>OY735142.1:6324565-6924565 GCA_963457615.1 Nicrophorus investigator | reverse complement strand
GTTCGGTAAGTAAAGGCAAGAACGTGCAGACATTAATTGAGACTGATACCTGCCTATTATGTTGAGAAATGGGACAGCGGGTCGTTATTCATCATTGTCCAACATTCGAACACCTAGGAATGCTTTTTTTTATGTAATTTTTTTTATTTTGCTTTTTCAATTTTCTTTAAATGAAATTCGACAGTAATTTCCATATACATTTAATGTGAGCTTTAAAAAATATCTAAAAAATAAATTACATAAATTTTACAACTTAATAAAAATCTATTTTTTTCCCACAAATATAAATCTTCTATTTCATTGCTATCGTAAAATTTCACTTTACGACTATTCACAACTTTATCATATTTCACTTATAAATAATAAAATTCTTAAAAAATATTTCTTTTTTTATAATTTTGCTAAATATATTTTTTGAAGTTGAAAAGCTTGAATAACCTAGTTATAAATTTTCCAACCTCTCATGGGAATCATGAACATACAGCACGAATGCCGTACCCAAATTGTATGAATCCTCAAAAATATCATTACCTTTTTTTTTAATTAATGACGTAACTCTTTTTACACTTTTTTTTGCCCATTTTTTATGTATTTTAATATAAACTAAATATTACAATTTTATTATTAAATAAACTTCAATTAATTAAGTAAATGATAATGGAAATTGTCGCATGAAGTGTTTCATAATAACAAGAAATACTTCACGACGAAAGAGTGATGTAAAAAAAAGTCAATATTTGTTCTTTTTTTTTACGAAACTGTTAACATTTGCAAATACGTTGCCTTTCTCTTTAGGAAATCGTCTTCAATTCGGTGTGTGTCGCTGTGTATTTTGATATCGTTACCGGTTAAGAAAATAGACATTTTCCTCTGATGCACAAAATAATAAAGATTTTCATCTTCCTTGGTTATGCGACGTTCACTAATTATTAGTTAATTACTCGAGTGGCGCAGCGTCTCGCGCTTGAGAACTAATCAACGTTACTGTACTTTATGCACTTAATTACGATGATATTATAGAGTGTTTTCGTCGGAGTTTGCATTTCGAAAATAACAAAAAACATTCATAAAACTGTTATTATTTTCGCTATATTTGGATAATTTTTATTGAATTTTTTGAAAGTTAAGCAAAGTGTGTAAAGTAAAGTACTTGGATGGTCTGACAATAATACCATGGATATAAAATGCCTGAATTACAAGTTTTAATACATTTTAGAAATTAATAATTATATCTGTTTTTACATCATTTGGTTTTCGTCAAATGAGACAGTTTTGAACGAAAAAATAAACATTTTTCTTAAGAAAAATAAGAGCATTTTCCTTACAAAAAAAAAATTATAAAATTTTATATTATTCTAAACACTTTTGGTCTTAAATATAAAAATAGAACATAAAATCAAATTTATATAATACAATGTCTGATTTAAAAAATGTTCACTGAAGCACGGTCAATTCAACCACTTGCTTTTATTCATTCAGCAGACTTCGAGCTTGTGCGAACAATTGAAGTCGAATCTAATAAAATAGAACACGGCGAGGTGATAATATTCATATATATATATAAAAAAAGGGGAAGCATGAGCAAACAACCCAGAAGTAATTAATTTCTCCCGATGGAACTCTCGCTCTGACAAAGGAGAATTGTTTTGCAATTATTATGTTGAAGCACAATGGCGAGATGGAATAGGAAAAGTTTTTAATGATGCTACATTTCGAAATATATTGCATGCATTTTTAATTTAAAAAAATCTTAATTATAATTTTTTTTCTGATTTTTAAACCGAAATAATACATATAAGAATTCATTTTTAATTACAATAAATAAGGATTTCAAGATTAAAATAGAGATTATAAGCAAATTAAATCTTATCTGGAAATAAAATAATGAAATACTACGAGTTCCGCTAATATTCGAAACGGTTTGAGACAGGAGAAAAATATTTTTTTGTATACTAAATCATATTTTTTAAAAATTTATTAGAAATTTTCTAACCAAATTATAGTGAAACTATACGAATTATTGCTGTTTAATGTATAAATCAGCTGATAAAAATAATAATAACGAAGTTCAAAGATTTATTTAATTATTTTAAATTTTTGTTTTAATTTTTTTTATTAATATTTTATTTGCAAGTACTAACTATTTTTTTTATTCAATAACGAATGTATGTGTTTTTTATAATTTAATAAACTGGACTATAGTGAATCCGCACTTTGCGAAGTATTGCTTTTACAAAGTAGAAGGATTTTCAAAAATTTCTTTAATTATATCGAATTTCATATTTAGTTTAGTAAAATTGCCATATTTCTAATAATTTAATATTTTATTTACAAGTACTAACTAATTTTATATCGAATAACGAATGTATGTGGTTTTTTTACAATTTATTTGAAATTTTTAAACCGGACTATAGTGAAACCGGACTATGTGAAATATTACTGTTTAATGTATAAATCAGCTGATAAAATAGAACGAAGTTCAAAGATTTCTTTAATTATATCAATTTTATATTTAGTTTTTTAGTAATTTAATATTTTATAAAGTTAGTGATGTTGAATGTATCTATTTTTGTTATTGAATGAAGAACGTTGTATGTGTTTGAAAAGGAAACGGATTTTGCGGGAAGTCGATTCAAAATGAAAATATCTTCATGTTCTAGAAAGTTCTCGCAAGGGACGTGTTTTACGGAGCACACGAGGATATTACCTTTAGGACGGCTATTACGGCCTCCGAATGATTGTAAGTTAATTTTCTCCTCGAACTTCCCGTTTTATCGGGAATCTAGTTTTCCCTCCATTAAACTGTAATATTTCCTCCCTGCAGCGTACACTTTTCTCATATATCTCAATACACTTCTTACTATTAATTATTTCTTTTATGTGTAAGTGTTTGCGCGCGTGTTTGTATGTATGCGCCCCGTCAATCAATATCACGTTTTATGCCAAAGAACTTCGCTCTTCATCTTCGAGATTGAAAGAAAACACCGAGCCTAAATCCAATTACACTGTCTTTATAAATCACAGTCTTTATTATTATCTTTTTTTTTTATAAACAACACCGAAAAAGCGCAATAATATTTATTGGATTTACTGAGATTTTTTCAATTAATATCCTTGACTTGTGTATTAATTTGGCTTACGCAGCATTCACTTTAATTAATGCCAGTTCCAATTTATTTAATGATTGTTACACCCAATTATTTCTCTATTAAATGACTTTATTAATTTATAATTCGAGCGCTTTTACCTCTATTTTTATACATAATCATTTCTTTAATTAAATTATTTATATTTCCAGTTCTGTATGTTCTAATTAACATGTTTATATTATTTTTATCACTTTTTTACTACTAAACAATTCATGGATAATCATTACTTTAATTATATTATTTATTCCCATTTTTTATATAACAATTAACTATTATTAGTACATAACTATTTTTATTGGGTTTCTTACATTCATGATATTTTCATTAATTATACTCTAAAAAGTAATTTTATTAAAAAATGATCCTTTAAAAGTCGCTTTTTATTCGATTTATTTTCATTTAATTTATTTTCAATTTTTCAAATTCTCATTTAACAACTTAATATAATTATATAATTATAAACTACATTATTTATTTCCAATTTTGCAATTAATTTATGTAAAATTTCATACTTCTATATTATATTTTTTTTATAAATATTAAAAGCTTTAGTTCTTTTTATGTTTTTTTAATCAATCGTTTTCGATTAGAATCATTTAAATATTCCTATTTTCAAGTTAGTTAACTGTTATGCAAGAGACATTCAATATAAGTATTTTATTATACAATGATCAATCTTAATATGAGTCACGCCTATTTTTTCCTAATCCTAAATCTGATTTCATTCGAATTGGTTTAATTTTATTTAAGAAATCTTTAAATTATTATTATTATTAAAATGTTGCTAAAACTATGCTTATATTTAATTGTATGATTAAGAAATAATTTTGTTAGTTTTCAATTAAGTTGAAAATTCCATTTCTTAATTCAAGTATTTTTTTATCGAAATTAATAAAAGATTTTAATAATGTTGGTTAAAAAAATATTTTCAATAACGTTAAAATTTCGTTTCTTTACATGGAATAAGGTAGTTTTCAATAACGTCAAAAATTTAAGTTTTTATTTCAAGTACTTTGGATTGAAATTCATGAATATTGTTAAAAATATATATTTTGGTCGTTGCTAAAACTATAAAAAAAATATTTTGGTAGTTTTTAATAATGTTCAAAATTTCATTTTTTATTTCACGTATTTTGGATTAAAATTAATGAAAACAAATATTTTGGTAATTTTCAATAACGTTCAAAATTTAATTTCTTGTATTTTGGATTGAAATTAATCAATTATGTTGGTCAAAAATAATATATTGGTAGTTTTCAATAAGTTTAAAAAAAAATATTTTGGTAGTTTTTAATAATGTTCAAAATTTCATTTCTTATTTCAAATATTTTGAATTGAAATTAATGAATGATGTTGGTTAAAAAAAATATTTTGGTCGCTTTTAATAACGTTCAAAATTTCATTTCTTATTTCAAGTATTTTAGATTGAAATGAATGAATGATGTTGGTCAAAACAATTTTTTTTTTCAGTAGTTTTCAGTTCCATATTCCAATTTTTGCAGAATTTGTATTGATTAATTTGTTTTCTATGGATTTTAAATGTATTAAATGTTGTAAATTAAATGTATTTTTTAAGGGTTGCAATTGAAAAAAAGTATATTAAAAAATAAGTTTGTGATAATCCAATAATTTCAGTAATTGCTTTTATTTTTATTAGAAGAAATTTTGTGATCGAATGGAAGGAAAGGAAGTTAGAAGTACATCTTGCAATGATTAAATATTAAAAAGAAGGAAAGGAAGATGATGAGATAAATAAACTTCGATCAATCATAAAGGCGGAGTTTGTTGGTTGCGGTCCAGACAGATATCGGTGAAATGTCTGTCCATCTACTACCGCCATGTATATTTAGAGAAAAAAGAAAACGGCAGAAATGCGAATTGAAGTGGAATGGCCAAGATTCCGATGCCAAACTTCTTGCAAAAAATAACAGTTACGTTTGGAGCCAAAATAGTGGATCAATAACTTGTATTATTATTGTTATACGTGCATTTTGTGATGAAAAAAAGAGTTTTTAGTAGTCAGGTGCGATCGTAAAGAAGACGAGTAATTGCATTTTCATATAAAGTATGAATTTTTATTTATTGTATAGGTGGAACGTGCTCCTCGATAAAAGATGCTTCCGATAACCAATTTTTTCGGCGCCGATAGAATTCAATTTCCGATCAGGTATTGCCGATTACCAATCGTTTTCCATCAGGAGATCAGGAGAGACGAGGAGGAAGTGGAGGAACACGTAGGGCCAAATATTGATCGAACGAACAGTGGTGGTGCACACGCACAGACAGACACACCAAAAACCCGAAACGCCTATAACGCCCAAAAATTTCCTACGCGCACTCTCTTCGATTATTCCATAGCAATATTTTAATCCGAAGTTTTGAGTGCACAGCATTTCCTCAACATTATGAGATGTTTTCGCAATTAGAGTAGAAAGGTGCCAAAACGTTATGACCTCAACGCTATTTTGCGGACACGTAAAATTATCTTGTAATTTATTATTTAACATATTTTTGGAAAACTCTTCGCACACCAATTCGTTACTCGCCGAATCAATTATCTATTGCGCCCATCCAACTCTATTTTCGAGTCTTTTCGAATTTCATTTCTGCCCACTCACACAAATACCCTGTTCGCATCTCCCATTATTACAATTGCGATTATCAATTACTTAATTACTTCTAGTTTTAAGCTAACAGTTAGACAAGGCGCAAGAATTAATTTCGGTAAAACGTGTTTACTTCGGAATACAAGAATAGACTATTTTCTTTAGCTATTGAAATCTACAAAGAGCGAAATAACCTACAACATTCGAGCCGTGACTGAAAAACGTACACAGCCAAAAATATTGAAATACGACTTGTACGTCGTCGAGGCGTTAAATGTTATTATAACATCATCCAGAAATGTCTTTATTTTAAACGTGTTTTGCATCTATTTACATTAACCTTGCGCTCAAAAATAACTAAATCGAATTATTTTTTATAATTCATATTTATCTCATTATGATTATTTCGCTCAGATTAAATTATCGAAAGTTGAAATACAATCAGCATCAGACATCCGGGAAGTATTTATACTAAATGATTAAAAAAAAAAGATTTTACTCACATAAATTCTGATAAAAAAACAATTATCAATTCAACTTTAATAATTTTCAATAAAATTAATACTTAAAAAATATAGAAAATTCAATTATGTTTTAATACTTGTACAATAGTTATTGAATGAAACATTGAAAACAACTCCTTATGTTGTCTTTCAAATATTATGTAATGACATACGCTACATGGAATATGTCAATAATGTTCAGCGATGAAACATAATTCAATGTAGACGGAATAACAAAGCTCATGTGTAGCGAGATGAAAACACTCATCAGCATTGATTTTCGATTAATGTGAAGGCAGGTGCTTTTGGGAGATTTACTAATAAGAGCTTACGCAACTACAAAATAGGCTTACATTTTTCCTATTCGCATTTAGTAAGTTTGTAATCTGAAATTGGTAATCAAAATATACTTATTTCACTTTTTAATAAGTTCATTTTGGAAATCATATTACATAAGTTGATTATAACTTTGTTTTTATTTATGGTTTATCAACATTTATAGGTTATCATAAAGTGCGATGACAGTGAAACCGAATTGACAGCTGTCATATATACATATAAATTGATAGAAATATATGTCTCTTAATACTTGTCATGTAACATGTGAATGTATCAATTAATTGACAAATTTCTCGTAATGAGTGAGTTTAATTTATTTTCGCAGTAAAATGTTGATTGAGACATTTATATATTATCATGAAGTTTAATGACATGGAAACCGAATTGACAGCTGTCATATTTAAATTTGAATTTGACTGACATTTATGTCTCTTGACACACACGGTGTTTATGCATCATGGCAACTCACTACTTGGCAAGTTACATTTCAAGTTATTTTTCAACAAAATTTAATTAATTGAGAATAAATTTAAAAAAATTCTTGATTTAAAGGTTGATATTATAATTTTAAATAATGATGGCAATTTTTCTTAGTCGTTGAATCTACATAAAAAATATTTATTTTCATAATATAATATTTATTGTTTCTAATTATAACTTAAGTGCTTTGTTTTTCTTGCTGTTACGTGTATATTTCAACAATTACCGAGCAAGCACAAACTGTAAAACGAATATATAAAAAAAACTATAGAACTTAGCTCATTGTATACAAACATATTGGCGAGTCGCGAATTTCGTTTCGGAAATAGAATCTCAAGCGATGCCGTACGTATAAATATCCTCCCCTGCAGACTTGAATCAACTTTTGCTACTGCTGCTGATGATGATGATGTTATTTGTTGTTTGTTGTTGATGTGCTTCTAACTGCATGGAGCAGCAGCCTAAATTCGCAATCCCGATAGAAATAAACATGTATTTATACACTATGGCCCACTATACGATGCTATTTATATTTGCGGACAATCAAATAAATTGCTCCTCGGCCGCAAACCCGGTAATACAGAAGCGTTTTGTTTATTTTACACGATTCAACTATTTATTTAAATCGCGCCCCGATCTATTTTCGCGGTTGGCCACGATCCGCCATATTTTTATATATATATAAATATATTTATATACAAAAAAAAAAACTGATTTATTGTCTCCTGCAGCAAAATGTGTTGCGGCACGCATCGCAGTTCCAAACAAACAAATAAATAAAAAAAGGAAAATGACGAAGAGAGAAACCATTAAATAATATTATAGAAATACGAGCTCTGAAAGCAATAACATATTAACAACGTTTTGTTTCGGTTAAAAGTTTCAATGCCAAGCACGTAAAAACCATGATTACTTTGTTGCATATTTATTTAGATGCACGTAATAATAATAATACAATTCGTTGCAACTCATGCTTTATTTACTTTTGTATCTGGATGTTAAATTTTCATCGAGGGGAAAATTTCGTAAATCCAATCTTCTATTTGGAGAATTTATCTCGTTCCTGGACTCATTCATCACCGCATTGAACGAGTTACGCAACTTGCATGCATACGTACAGGTGTTTATTTCTGTCGATTTCCTTGTACGTGCATTTCATTCCATCGAGCGATTCGCGCATTCTGCAATTCCGATTTATACACTGGTATCATTTACATAATATTCCTGAAGTAATAAAAATGTTATAGTTCATTGTTTTACCGATGAGAACGTACTAAAAATAAAGTTGAAATCATAGTTGCATCAAATGAAAAAAAAAATCTTGGTAAAAAGATGAATAATTTTATTTATTTTTTTATAAAATTTTGATTCAATTCAACATATTTACATAAAATAACGTATAAATATTAAATGATTTACATTCTATGTTTACAGTAATGTTTATCAACATTTTGCCAATGATATTTTATCATTTCCTCGCTTTGACACAAGTTTGACAGTTGTCATTTCGCGATCCATTGAAAATTACACAAAAGTAATTTCGTTATTTTTTTAATAATTAATTAATTAACAGATGTTTAATAAAAGAAAGAGTTAAGTTATTTGTAAATTGAGTGGGGCATTCAACTATGTAATGCATACTTCAGGTTAAATCACGTTTTACGTATTGCGAAGCACTACGATAACGAAAATATTTTGCATACATCGATTTGCACCTTGCGATTTCTGCATTCAAATGGTAAGGGTTCTAAAGAAAATCAACGATAATCCGATATTCCGTATTCATCTTCGGATTTTATGGATTCATATGCTCTTTTTTTACAACTGCTTTTCTATCACGGGCTTCTTTACAAGTAAAGTATCGTATGTCGGCCACGGCGGAGGGCAGTCATTTCCATTTCCTTTTGTTATCTAAATAGTTGTTATCTCCATTCGTTCCTGTCGACTGAACTTTTTCCATTTGTTTGAATAAAAAAAAAACAGTCGTTGCAAGAATGGAATGGAGTCGAGAATATAACTTCGTTTGCCCATTATAATTTAGGGACTTGAACCATTCGTTTCTATTTGAACGAAAATGTGTTTCCTTAAAATGATTATGTAATTTGGCTAATATTTCACAACACTCGCACGAATTGAAATAGTTTTTATAAACGCCTAAAAATTTGTCATCATACTATTCTCCAATTAACAGGTCCTAAATTACGTAATCGAGTGCTATTACAATGCTAAACATGGAAATGTTTACTCAATTCGTCCATTAAAAGATATTATGTGGAAATAGCAAATACTTTATATTTAGAACTGTCAATAAATAATCACTTAAAGAAAACGAAATTTTCAATAATTATAACAGCAGAATTAGTTTATAAAAAGAAATGTATAAGTTGATTAAAAAGAAATTACTCCGAAAGGTTCAACATTATTCAAGTTCTTTTTTCGATTACTAGAAAAAAGGTCAAACACTTGTTGCAGTGAAAAGGTCATTGATCCTTCTAACCAGATTACCTGTCGCACAGAAAACGTAATTAATCAGTACTATTTTTCTATTAATATTCCCCAAACTGACATATGACATATTGGTTAGTTTATATTAATTAATTTAGGTTAGAACTGGCTATTAACTGTCAAAAACGAAACTTATGTGGTGACGTTTGACAGGGCGAATATATCCGCCGCTCATTTGAATACTGTTACGTTCCTATAGTTACCGTTTTTTAATATATTTGTTGGGTATAGCAGTTATTTATATGATAAACATCTAAAATCGTTATGTTCTTCTTGTTATGAAAAACATGCGAAAAAAATAAAACAGGATTTGAGTAAAAGTTCTGAAATGTTTCCGTTTCCTGTGTCGGGTAGCTGCCTGCATGAAGTTGTTGTGCTGGTGCAGTGTTGTCTAATGTCTATATAAATCCTGTTCACGTTCCTTGAAGTCATTTAGATAGTTGTTTTAGTTTCAGTTTAATATTTCCGCGATCAATAAATCTTTCGCCAGTTTTTATTGATCAATCCACGATTATTATAAAATATTACGACTTTACAAATTGTACAATTTTTGTTGTTTTTAACAAAGATCATTATTGCCATCAAACAATTACATTGTGTATTTATCTACGTTTCATTAAAGTAAGTTTTTTTTTGTCGAAACGTGTAAAATACTTGATGATAAGCAAACATAATTACGGAATGGCGCGGAGCGGCGGAAGACTAATTACTTATTATAAATTTAGCCAATTGTGTGCAATCAGTCGACGTGGCGAGAAAAAAAAATCGATGACAGGTTTATGTGTGCGGTAATTAACAAGTATAGGATTCTTATTGAAGGATTTATTTGTAAAACGTACAATTATAATACTAAACATCGCAATAAATAATTGGTTCATGTGTCTAAATATTTTGACAAATAACATCTTGATAATAAATTACTTCTTTATACATTAAGAGAATCAACAATTAAAATAAATTTATTATTTTTTAAAATGACAGATTTAAAACGTAAATATAATTAAATAACTGCAGTAACTAAATATAGTTTTATAATTTTTTTGAAGTTTTTACAAATGACAGTGCAGTTTGTAATCCATGATAACCAACTGCAAATTGAAAACATTAGATCACGTTTTGCGTTGTAATTGGTACTTCTGACAGACATGTGCGTCGCATATCATAGCGTGGATGCAGCAAGAGATGAATGATGTGAGAAAATTGATTAAGCTAATAAATGGAGTAAAATAATTTGTTTACTTCGTATTGAGGTTAAGTTTCATACTCGAACGTAATAAACAGATGTAACGAAATATTGTATAATTATATAAGTTGATTCAGTCTTAATACACAACAAATATAATAATGACAGGCATTTCCAAGAGGGAAGTGCCTTTTATTTTAACAAAAAGAAGTAACACAGAAAATGTTTAATTTATGAAAGTTTGTAGATAAAGTAGTAATTTTTGTTAAACTTTTTGTAGGTTAGGTTACTTTAATATTTTTGGTTATGTTAGGTTATGATTTTGTAACGTATTACCTCAATAAGTTAAATTTTGTAACTTTTTTTGTTAAATTATTATTAAATAATAACATTAAGACAAAAAAGTAACAAAATATGTTACCAGATTCAAATAATATTAATTAATCAATAGTAACACGTTTCTAAAATTAGATAGTTTAAGTGTATACAATGAATATTAGTACTTGTGAATAACTCATTATATTAATTACTAGGAGCGTTCTTTTAGTAATTACAAGAATGTTGTGAACTTGTAAACAATAATATTATGGCATGTAACAATTATAACCTTGTATGTGAGATTGATCTTGTCGCTAAATATAGTTTATGTATGTACTTTCGATTGTACTTAAAGTATTAACCTGTACATAGTGTTTGGTTTAATATTTAGATCTTGTAAACACTAATATTGCGATAATTATATAAGCTTTGTATCTGACATTGATCTTGTCTCTAAATATGGATAATTGCTTGATATTTTTAGACTAGCATTAGTTTATCGTTTATTTGTATGCTATTAGTTTATTTATAGAGAAATATTTGGTATAACACTTGGATCTTGTAATAATTGTGTAAGCTTGATGTTGATATTTCGTGTTAAGTCTGGCATTAGTTCATCATCTATTATGTCTGGATATTTGACTATAAGTTAAGCTATTCATAGAGATGGAAAATCATTGATGGTCATTAAATACTGAAATTCGTACGTGTTGATTCAATCCGGAGCGAAAGAAGCGCGCCGTTTGGGAGTGTTTCGGTCGATTGCATAACAAATTGTTTATCACACGCAGGCAGATATGACCTTTCTAACGATGTTACTAAATCAAGGTACAGATCTGAAGGCATTAGCTGCTGCTGTTGGGTATTGCATGTATCAATCGATGGAACAGCGTTTCGATATCTCCCGCAGCATTTGCCTATTAAACCCCATACAAAACAGATATAACGCGGATGGAGGAGCGTGTGTGTGTGTGTGTGTGTATGAAAGTGAGAGAGAGGAAAGGGCGAGAGAGTGCGAAGGTTGGAGGGAGCGGGTATAGGCTGGAGGGTGAGATGCGTTCGAGTTGGTTCGGGACAGTTCGTGATCGGGCGTGCGTTGTTGAATAGAAGCCGTGACGGGCCCGAGCAATGCAGGCAGCCTTGTAGCCAGGCCGCCCGGGCTCTTTAGTCTAGTAGATCTTTGTACCGTTTGCTTCTCGGTCGTTTAGCACCTATTCCTCATTGCAACAAAAAATTTCAAAAATAAATTAATAATTGCAATTAATAATAATTCATAGAAATAGTAGAATACAGAAAGATCAACGTCGTGTTTACTTTCATTAACAAAAAAAAAGACTACCATGTAAACAATATCGAACGTGTATTGTTTTGTTTCTCTCTGATACGTTGTGCCTGTATACCTACCATATAGTACCATAATACAGTTTGTATACGTTCACTTTCTTTAGTACTACTACTACTACTCTGTCCTCCGTTCCACTGTTCGAAAATCCCCCCATTCAATAAAACCCAATACTATTGGGATACGATACACACTTGTAAACATACGTAGTTATTTTTAACCTAACTCTTCCACCTGAAGGTCCATAAATTTTACTTTCTCAGACTTGCGAGAGTACACACATATATATACATATTAGAAACGCACGTTACGAATCCTGATTTTTCAACCCTATTTAATTTTACATGTAAATTCAACAAAATTACATAATTAGCACTGCATCTATTTTCATATTATTTATTCATTATTTATTGCATTTTTTTTTTAGTTTCGCTGTTGGATGTTTGTTGTTGGTATGCATGTAGTAAATCAATGGTACGCAGGATTAATTGGTCACGGTTATGGCATAACGCCATTTCCTTTTCGGCGATAGTGAAAACCGTTCGCTAATTTTCGCGTTTGCAGGAGGGAAAATCGAGTCGAAAACATCGAAGGAGAGAAAAAGGAAAAACAACGTCCCAATATTGATTTGTTTGTGCAAACAATAAACGCAGAGATACATAATTGTGTGTGTGTGTGCGTGTATTTGTCGGAAATTTGGGCTACCGTAGCAAACGCGTTTTAGAAATTTCCAATTTTACCGTACACACAAATTCGAAATATAAATACGAAACTTCAACGTGACACTCCTTCCTTTCTTTATTCTTTTTCGATCTTCAATTATTTTGTTTGTTGTTGCTTCTCCTTCCTGTTGCCGTGGTATTGACCGTTTCGCAAACGCGAGTTAGTTTTAGCACGTTCAGTTTAGCAGTATAATTCGGTACGCTGCCTAATTGAACTGCATCGCGGGGGGTCGGGCGGCTGTTCAAGCGCCCCGTGCGAAGCGAAAGCGGGTGGCATTCCCTTCATCATCGTGCGGTATATTTTTACGCCGATAAAGGCAACCCCCTCGGATCAATCCCGAGCGCGTTCGTCGCACGGGAAACCCGTTTATTTCGATTCCCGTTGGGATATCGCAGTAATCCGTTTACAACAAATAGGAGTAGTGGTCGCAAGGAGAAGTCCGTACGCTGTAAATCATTTTTGTTCTTGCTGTTGCAGTTGATACGCCTCTTCGTTTGCGTTTCGTCGCTTCCGCGGTAATTGGGTTATATATGTACTCTTTGCATGAATTCAATTTATTACGCTCGTCCTGTGCATGTGATTTGTTCTCTTTTACTCTCTCTCTCTCTTTGTCCGTCCCCCAGTTTCATAATGATGGGATCTTTATGTTAAAATAGCTCTCATATGTTTACAGTGCAATTTGAGATTAGATAAATATACCTGAAAGTCGCATATCAATCAACCGGTGTATAGATTATTTGATTTAATTGGTGTTTGTTGTTGAAGCGCATTATAAAATAAAACTGGTAGTTTGTTCCAGCAAGTCTGTGTGCGTCGTTTGTGCGTGTTCTATTTCTTTCTTTCTTCTTTGAGAGGGTAAATAGTAGAGAGATAGTAGGCGCTGAAAAGAAGGGGTTGGTAGTTGAGTGCTGTGTCGGGGGTGGCCGGAATTGGTGGTATTCTCCCGGAATAAGTAGTGCGGTGGCGTGCTGCAAGGATGGAAGCGAGAGGGAGCTAACAACAGTGGAGAATGCCGGGAGGCGGCGTCGGGGCGACCGACATTGCGGACTATGCTCGTTGGTCGCCCGCGCCTTCCGGAGAGCCATGTGCGGGGCGCCGAGCAGAAGAGGAAGCGGGGACTCCTACCAGGAGCTCACGGCCCCGCCGCCCGAAGAACCCGAACACCCCGCGGCGGCGGCTGTAAGTATACTTCTTCGTTTCCCCTTCCAATTGGACCACTCATCCACGTCCCCCATCTCGATCCCCAGTCCTCATCTCATTTCATCTCGCTCAGCTTTTCTCCCCTTCATCCAGATGTATTCACATCCTTTTTTTCCTCCGGATATTTGCTACAGTCTGTCGTCTCATGAAAACGCAACTGCCTTGACCATATGTTCCAACGATATACTTTACATCACAGATCCATCAAATTCTGATTGTTGACTACTACATTCTTTTCTTCTTTCATACATATTCAACTTGTCAATCAACAACAACGTTCCTTTAACTAGTAATATTATATACACATTTACTACAACTAGTACTCTAGTTAAAATGCTAACATTGTTTTATATTGAACTATTGACTATATTACCTAAATAAATGTTATCCTTTACATCAGAGATCCATCAATTTCCGGTTATTTAGTACTATGTTCTTTTGTTATTTATAGAATGTCTCCTAAACTATTTCTTTGGTCATAATTGTAATAGTTTAGCATTCTGTTTCTGCAGTTCTGTTTTTCCTTGTTATGTTTTGTAATGGAACACTACAGAAATATTAATAACACAACTACCAAGTTCCTTTTATCATGAATGGAATAGTATAAGTTGCTAAAACATGCATTCTAACAGAAATATCTGGGATATGAAAAATATTCATGCTATTTTTGTTTCCTTTTAATATACAGTTTATGTATGAAAACACAGCTAAACAATAAATAAATGATTTGATTACATTATTTTTGTTATAAATGTCTTTTCACTAATTATTTGAACATATCTAAATTGTGTAGTCTATTGAAATACACTTACTGTTTTTGCTTCATTTTAATTTGTTAATTAATAGTTATTTGACATATGCTGTCAAATGTCAAAATGTTATAAGTTAAAATAAATGAAAGAAGGTGTATTTCTATTTTTGTTTAATTCTCATAAGCTTTCTTAAATTATTGCTGAAATATAGTGTGAACAAATTTTCTTTTTTTGATCATATTTAATATACATAGTTATAATTTTCGACTTTAGGAATTTATGCGAGTGCTTCATTAGAACAAATAGTATAGAAACTACTGTTATGTCATTATTTACATTTAAAAGTTATTTTTGTTTCCATAAAGTTTAATAATGAAGATTCATTGCTTAAAATAATGGAGATGTGTTGCTTAAATTTAATGCGGATTTTATTTGATAATAGTAAAAAACAACTTAATAAACCAACATTTATGAGAGAATAGAAACAATGGATATTGAAATATCTGTTGAAATAAATATATATATTATTGTTGTTTTCGATTGGTAGAAGTAAGATTAATACATTTTATGTTTGTTTTTGCGATTTGTATTTCCTTAATTGCGTTGTTTGTCCGACGCTTAATTGAATGAAAACACTAAAAACGAGATGCTCAGTGAATATACTAACTCTACTTAATGTCTAGATAAGTGAAATTATGCAACTATACACGTTGAAATACCTCAATTAAGGATTTCATTTTAAATCGATACGTTTACTTTGAGTTTAAAGTTCATGAATTTACTTGAAAGCGACGTCAATATTTGGATGATGCCAATTAATGTAATAAATTGACTAATTTTGATATAAGTTTATTGGTTTTGTTGCTATAATCTTTTTGTAAGTTGATGGTAGAGTTTCGAAAAGGAACACAATGCTGCAGATGAAAGTAATTCAATTAAATCCATCCTGCATTCTTCGACGAACGAAACAATGTATATGTTTGGAAAGAATGGGGGGGTAGGAAAACATGAATAATGGATTTCCACTATACTTTTGCTTGCGTTCCAAATGGCAAAAGGGCACATTTCCAAATACTGTCGGAAGCGATTTCAGCCTTTGCAACCTGGCCAAATCAGATACCTTACCACCGCCAAACTGGCGTCTTGGATCATTGCATAAATCTTTTTTTTACTTGCATTATATGCATTTACAAATAGCATTATTAGTTTCGGAACACAATATATTATTCTGTAGTTTTTTGACATCTGTCATTTGGTTCCGCAATGACAGCTGTCATTTAGTCCAAATGTGACAGCTGTCAAAATTAACGAAAAACTGTGGTGTGTCTACAAACATCCAATATTGAAGCGAACAGGGAGATGTGTATTTATATATGAAATATCATTTAATAAAGGTATTTTACCAAAAGGGGATTTTGTTTGAGCTCTCGATGAGCTCGAATATTTTTTAATTAAAAAAAACTGGAGTAAATTGCAGAGTCGCTCCGTTTTAATCACTGACCACTCTGCCTTTGATCTTCTTCTGTGAGGTTGCAGAGAAGCCTATGGAGAAATTTGATAACTCCGGTGGCAACACGCGTGTTTAGGTTATGTACGTATCCGATTCAACTGTAAGAGGATCTACGGTAAATTGTACGGTTTCTCCTAAGGATCATCAGTATGGTTCAATTATCTCGAATCATTTTGAAGTCCTGCATTTGCGCATCAAACGCTCATTCAATAAATTATATTTACGTAAACTTCGTTACTTTTGCCAAAATTGTTGATTTACTTTATCGAAGTTGAAGATTGGGTTTGTTTGCTCTCGTAATTTTCTTTGATTTCATTGCGAGTTTCGCGATGTCAAAACTGCAGATACCCAATTAGAGGAGATCAAAGAGGATGCGCTTAATTAAATTTGCCCGGGGATGTTCTAATTAAACAGCCAATAAAAACCGATAATTGCGTGTCCCTAGCAACGTTTCAAATAGTCTGTCGCCTATGGCAATATGAATAAAAAAAAACTTTTTAAAAATGTTGTTTATAAAAAAAAACATCATTTAACTCGACGTTACATGATTCATCGAGTAATTAACTACATTGTATTGGAAATGACCATGGTTCAATTTTGCAAATTATAGCTTAATGCATACAATGGAAAGTGCATGCAATATGTATTAGTTTTGGTTTTCTACATTAAAAGTGAATAAATTAGTAAATGTTAGAAATAAAAAGTTAAATGTTGATTTATGATAATTTAACACGGAATTTGTGAAAGGTGATGACTTTATTCAAAGCAAAATAAAGCTAAAACTACGGCGAATAAAGTTAGTCTAATATTTACTTCTATAATAAATTTTCAAATTTACATCATAATTCCTTCTTAAAATTTGAATTAATTAATAATTTAAAACTTTAATTATAAATCCTCTAAATTTTAGCAAATATTTAAAAAATTCATAAAATAAAGCAGAAACATATTGAATATAGTTTTATCTTTAATATTTTCATAATTTTCTGAGGAATAAGACAGAATATTTAGTTTTATTTAATTTAATTTTAAAAATATAAAATTAATATAGTAAATATTTTTTCCTGAATTTTATGAAAAATATTAAATATTTTCATTTTCACTTATCTGTTAAATATTTTAATTCTTTGGTGTTTAAAGTTGAATTGAAATATTTAAGTCTTATATAAAATTGATTAAAATTTTGGATAAAGTATTGTTTTCTTATAATGAAAATAATAATTTATTAATACAATTCGTCGGCACAAATAACAAGTGTAAAAGAAATATTTTTTTTATTATTCACGTCCTTGGCATTGAAATAACAATAATATTAATTATTATTGTTTTTTTTATGGTTCTTATTTTAGTCGCAAATAAAAAGTCTGATTTATTGGCATTTTTGCATTGTTATTCGCAATATGATAATCGAATCACGTTTCAAAACCATTATTTTTTTTTATTATTATTATCATCACTATTCCCCTTAGTTATGCGTTTTAATAAGTGAAGAAAAAAATGTACACTATATTTATGCAAATGAAATTAATTGGTCTTAAATTGTTTTATGGGATTTCAGCTAATTAAATAAATCCATAAATAGTTTCGCCGCAATGACGGAAGTTAATTAATCAATTAAGATGCTATTAAATGCAATCGCGTTAATTGCGACGCAAAGGTCGATTACCAAGGGAGCATAACGCAATTATGGTCGTTGCTCTCAATTGGCCATCATCGAAGTAAAAATGTCTTCAATTTTGGACATTCAGTGTGCTTTTTCCGTTGCGTTTCCCAGCATTTTGAGCGGCTATAACTTTTTTTTACTGCCCCATAAAATATCAACTAAATAGTAAACATGTTACTAAATACAATGTGAGACAATCTAAATTCGATTAAATAAATGCTACTGCATCTCTCTATTTTCGAAATCATTAATTGCATAATCACTAATTTAAATTTCTGTTATAAGTAATCATCGTTCAAAATTAGCACGTTTTAAACTTCGTATGAAATTTTCTAGTATGAAACATATTAATATTTCAAGTATAAAATGAAGGGGTGAAGTATAAAGTAACGCTCTTTGGAAATATTAATATTGCCAGTCTCTGCAGCAAGTAGATAATGATGCATTGTGCGTGTTAATCAATTTTGCATTAGGGTAGACGGATCAAAAGCGTGTAACATCGGCTGCTGCAAGCAAATTAAGAACTTTACATCCAGGCAGGCTGATTAAAGCCACTAAACCGAATATAAATGGATCTGTTATGTGCAGTATCACAAAGGCCAGCCGACAAGAACCCAAGCGATAATCATTGTCTAACTCTCTGCAGGTATAATTTGAAAACGAAACAGTTTTAACTTACAATGCAATCGATATTTTCAATTATCTAATTGGTTCTTTATTTGCAATGTTCACTTTTTAACTGATCATCGACTTATATAATATATTTTCAAATTATGCAATTGACAATCTGCAGAAAATTAAATGGTATATGGTAAAAGCAATTAATATTACTTACTAATTGTTTGACGTCTTGGATAAATTAATCAAGTACATGAATTTCGCAAATTTAATTCTTTTTAGACACGAGGCGGATATATCCGCCTTATCTTTTTCTTAAGCAAATCGGTATATAAAACCACCACCACAGTGGCATTACCGAAAATTAGTTCTTAGTGAAGCGTCAATCGTCGTTTTCAGACCGAGTTGAGTTTATGAATGTTTGTTATTGATGCTATTCCTGTATATACGATGTTACCAAAATACGCCACAACATAATACACGGTAGTTTTGTTTTTGAGAGTTGCAAACAAATGTCAAGGATAATGTGTAGAAAAATATATTCTGTCAAAAACGTCAAATTGTAACAAATCAACCTTTAGAAACTGACACTAATTTTTCATTTTAGTATAGGAAATTTAAAAAAGTAAACATAATATTTTATAATTTTTTAATTATTTAATATAGAATCAGTAAAATATATCTTATAATTGACAAAATTAATAATTGATTATTTTTTTTAGACAGTAGAAGTGTTATTTTTTTTTTGGACATAAATATGATGTGTAAAGCGTGTGTCAGTCTTCGTGACTTATGTGCAGGTAAAAATATCTTTTGCATGAAGTGCTGTTCGATAAGACGTTGACCTCATTCGATTTGTGAATATTATCTGACAAATATTTGGACAAGCATTTATTGGCGGGCAAATAATGTCGGACCCGATGTTATGACTTTTTAATAATCAATCGAACGTCGATCGTCGGGGCGCACATTTTCTACGTTTAAGCTCGGAAAGTATGTGTCTATATTTAGAAGTTGATTCCAAATATAAACCACTATACCACCGATGCGTACATAGGAATAATAAAATATCAACCAAACATATCAAATACTCAAATTATTCGTGCATACATACCTGAACTTAAATGTATTCCGTCTTTCGAAATTTATTAACTTTTTAAAATTCTTATAAACTATTAAGACTATAAAGAAATTACTAGATAATTGTGCACAAAATTGTTAATTCCTCTGAGGTTTAGGTTTAGACTTGGTTTACAATTAGGCATGCAGATCCATCAATCCGCTTATTTTAACCGGCTCGTGACCCACTTGTTGTTCGATGTGTATATATGTGCACGCATACGCATGGAACTCGACTCAAGAAAATACTCGCTCTTTGGAAATCCTTTTTAATGCCTTGCACAAACGTTGATGCAATCAGAGAAGAAAATAGCATTAACACATTTCCATACATACCAAATCCCAAATAGCATATAATTTTCTTCATACTTTTTGTAATATATAATCAAATATTAAAGGTAAATTAACTGGTGTGAATTATGTGGCGGAACTGCAATAGTGCCGGAGTGTCTTTACATTTTTGCTTATATCTCGAAAACTATTCGAGACAAATTAATTGTTGAGTAACCAAATTAAAGCTAAATATTCAGTCTATAAATCGGTATAGTTAAATCTGTTATAATTTAGACATAATTCACTTTAAAAATTTTGAGTTACGAAAAATTCGAGTTACTACATTTTTGTTTATATCTCGAAAAGTATGCGCGACAAATTCATTGGTGGAAAACTAACTAAAAGCTAAATATTCACTATTTAAAACGTGATCACTGATATAGTTGTATCGATTATTGCTCAAATGTTGCTTCACCATCTATGAGCCATTTGGATTTTCATGTCTTTCTACGGTGATTTTCTTGTATTTGACAATGACGATCAAAGTTCTTTCTCGGAATATAATAAAATGTGTTATGATTTATATTATAAAATTAACTAATTAGAATTGAAAGAATTAATTTTCTCTGTGTGAATTTATTAAATTCTACATTCTTAATAAGATTTCCTGAGATATAATCGTGAGCTACGTTGTTCTTTAATTTCACGTTTATTATTAGAAACGAGGAAATAGCAGTTATTAAAGCGTATACATATATTTACGACATATCTGAGATATGGAATTAAAATCAATGCAGACACGCAATCAAGCTGTTTTCCTACTATAAATTCATAAACAATAAGAGAGAAAAACAGGTATCTGGCACGAAATCAGATAAAAGTAAGGCAAACGTAAATGCGATCCAAATATAGAACGGTTTTACACATTTTTTTTTTGTATATAAATATCGCTTTTTGTGCATATCATTGTTTCCTCTATAAATTTCAACCCTCTTCCTTCAGTCTCTTGACTGAGCACTTCCACTTTAAAAGTCATGTTAGAAGGGCAAAAAATAGAAGAAAACATAAAGCATTTTACCTGTAAGTAATTTTCTCGGTTGACGTTACGGGCAAACTTCGTAAGCTCGAAGCACTTTAAAACTATGCATTATACTTTCGAGACGTTCCTTCTAATCGAACTGCGAGAGTTCTCATATACCGAACATTAACTCTGATGAAGTCCCACCAAGCATCTCGCGTTTTCTCTCTCATCTGCATTAAGTTTTACCCCAAAACTTTCTCAAGTTATTCACATCAAGTGGTAAATACTAATTTCCATAATTTTTTACATGAACTTATTAACTTTGATTATTAACGATTATAAAAAAAAAAACGTATTTATAAGTAAAATATTATTTGAAAAATTGTGACTAAAATGATTTTCTTTTAAAATAAATTAATTTTTCAGTAGGTAAAAAATTAAACTTGGCATAACAAAATGCATATTTATAGAATCGCCCTTCATCATCCTAGTATCATATTAGAGTTATTTATAAGAATCAGCAAATGAAGATGAAGAATTTTGAACTTTAGTATCAAAAAAGTTCAATATACAAATTCTTGAAAGTAAATCAAATCTCAGACATAAAAAAAACAATTTATTTTCATTGAAATTTTGTTGGGTTGTTCTGAAAGTTTGTTCCGATTTTTACTAAATGGCAATGTCTAACTATATCTGAATAAAAATAATCTGAAAAAAATGTTTGGATCTTGAAGTTGGAAGAAAATAAAGTGCATTTTAGACTTTGATACTTTCTTTTTATTGGAATCCAAAAATGCCTCTAAGACAATAACTAAGAAATTTTCTGTTTACGGAGAAGTTGCTTTTGCTGAAAGAATTGTACTGAAATATTAGATTAGAGATGAAATAAATACATTGATTGAGAATAACCAAGAGATGGGCTTTTTTAAGTTTGGTTTTATAAACCGTCCAGGCTTTATACTTCTTTCATTATTTAACAAAAAATATTGGAATTTCCACTTATTCGTGTCTTTGTATAAAATCCACCTGAAAAAGTTGGAATGGAATGTTTCAGTTGCAAAAAAATTGTAGGTATTTAAAAATGTTGAATTTTATTATGAAAAATCGTCACAAACTTTCTAGACGACCTAATACTTTTTTGTGTATATTTCTTACTTATTCTGTTGAAATCAAAATTGCAATTTTTATAAATATAATAAGTTTAAAATTTAGTTTTGAATTCCGCTTTTTGTAACATCTATAAATAAATAGCAGTAAATTTATTATGTTATAACTATGTTACGAATAAACTGCTATTTAATATGTTAATTGGGCAGGAAATAATTAGCGAATTGCCGTAATCAAAGTGACAACAAAATTTACGATCTGCAATATTTCTTTTTTTAACTCGTTTTTTATTGTTTCAATCAATATTTGCAGAATTTTCGTTGTGCCGTAAACCGCGAAAAATATTGTGTTAAAGAAGACTTCTGAAAACTGCGCTTAATTACTGCTAATCATCTACCTGTTAAGTAGTTGTATAAACAGTGTCATCGGTTTTTTTTTTCTTTGGTTTAAGTCGTTGTGGAATGCTCTTCGGTAAAACCGCATGGTTTTGACCAGTAACACGCAATTTCGATTATTTGAGTCTTTTAATTATCCCATAAATCATGCATATTGGCCGATAGAACCCCACTTTATTTAATATTCATGCTATCATGTGGGTACGTTTACGATCAGTACGCCTATATGCGTCGCGTTGATAACTTGACACGCCACACAATGTTTATTTTGATTTTGTTTTCGTATTACATTTT
The DNA here is from genome assembly GCA_963457615.1 of Nicrophorus investigator. Taxonomy (NCBI): domain Eukaryota; kingdom Metazoa; phylum Arthropoda; class Insecta; order Coleoptera; family Silphidae; genus Nicrophorus; species Nicrophorus investigator. The sequence goes on along the minus strand of OY735142.1, from coordinate 6,901,465 downwards.
CATAATATATGCGGAAACACAGTGAGTACGTTATTATGCTATATATTTATTTATTTATCCTATATACAATTTTTTTTTCTCTCTCCTCAACTCGTTACTTTGTTACGCAACGTTTGCTATTTTTATTGTTGTTTCGCTTTGTTTTGCTTCGTTTATTTATGTGTGTGTGTATCGATTCAATACATATTTACAGTAATAATATGTTACGTGCGAATCCGGGTAATTGAGTAGTTTAACATTTTCCATGTCGAGCAGTTCATGCTGCAACGTCTCTGCTGCTGCTGTCGCTGCAGCAGAAAATTGAAGCGGAGCAAGTAGTGATCAATTATGCATCACCTGCCGCAGGTCGGATCAGTTGAATGTCGCAAATTTGAAAGTGTAATTATTATTATTATTTCTAATCCCATCTACTGGTAATTGCGTCACGTTAATCAATTAACCGCATTAGGTGATGTTTCATATATACACAACAGTTATTTTTATACAGGTAGGTTTACTTTGAAGATTTACACAAAACATAATTTTATATTCTAAAATAAATTCAAAATTAACGAAATTACGACTAAATATTTTAAAATGAATTTAAATAAAAAAAATACAGAAGAAATTTCACTGATCAAAAGCAAATTGATACTTTTAAAAACCATACGTCAATTTTGACGTTAATGAAATTAAAACTTAATATTTTAAAATAAATTCAAATAAACAAAGCAAAGGAAATTTGACAGATCAAAAGTAAATTTATTTTTTTAAAACTCTATGTCAATTTTGTTTGACAACTAATGAAATTACGACTAAATATTCTAAAATGACTTCAAATAAAAAAAAAAAACAAAGGAAATTTGACATATCAAGAAAAATTGAAATTTAAAAAAACTAATTCAAATAAAAAAAATACAAAGGAAATTTGACAGATCAAAAGTAAATTCATACTTTTAAAAACCATACGTCAATTTTGAACATAGACAGTTAATGAAATTATAACTTAATATTTTAAAAAGAATTTAAATAAACAAAATACAAAGTAAATTTGACTGATCAAAAGTAAATTTAAATTTTTAAAACCCTACGTCAAGTTTGTTTGACAATTAACGAAATTACGACTAAATATTCTAAAATGACATCAAATTAAAGAAAAACAAAGGAAATTTGACAGATCAAAAGTAAATTCATAATTTTTAAAACCATATTTGAACACAGAAATTTTATAGTAAAGAAATTACGACAAAATATTCTAAAATGTATTCGAATATAAAAAAAAACACAGGAAATTTGACAGATCAAAAGTAAATTTATACTTTTGAAAACAATATGTCAATTTTGAATACAGAAATTTGAGAGCTAACGAAATTATTAATTTATATTATTAAAATTAATTCGTATTAAAAAGTATATTGAAATTTTTAAAAACCATACGTCAATTTTGAACACAGAAATTTGACAGCTAATGAAATTTCAAAATTTTATGATTTGATGATTTAATAATTCATTAAAAAAATTAAAAAATAAATAAATCATTTAAAAACCAAAAAGCTCGGCGGATTTAATATTTGAATAAAACACATTATTAATTCTAAAGTATGTTGTGAAGTGTAAGTGTTACAATTATGTTGGTTTGATTTTCAGTTGAATCTTGCCATTGACCATAATCGAACCATTTTCCTCATTTTTCTTAATTAATTTCCAGGAAATTTGGAAACTTTAAAACTTTACCTATTTTAAATTGAATTTTATCATAATCATCATACTAAGATTAAAAGAAGGAACAACATATGTAATTTTTAAACCAGTTAAACTTATACAAAAAAAATGCCAAATTTAAATCAAGTAATTTTATTAATTTATACAAAATGTTTTTGAATTTTTTTACAATTATTTTTCATCTTAGTTACGAAACTTTGATGGTTTTATACCTCATAATTAATACAGATAATAATCACACATAAAAAATTAAAGTAAATTGCAATACAGAAACACTTGATGCATTTGTTATTGTTATGTATTACGACCTTGTTTTGCTGTAACTTAACCCAATCGCATAACAGGTCATACCTGTATTTATATAATATTTACTTGTAACAACAAAGTTCAGAAAAATTCCATATTTTTGAACAGAATTAATTAATATAAAAAGTCAATTTTCTAAGACTTTGATAGAATTTTTACTCATTGACATCATTGACATTTCCGAAAATGTCAAATGACAGGAATACCAAACTACTATTGCTTGTCATTGAAAAAATAAATGAATTGACAGATGTGTCAAATTAATATTATTACCGAAAAACGAAGTTTTACTATTTTTCATCCTATATTAGTTAAGTTTTATAATAAATCAAGATTCGCATACGAAAAGCAGAAATATTTATACTTTTTTATTTCTTTTCTTACATTTACCGATTCAACGTACATTATTGCTAAGCAACTGATTAATAGCATGACCTCACAAATCTGCTTTGTTTGAGTCATTTCAATAAGCCATTCACAATGATTCAATGATTATAAATTCGTTTACAGATACAAATAATTTTTGAAAAAATCATGTTGAAAAAAATAAATATTATACACATTTCATGCATTCGGTCGAACTTACTCCACTAATTATTAGCATGCGTATGGCACAAATCTATTGTTTTCAACATTCATTTGTTCGTTCGCATATTGTTCTGTGCTGAATTATCTGTCCGGATTGGTGCTTATAATTAACAATTATAAATGAAATTTCCAAGGTTCGTTCGATGTTCAATTAAATACCAAAATCCCCCTTTGCATTGTTTTCAAAAATACCCAGTTTATTGGGTCGGAAAAGTGAGTTTTAATAACAACAATAATTTAAGAAAGAAAAATTTGTTTAATAAAGATACTAAAATGTTAATATCAACAACTTGGTACTTCATTAATCTGATTGAAAATTTTAGATCACGAATTTTTTTTTGTATTTCCTCGATAAGTCCTCTTTCAATTAGTCTGAAATATTATTGTACAAATATGATGTAAACATGAATCAAAATGATTTTTTTTTGTAGAATCTGTATTTTCCTAATTTCGATAAAAATCGATGCGTTTCATTGTGTGTTGTGGGAAACATTCATGGAAATGTATAATTATCTAGTTTACATAACAGTACAATCTGTTCATGGGATTAATTGTAATTAACAATTGTACGCGGAATTTCCGAGTTTAATTAAACTATATAATCGTATGGAATTTAGTCGCAAAATATTGCAATTTATATTATTTATATATTCTTGTAATTGGCACATAATTAGTTGACTATTGGAAAATATTAAACATATTTATTTGGGAATATTTAATTTATTATTGTTTTCATAATTGAATTATTATGAAAATAATAAATATATATTTTGTATATGTACATGATTTGTGATATGAAGGAAAATATGTACTCTATTTATTTGGCGTATGAGATTGGAACTGAAGCAGAAGTAGATTAGGAAAATCTTTTGTGGATGGAAATGCATGCATCGTGAGATGGGAAATAACGGAAAACCGCTCGGAAAATATGCATGCTTTAGTATTAGGTTTTATTCAATTTAAGAAATGTGGGCGAAATGTATTGATGAGATCAGGAATATAAAATGAAATATATTATAAAAATGGATATATTTTAAATAGATTAAAAAACTATTATTTTCTGCAATTTAATTAATAAAATTGATAAGCAATTTAATTTTTATTAATTCTTTTCGTAAAAAGCAATAAGAAAAATATAGAAAAATTATTAAAAAAAAATTATTAATTTTTCATCACGAAAAAAAAAACAAACCAATTAATTTTACTAAATAGGAAATAAATTGAAAGTGCAATCAAAACAACTAGATTAAGTAAATGTGCCAAGATCATAGTTTTTTTTTATTAAAACAATTTTTTGCTTTCTAAACATAAATTATGGATACATTTTAATTAAATTTGTAATTTCTGTTCATTATAAGTTTTTATTGGTGATTCTTAAGTGTAAATTAAATTAATTACAAGAAGTGGATACTAAAAACATTCTAAGAATATAGAGTAAGGAAATTTACAAACATTTGTAATTGTTGTTATTTTTTTTTATATATCTGGTATATCTCAAGTATAAAGTTGAATTTATTTTATTTATAAGAAATATGTTTTATTTGTAATTTCAGTTCATTTAACACGTTTTTTTTAACACTAAAGGAAACGAGAGTTTTCCTAAAATATGCATGCAATTTTTTTTTCCAGTATTTACTTGTCCAAATATTTTTATTTTCGCAGAAAATATTTTTAATTTGAAAATTTATCAATGTTTATTCTGTTAAAATCGATACAAAAGGAACATATTGAGTTTCTATAATAAAAAACACGTACGAAAAATGTTTCTAATAGGATAATAGAGTCATACACGAATAACGAAGATTTTTTTTTTTAATAATTGTATTTTTTTTTGAGTTTTGAGTGATTTGGATCATCGAAATTGCTGCTGGTTTTGGATGAATTAAAAGAAGGTTTTAAACTCGAAAAGTAATATTTTTTGGGAAATATCAGATTTTAAAGAAATTTCTAAATTTACATATTATAAAAGTGGAACTAAAGTCTGCATTTTTCTGATTTAAGTTTATAATAAATCAACAAATATAATTTCAGATTCAAAAATAATAAAACCAAGTGTTAAAAAAAACTACGAAAATTTATAAATGCAAGAAATTATGTAATTAATTTTTCATTTTCTTTTTATGATCATAATAGAAATAAATAACTGTATTTTGTCAAGTTGCAAAAAATATTTACTTAACTCATTAATTCAGTATCTTTAGGTGTATTTTTGACCTCCGTTTTGGTATGATTAAGTATTATATAACATTTTTATTGGAGTTCATGAAGTAAATAAGTTGAATTAAGTTTATTTATAAGAAAAAGTCATTAAAAAACAAATTTTAGTAGATTTAATAAATTGCTGAAAGTTGTAGTATTATTTGGAGCATTCATTATATCTGCAATTATTCAATAGAAGTGAATAACTACTAAAAATATATATACTTAACAAAAATGTGTACTTAAGTTTTAAACATAATTTGTAATAAGAAAACTGTCGATTTAATAATATATTTTTGTGTTTAAAATTGTTTGCATAATTTTTGATTGTACAAATTAAATGAATTGAATTTACTGTATTTAGTGAGCACAAATAAGTGCTAAAAATAAAGTACAAGGAAAAGTACCGACCGGTGTGTTAAAGAAATGATGCACTTAGTATATATTAACAGGTTCAAGTTGATACAGTTAGAGCGTTTAGGTCCGAGGCACGAAATGTCTTATATTTAGATGCACATACTAATTGCAATTACAGATCAAATTTCGAGCCGTGTCAATTGGCCAGATAATAGTAGCATCTACACCGATGCGCAATAAAACGCATTTAAATATATATACATTTTTATTTATATAACCACAAACGGGCAGAGAGAAGAAATAATTCTGCTAAGTAAAAACGGCGTTCGCGCCAGGACGTTGCGCAATTAACTTTAATTACACATACTGTGACACTCAATGAAATATGAAACATATTTTTCGCATTTGCGGAGCCGTCGTCGCCGCAGTTCGCGGCGCCTGCCCGGCAAATCCTTTTAAGTTAACCCATTTTTTTTTTCTATTATAGCTTGCAACCTCATTACTACTTGGCAAACAAACGTGAAATCAAATCCGCACAATAATTTAGCGAAACTACATGCGCGCACACACAAACAAACATATTATGTAATGCGAGCTGAAAAATTTTTTTTAGTGCCGTATTAAGGTTGTCTTAACTTAACAATAACCAAATATGTATTCTTTAATCCTAACTATACCTAAAGTGCCTTTTGGTTAAGACATCTCTAAATGTTCGTTACTTTTCAACTTTTCTTATTGCTGAAGATAAAAAAACTTTTATGTTGCAAATATTGGTTTGAGCAGAAAGCAAAGAAAACCATTTGGTATTTGAGGGCACTTCAATGTGTGTGATTATTGTATCGGTTTGCAAATACCGATGCTGATATGAAAATACCGTTATAAATTTAAATAAATTATCTATTAATGGAATGCGTTTAATTGCAGGTGTGCTCAATGCTGAACAAAATGCGAGGCATATTTCACAAGATTCTTTGATAGTTGTAGTATTTTATATTTTCTTAGGACACGACAAAAGTGTTTAAACACTTAAAGATTAAGATAATAATTTACAACAATATTGCTTAATTAACTAAAACTGTTATATAAATAGACTCTTGCCAAGAGAATAGAATATTTCACCTTTGCTTTGACATAAAGTGACAGCTGTCATTTTGCGATGTGACAGCTGTCAGCAATTTTGGGTTGCGACCCATCGATATATTTAATAATTAAATAGTAAATTTGTATTCATTGCTTTTCTTGTTAATTCTTATATAATTAATGGCAAAGAAGGATTGTTGTTCTATTTCCAATGTCTTTATCGATTTTACGTGCACTTTTATTCCGCTACGATAGTTATCATTTTGTCCTTTAATTCTATTTATAAACATTCTAGTCAAGTCCTTCATTGCCGTATGGAGTAAGAATGTTAAGTAATTTAATACTCCAACTATATTCAATTCGATATATTCATACAAACCAAGAAGAAATAATATTAAAAGAAAAACAATATTAAAAATATAATACGAAAAAATTATTAAATTTATTATTTCTATTAATAAATATAAAATTAATGTTTACTATAATGAAATTTCAGAAATATAAAAATAGTTATGATGATACTAAAGCATTATTGTTTTATTGTTAATTAAGATGAAGAAATCTTCATCTTTTATTTATTTTTTATGTACTTTTATGTAATGATAATTGTAATTTTATGTTATTTAATTGTATATATGAATTTATATGCATTTTTTCCATTTTCAGTATTTACTAGAAGAATGAACTATTCTCACGAATAAAAAGTTATTTCATCATCTTTTCGTCTTTATTTGGAATAAAGCAATAATTATTCTTACAAGTACATAATTGAACATTTCTGAACTATAGAGTACACATAATGGAAGTATTTCTACAGAGCTATGATTTTTTACTATTTTAAAATTTAAATTTCTCTTACAAAACTTTTTTTTTAAATATTTAAATTATACACTTTGTCCAAATAAAAAAGTTAGGTTAGATTATAATAGGTTAAGTTGAATTATTTTTCTTTAGTATTTTCAAATAATTTTGTTTTAAGGGGTTCCCAAATATAGTTAGGGGCTATCCTTAATTCTCCACTGGATGTGTGTAGTTTCCATGACTACCAAAGTTTGTTTCTCTTGACATTTATGTAAACGCAGTGTATTTATAATACTTGGTACTTGGCAATTAATGCATTATGAATATCTGGCCTCAAGAATAAAATAAATTACTCAAAAATAATATAAAATATAAGAGTGGATTGATGATTGAGTAAAGCAATTAACACACACATTAAGATTAATTGTGAAAATGCACCGTATGCGACGAAAACAGGAATTATCTAATAAATCAAGTCGAGGCTGATTCGTACGTGGGATTGAATGTAGGATGTAATCACTGTAGCGAGAAGCAATTATGAAAATTGAGATGAATAAATGTAAAGAGATGGGAATAGACGAATCGGCGGTTCCCCTTTCGGACGGATTCCGCAATTCAATGCAATCGACGATCGGTGCTTTACCGAAGATGATTACAAAAAAATATATATATGCATTTACTTAAGTGATATTAGTCACTGCCTCAACGTACCGAGGTCTTCCTGTCCGACGACGAGGAGGATTTATTACGCATTGTTCTTAATCGACTTTCGAAAAAATTCACTGTTTTTTTTTATTATAACTGCGATGAGAATTACGCAATGTTACTTCTTTGTGATAGTTGGTTTATTTATTTACTGACGTATTATTTTTTATATAATTTAATTAATCAAACTTAAGTTCGATGATATAAAATTACAATACTATTAATTGCCTTGATCAGAAAGTTTGATTATGTAGTTGGTACAGCTGTCAACAGTACTTGCAGCAGCTGTCAAAATACTTAAATCTAGTGTGGATGTACCATTAGTAAAATAACACAAAATATCCCTCATTTACGTTTTGAATTGCTGAAATTGTTTATATCCATCTTATTTGTTTTTATTTCTTCCATTAGTTTGTTTAAAACCTTAGAAATTAAATTTTAAGTTGGTATACATGAATGCAAATTGTAAATACCATTTCAATATTATCGGTTACCATGGATTCAATGATTGTCACGTTATATAATTGGAACCAATAGTGTGTTGGTATCAGTCATTTAACTGTAGTTAAAAGTATTAAATTTCAATAATTCATTGGTTTCTCTGGTCGGTCGTGATAATGTTCATCGATGTTGAACTTTCGGCTCAACCGCATCCCATTAATTACGTTTGCAGCATCCCGATTGGTCGAGATCAACCGTCCACAGAACCGCAACCCACAAATAGGTGTTTCACCGTACAAATAGGCTCCTGGAATTACATGAAACTTGCAAACAAAAAACAAGAATAAAAGTGGTGTACAACATTAATTTATTATCCAATTAAAAGCAACCATTAACTATACACTCATCTAACTATTTATATCTGCACAATGTATTTCCTATTCAATTAGTAGTGCTGCGCTTCGCCTCTGGCTAGAGTTCAAAGCAAGTTGCACAACTGGTAAACATGTTTTCTATTGCGATCCTCAATAAAGTCACGTACAACGAGAATCGTTGAAATCGCTGGTTGACAAAAAAACGGCAACAAACACGCATTTTTTTTTCTTGAAGAAGAGAAAATGCAATATTTCGGTTTGGAGCAGAGATTTCACGGTATAGTCTCCATTTCGCGCGCTCGCAATGATTTATAGCTCAATTACGAAGGAAAGGCGCTTGGAATGGTGTCATTTGTAAATTGCTTCAAGATTTGTTTATTAAGACGTAAAATATTAAATCATCGCGCTTTATGCCTCTGCACGATCATAATTCCAACCGCGTACATGTATATGGATAGCGTGTTACATTTTTGTTGGTTGTACACTAAAAGCTAATAAATTCTCATGGAGCTTTATTTCCCCGCAAAATGATTATAAATCATTTTCATGTAGCGGTTCGAGTAAACTGTTGAAAAAGTGCTTACCAAAGAGTATATACTCTTTGGATTGATGGGAACAAAGCATTCTTGCTGCTGCTACTACTATTGCTGTCGTCATCTTTATCGATTTTACGTGCACTATTTATTTATCAGCTTGATCATTGTTATTTCCACCTTTCAATACTATATAAGAAAACATGTTAAGTTATTCAATTAATGCAACGCAGGTTCGGAATATAAACCAATGCAATACACTATATAGTATTTGTGACGTACATTTACTCAATATAGAAATATTTATTATGCAGTATGATTATTAATAATACAAATCATAAAAATGTATGCAAATACTATTTTCATTACGCGCTTACAATATTTACATTTGCGTCTTAAAAATACAAAAAGTTAGGTTAGATTATTATAGTTTACTTTGAAATATTTTTTATTATGTTATGTATTAAGAACTTACATAATATAGAAATATAATAATGTTTATGATCTAATCATCAAAAACACAATTAATTACATAAAGTGTTAAATTGCATATAACCTGTATATAACATTTAGCACTTCTGCTCTTTTCTCTTTAACAAGACAAAACGTTAGGTTAGATTATGACAGTTTACGTTGAAATATTTTTTATTTGGTTTTATGTAACATTAAATAGTATTTTCTTTGTGTTAAGCTAATGGTTAAGATCTAATATTTATCGATTTATTGATTATCAAAATAATTAATGATTTGCAATTGTCTAAACATACACTTAAACTCAATGAGATTTTGCACGTTTTGACAAGACAAAAAGTTAGGTTAGATTTTGACAGTTGACGTTTATACAGTTTTTTTTATTCGTAATAAAAAACTGTATTTAATTAATATATTTTATATTTATTGTAACAAATATATAGGTTTAATAAGTATGAAATTTGATCTAAAATATTTGGAAATTTAGCTAATTGTGTAAATAATTGACTTATTATAATTCACTTGAACTCAATGAGATTATTCACTTTTCGCTTTTACAAGACAGAAAGTTAGGTTATATTTTGACAGTTGACGTTTATACAGGTTTTTTATTCGTGATAATAAACTGTATGGGTTTAATAATTAAGAAATTTGATCTGAAATATTTTGAAATTTAGATTCTTTATTTTTGTTGCAAAATCTAAATATTACACAAAACTATAATGGAGTTAAGTTAAGGTAAAATAAAATATCTGTGATAATGACATTTTTTTTAAACATTTTTCAAATTAAATTTCGGTAAAAATATGCAAATTAAAGCTATAAAATTAATAGACAAAACGAATATAACATTCAAGTAATAGCAGATTTTTATAGAAAATAAATAAATTTATGACGATAACTCAAATTATAAAAAATAATAAATTTGTTACATGCAAATATTATTATTCGAAGTTAAGTTATTTACAACGTACAAAATTCGAATTGTTAGAATTAGAAAATTCCTAAAATTTGATTCAATGTGCAATAATTATTTTGGGAAAATAAATGATTGTGACATATCACAAAGCTTAGTACTTCCAAAACAATGAGCATAGATGGTGTAGCACTTGACCCAATCGTTGCACTTGACCCAATTCCTCCTCAAGCATTATTATGTTCGATGCTCCAATTTCGGATGCGGAATTCGGTTGGAATTTCCTCTCCTCAACTTTAACCCACTTGCATTAATTAGGTTGCTGAACATCATCATATTCTTCATATATTTTTTTTTTATTAAATTTTTAATTTACTTTCTACTCGGAATACAAATCGAGTGATGCGAAATATAGCATATTTTCAACCACTTCATTAATTGTCGATTTAATAAATCCAACATCTCGACCATTATTCTTTCATTGAAAAACTCTGTAATTAATTTTACCTTAAAGGTAAAAAGCATAATCCCTTTGATGTTATCCTAAACATTTTTTAAAAAAGCTCTTTTTATAATTAAATGTACATTTTTTCTTTCTTCCTCTCGGGAGTATTCTTTTCTTATTTTTCTTTTCTTATTATACTTCTAAAGTTTTATTTTATATACGTATAAAATAAATTTATAATAATTTTTAATATAATTTTTTCTTCATTTAATTTGCAGAAAAACGCTGGAATAATCATCGATACCAGTCGACAAAACGCCATGTACATTAAGATGGTCGGTAAGTAGCTTAACAAAACCTTTAGAATAGGAGAATTTGCTTTTACAAAATTATTATTTTTGTGCGCTAATACGTTAAGAACTGAACTAAGTTTCATTCAATTTGTCGTGCATTATTTCTGAATGAGAACTTCGGAAAATATGTTTTTCTTTCGCAAAGCTCTTGGATTCCCTCGAGGGCAATGCGTGGCGGCGTTTAGAATCTCCGGCCTTGGGAATAAAATAATTGCGTTGGGATGTTGATTCTATTCGTTTAATTGAAGCAAAACGCCCGTAAATCCTTCCAGTTGCAATCGATACAAAACCCTTATAAACTAATATGATTTCATGAAACCGATACCAAGTATATCGTATTTCCAATTCAGTTCCATCATGAAAAAAATTTGAAGCCTTATATTATTTCAGGGTAATTTTTTTTATAATTTTCATTGACTTTTATATTTTGCTTATACCAAAAATTGAATTATTATTCAATCAAATTTTCGATATAAAAATATTACTAAAATAATAAAACTTTCTATAAAGTAAAAGTATGAGTAAATAGAAATGTTCTATTATTATAATTAACTGAATCAAACTAATTAAATTAAACTAAAAAATGAGTTAAGATTTTAAGATTAAACTTGTTGCAATTGATTACTTGTTACTTGTCAAGTAAAATTCATAAGTAATTAGATTACAAAAGTACAAGTATATTATAATATAAAACAATATGAAATATTTCCAAAAAAACGCCAAAATTAATATTTTTTGATATAAATATTTTTAAATACGTTGCACTTGATTACTTGCTATTTGTCAAGTAAAATTCTCAATTAATTAGAAACTGTTACAGAAAGTACAAGTATTCAAATAATTTTATACTGAATTTTTCCAATAAAAAATCGACAAAATTAATATTTTTTGATATAATTATAAATATTTTTAAATACGTTGAACTTGATTGTCAATTAAAATTCATAAGTAATTAGATTACAAAAAGTACAACTATATTATAATATAATATAAACCAATAATATTTAAAACAAAAAAAACGCCAAAATTAATATTTTTTTGATAAAAATATAAATATTTTTAAATACGTTGCATTTGATTACTTGCTATTTGTCAAGTAATTTCAATTAATTAGAAACTAATACAGAAAGTACAATTAAATTATTTTTTTTTTAAATCGACAAAATTAATATTTTTTGATATAATTATAAATATTTTTAAAAATATGTGCTGTTTATTTTAAACATTGAGGTCGAGGATCGATGATGCATGTGGTGTTTATATCATACTTTTTATCTGTAATTATTCATATAATTGTTGCAATTACATGTTGTTATTATTGTTTGGTAAAAAAATAAACTGTATTCATTAGATAATTTTATTTGATCCAAGAATATAAAGTGAAACAATAAGTAATAATTTATGAAGTGTATTGAATAAAATGAAAAAGTACTTGAGGCATCATTGTGACGGATTATGCTTGATTTACGACATAAATATCGCTCAGATATACCAACTACTACATCATATTAATGAATGGTTGGAGGTTATTGGTTAACGAAGAGATAGTAATGTGGGAGATAAATGTCATTCAGACGTACCAACTTAATAAATGGTTGGTTAACAAAAATACAAATGACAGTTACATTTTTCACAAAAAACATTATTAGCAGCAGTTATCAAGTGTTATTTGAGATATGTTAGGAGATTAAGGTTATGGAAATGATTCAAGAGAAGTTGTGTTTTGATAAAATAAATTTGTTTTTAATCAATCGTTTTTATTGTTTTTTTCACATGATATAATCAAATAATCTTTAAAATTTATGGTTATAAAATTATTGAAATAATAGTCTATAATTATAGACTATATCTATTAGAAAAACAATAACAATAAAACAACATTTATAAAATAAAAATGTTAATTTGTTTATAGAAGTTGATAATTTGTTTGTAATTATTTTTCAAACTGCGTGCAACGACATCTATTGTAATATCTCGTATATTGTTGATGCAGTTTGAATTTATGGTGGATGCGCAGGGACCATTTATCTACTATAAATTTATTTATATAAAACCTGTTTTTTTAGAAAGAAACATGCACATTTATTATGTAACCATTTATTAACGCGCTGCGCACACGGGGAAATTTGATAACATTAGGGGCGGCGAAGATGGAGGGTGAATTTATTAGGGTTTAATGCCGAGCTGTTTTTGTAGCTCCGGAACGTAGCAATCCCATTTTGCGTGGAATACATTGCCGGCGATCGGCTCCTTCAGCGAGTACTTCTTCACGAATTGATGCAAATTGAAATTGTTCCTGTTCTCCGCCGAACACGCGGTGATGTTCGGCTCGTGGAAGTACAACTTGTCGCATTGCTTGTACACGAGGAAAACGTACCGATGGATGCCCGTGTGTTTGGGCGGAGCTGCACCCACGTATTGGGTGATGGTTTGGCCCTCGGAGATGCAATGGCCCGGGATGTTAACCACCAACCAGTGCAACCAGTTACGTAATGTTGGCTCCGTCCTGGACGGAGCGTCCGGATCAATCATGCAGACCGAGTAGTAAAAGTCAGGGCACGAATCCCACGACAGTCTGGGCACCTCCTTCACCTGCGTGGGCGTCAGCTCATTCCCCAGTTTTACCTGAAACGTATATTTTATTATTGAAATAAACAGATTAACATTTTTTTTACAAATACAAATTTATATTCTCATTTCTAATAATAATAAGCAACTTGCACAAATATAGACAATGCCTATAAAATTATTAAAGGATTATTTTAAACTTTTTTGTTGCAATAAAGTTTTCAACAAATAAATAAGAAAATTTAATCCACAAACTAATAAACGTATTTATAAAAACATAATTAAAGAAAAAAATAATTATGAACAATTAATATATTTTTTTTGTAGACAAATGTTTCAAAATAGACCAAAGTTTAATGAGCACAAACAGCAATACTTCGCTTAGTGTGAGGTAAAAATTTCCGCACTGTTGAAAACCAGAATTTCAGATTAAAAAAGCCAAACAAACATCGCTTATCTATAAAAAGTATTGTTGTGTATTATTTCTTTTTAATTTATTTTTTGCTCAATTAAAATTCAGTTTGTTTTGAAAACATTTAAAGTTGGCAATCGTCTGAGATAAGAATGTATATTTATATATAAATAAATACGTGCAAAAAAAAAAAAGAAATTGTAAGGTCAAGCTCAAGTTATTATTGTATTCTATTTTGGATGCGTTCCTATTGCATTGTTACGTAACATGCGTACCTTTTCCTCTTCATAGCAGATCGTAGCTTCATCCTCGGGAGCTTTGCAAACAACTTCTGGCACTATGTCGCATTTCTGGAAGATGCATTGTATGGAGGCGGAGCACCATCTGGTCTGAATCGTGGCACTGGTCTTCGCAAAATTTAGTAATCTGCCTAAACAATATCGCATTTTTTCTATTTCTGACAACTTACATGTCGACACTAATACGATCTAATGTCAAACTTTTCTTAGCAACCAATCGTTTTATTATGTTTTTTTTTAAATTTATTGTAACAAAAATAACACAAAACAAAAATCAAATAAATAGAGAGATTTTGGTCGTTAGGCCAATTTAGAGACTATAAAAATGATTAAATAAAATAAATTAATATTAATAATTAAATTTACGAAAAACTAATTTTATTATTAAGTTAATCATTTACAAAATGACATTTGACATTTATGTCAATTATTAATAATCAAGAGATGGCTTCACACAATTTACAAATTTAAAGGTCATAAAGAAAATAAATCGATTTATAGTAATCCCAGTAATTTTATAGTAAGGTACTATCAGCTCAAATTTTAATTGAAGAAAATAAAATGTTAGACGTTTTCACAACCAAATAAGGCGATTTTTCTAACAATGTTTACAAATGAATTATTTCGACAAATTAAATTACATTATTTTCAATAATTAAATTTATAAATAAACTAAAATTTTTCATTGAGTGAACACTATATAGAATAAAGATTATTTTGTAGGTGTAAATGTAATATCAAGACCACAAAGATTGTGCTTAACAAAAGGAGCGTTCGCGTATGAAAGATGTCCTTTGAATTAGATTTCAGCGTGCATGCATTTCCATTAATTATATACGTGTTTCATGCGGTTCGCTTCAGTTTCAGCAAATATACATCCCGTGCAAATTGCACTCGAGCGGGAGAGAATTTCGCGTAAAATAAAATTAAAATGATTCCGAGGTTTTATGAGGACGACTGCATTACGCTTCCCTTCCTCCACGGTTTTCACATCCTAATTAACTGGCGAAGTGAAGTACTTCATTTCCCTAATTTACCGCATTCCGGAAGGACTACGTGCAAGTACCAAACGAACGAAATAATAATAATTTTACAAAAATATATAATGAAAAGGAAACGGAGACGTCCGGCGTTTCGCGTGAATGAATCGAGTTTGGATTCATTAAATGCAATACGACCTTCTGCAATTAGAGTGGATTTGCGAAGTGGAGCATTGAAATGTGCAGAAAAAGAAGGGGAGTGTCAATATTAGCGGAACGTTTTTTTTCGCTCTTTATAAAGATTTATTTATAAAGATCTAATTAAAAGTATTTCACCAGTTCCTCACTTTGACAGAAAATGACAGCTGTCATTTCGCGATCCATTAAAACTTTAAATAATATCATATATATTTGTAGGAAGTAGTACAGCAATCCAATTGTTAAGAGCTTTGACAGAAAGTGACAGCTGTCAAAAAATTAACTCTAAAATATAATCAATTTAATTAACTTAAACTTTTGATAAATAAAATTACACTTGAAATTATCTTTAATCATTGAATTAATTGAATATATTTATGAAAATATAAATTTATTTATAGAAACGAATATATTTTTAGTTTCCATGTATACATTACAAAGTTATCATTTTCAGTATTGTAATACAATATGTCCTGCTGATTAAAAACTCGAGTTGAAAAACATTTTTTTTGTATGTGTTCATTCACAATCATATATTTAATACTTTTATTTTTGTACTTCTTTTTATTAAAATGACAGATTTGACATGTGTCAAATTATATAATACAAATCTTAAAAAAATGATAATAACTTATAAGAAAACTTTTTCATAATATATTAACTTCAATTTGTACTCTGATTTGATATATTTGTGTTGGTATTTATATATATATATTATCAATGAAATATATTTGTATACATATAGAATTTAGCTGACATGTGACCCAGATCGAAGGGCTTTTACTGCTGACTCCAACATCCTGCAATATTCATATGTTACAAACCCTTATGATATACTACTTCAACATCGTCGCTGATGCAAACCACTTAGTCATAATAATGCAAACACCAATATTCTGTAAATATACACGTTTTTAATCAAAGATTGTATTTTATATAGTAGTAAATAAGAGATTATTTTTTTGAAGATGAGCTGTCTACCTGCAAATATAACAAAAAAGTTTTAGGGAATAAGGAAACAATGCTTAAAACGAAATAATAGCAAGAGGTTGTGAATATAGTAACAAAGTTTTAAATAAAATCTGAATGAATTCGAATCTTAAATTTCATTTAAAAAATATTGTACTGTGGTGTTGATAATAACCAATACGTGACAGAATTGACATTTATAACCATTAAATTATGACATATGTTAGTTGTGTCATAATTTATAGGTTATGATAAGTATTGTAAATGTGACAAGGAAAGTTGAGAACGTTACAAAAGCAAGTATGAATGTAATGTTGTTAATATGCTTTTGTCACCAGCCTTAAAATATAATTAACAATTAGTATTAGTATTACAGTATATCAAAATATTGTAATAATAATAAATGGTATTATGTGATTTATAAATATGGTTACTATGACGGCTTTACAGAAACAAGTATGATACAGAGATTAATTATAGATGGCGACATGTGCGTTGTCAATTAAATATGGGAGCGTTACAGAAACATGTTTGCACTGTTTGTAATTATATTTGGATGCGGAGTGGTGTCTATAATGTTCTTCAATAAAATGCTCAATTCGCAGATAGATAGTACACATGAATAATTTCATAGTATACAAATGTAGATAGATAAATTATAACAAGTGGTTTGTATCGCTGACTGATTATGCCGTTATCGCGCTCGTATTATTAATATTATAATTAGATAAACAAGAGATACGCATATATTGTATTAAAATATTTATATTTGGACGAACGATAGATGGAGGAGGAGGAGAAAAAAGGGTTTTCCACTAATTTGGAAAATAGATGAAACGAATTACATTTATGGATATTTTTATTGTTCTCCACTATCTCAAACGCGCAATTGTCATATTGATATATCTGTCTGTGTACGATACAAATTTATACTCGATACACGAAATTTCATTACAGCACAATTGCTTTTTCTTTAAATGATTAATCGTTTTGCCATAACACATCTAAATCGTCTATAAATTGAATTTATGACGTTATTCTCGAATTTCGGATTGATTTACGACGATGGAAAGGTGACTACGAAATACTTAAGGATTCCCCGTGGATAATATCTGTATTGCAAGTAGGGAGATGCTCGAGGGTGTCCTTCAGCAGTTTCTCCCATCCTCACAAAACTCTCACGTTTCATAGTAAATACGATTTTCGCCACACCTTTTCTTTTTATTTTCGTGAAAGTCCTGAAAAGAACTTATCTTTATTATACCAGAAATATAAAATCCATTTCTACTATAAATAAATCCAAATTTATATCTTTTTTTTTGCTAGTCTGAAACATCATTCTAACTAATAAAATATGTTTATAGTAGACGTAATTAAAAAAAAATATATAATCAATTTGTTAGTTATCAGCTTAAGGATGTGGGATTCAAGAATAAATGATGTAATGTCGCTTTATCACGAAAAATACGTAAAAATACACTTCAGATATTACAGCCATGGTAAACAAAAAATAAATTGGAATAAGAAATAAACTTGTTTATGTTTTGTTCATTTATTAAGTATTCTATAAATATTCTACTATCAGTCATCTTATTTACACATTTGTTTGTTTTTATTTTATTATTTGCTTGTTATTTTCTTAATTTAAGTTGTACATGTATTCCATTCATTGATTCCAAGACTGCGGTATTCCCAAGAATCGCCTCGAACTTTGGTTCTGCCGGTAAAATTTCGAAGTTTCGCAGGATTTTAATCACCGCCGCTTTCACCGATAACAAAGCGTACTTTTGACCTGCGAATTATGTAATTTGTAATTAGTATATTTGTTAAGTTTATAAATATATGAGTAATTACCTATGCAATTTCGCGGTCCTGCGCTGAAAGGAATGTAGGAGAAAGCGTGTCTTCCCGCTGAGTTTTCAGGGAGGAATCTGTCCGGATCGAATTGTTCGGGATTGGGGAAGAATTGCTCCAAATGATGGAGGGCGTATGGAAGAATGGTTATCGTCGTGCCCTTGGGAATGAAAGTGCCATCTAAATTGTTATTATTTCAAAATTAAATTAATTAAGTGGATGTAAACTATGACCATACCTAAAGTAACGTCGGAATGCAATTCCCGCTCGATGAATGGAACCGTCGCCCTAAGCCTCAAAGTTTCTTTAACCACCAAATCCAAGTATTTCAACTCGTTGACGTTCTTGAATTCCAAGTTCGCGTCTTTATCATCGCCCATAATGTCCCAGGATTCCTCGACGAGTTTCTCTTGTATTTCTGGTTTCTTCGATAACTCCAGCAGACAGAAACAAGTCGTCGAAGATACAGTGTCGTGTCCCTAATACGAATTAAAAATTGATTTCCTAATAAAAATTGCAAAGAAAACTTACAGAAAACATGAAAGTATCCACTTCTTCTCTAATCTCTTCATCCGTCAGCAAATTAGATTCGTCTTGCAAATCCAAAAGCATATCAAGAAAAGCGTGTTTCTTCTTAATACCAAAGTCCTCATCATTATCCTCTTCAGTTTTCTTGTCGATAACAACATTTTTCTTGGCTTCCCTTCTCTCCTCCTTCCTCTTCTTAATTACCTCAGCGGTGAAATCTTTTAGAGTTTTCACGTATTTTTGTTGGAGGCGATAGTCTTTAGTTAATTTGAAGTAGAAATCGTATTGTTTGAAGAATGAGAAGTAACGAGCAATGTAGATTCTTAAATAGTTTTTCACGGCTTCGACGTATTCGGATTTCGGGTTGTTTTGTGCGTCGATCTTGGTTTTCATCGCAGTTTCTGTTGAATATGAATATAAGATGAAGCTAAAAGTCAAATTGATTTTTTAACTCACCGCTGATAACGTCGAGGTTGTAGTAATTTATGAAAGGATGAATATCGATGCTCTTCTTATCGACTTGCTCCTTGAGTTTCTTAATTAAAATCTTCGAATTGGAATTGATGTATTCGGTGTATTGATCCAAGACTTTGAAGTGGAAGCTAGGCGTGATTATTTTCCTGTGCTTCCTCCAATGGTCACCTTAAAAACGCTTTAAGATTGTAGAAAAATCTTCGCAATTTTTTACTTAAAATTTACCAGTGCTGTTGATCAATCCATCGCCTAACCAGAGTCTGAAACCGTTGTAACCAACAGATTTGCTGATGTGCTCGTTGGAGCTCAAGAAGTACTCCAGTTTTGTTGGGTCTGAAACCACGATGCTGGGTTTAGAACCCAACCACAGGCGCACCATCAACCCGTATTCCTTAACCAATTTCTGCTGATTCTCGAAGAATTCTATTTACACAAAAAAAGTATTTCAAACTAATGAAACTTTGATGACCGATGCAAATACCTGCAGTATTTTTCGCGAAACCCAGGCTATTTCCAAAGAAAGGAACTGTCGGTGGTCCCGGCAACTTATTTATATCCCTGTATTTCTTGCTTTCATTGTACTTATTTATTAGCACAGAAATGAGGAGCGCGATAATCGCGGCAACGTAAATATGATACATCCTGCACGAATGATCACTACACACTAGCAATCTTACTTGACCATTGACTCACTCATATAGATGATCAGTGTGCATAATGCAAGTGTATGTATCTGTTGCGTGGGGATGCGTAGACTGAAAAAATACAAACAATCTCAGTTTACATAACACTTGTTCCTTCTGATAACACATTTTTTTTTTGTACATATGTAGAAAAATAAATATGTCAAGTATATTATTTACGCATTTCTACTTTTCCACTCCTCGTGCCTGTATGTTTATATGTGTATATTTTTGTACTTTTTCCTAACACCTATGTAATCCGCATGTTATATAATTCCAGGTGATAACAACACAGGATACCTTTTTCTCTCTCCATCTCTCTCGGACTAATTGTATTTGTAATATTTAATCAATAATGAGGCGAGCGGTTATCGGTTTAGTGCATTTATGTTAATCCGGGTGATAACATTCTTTAGTTTTTCGCGGAGGGACAAAAACCCCGTATCGGTCGCACTTCAATTTTTAGTCGTTCAGAAGTGCATGCAGTATATTTTTCCATCTGCTAAATCTCTGCAATTCTACGAATCGCTCTCCCGATAAAGGTTTGGTGTTCGAACTATATGAAACATTAATGATTTTGTATTTTTTATGTAATTCACATTTTTGTTTCCCAGAAGATCCTTGTTTCATCCTTATAATATCAGATAGAAATCGCAAGTCACTTCGTCCTTGACTTATAAACGTACTTAATTTTGAGATTTCAATATTTACCTAAACTTTTAATTACTCCATTTTTAGTGAGTATCATTCTTCAAATTTCATTATACTATAGTTAACTTATTAATAAATTATGTATTTTGATTATTTACACTTATAACTAATAGAAATATTTTCTAATTCTATCAAAATGACCTTTAACAAATTTTGGAATTAATAATTCACATATTTACAAAGTGATAAGTTGACTTAGTCTAGACTTTCAAAACTCTCAATATCAATCTTTTTTTACAATAATTTCATCCAAAAATATTTTTTTATAAACAGCAAAGATTGTGAAATTAGACAATTTGACATCCGATGATTGTCAAATTTGACATAAATGTTACAAATAATATGACATGTCAAATCTGACGTTACGAGAAATATTCAAAATAAAATAAGTACAAAGTGATAAATTGATTCTGATATTTTCAATGTCAATAGTTTAATTGCAATCATAATAAAAACATTAATATTATGGATTTTTTACATGATTTTTTTAAACAATAGAAGATATGATATGTCAAATTAGACAATCTGACGTATAAAGAATGTCATATTTGACGTTTTCAGGTTAAGTTAACTTAGTTTAGTTTGACACACTAAATGTCAATAATTTTATTTCAATAATCTTCCGAAATTACTTTTTTTTTACAAAATTAATTGAAGTATAAAAATAAAACACCATCATATGTCAAATTTAACAATCTTACGTGCATAGAATGTCATATTTAACGTTTTGAGGTTAAGTTAACTTATTTTATAATCTTGTCACACTAAATGTCAATAATTTTATTTCAATAATTATCAGAAATTATTTTTTTACAAATTTAATTGAAGTATAAAAATAAAACACCATCATATGTCAAATTTAACATTCTGACGTGCAAAGAATGTCATATTTACCGTTTTCAGGATAAGTTAACTTAGTTTAGAGTCTTGACACACTAAATATCAATAATTTTATTTCGACAATTATCCAAAATTACATTTTTTTTAAAACTAATTGAAGTATAATAATAAAACACCATAGGTCAAATTTGACAATCTGACGTTTAAAAATTGTCAAATTTGACGTTTTGTGTGAGTCAATAAATTTAAATTATATTTATCTGATCCATTTCAACTTACTAAATAAAAAAAGCAATATTTTTTAGTAAATTTATCTGTAAATTACTTAATTTTTTAAAAGATGTAACTATGTCAAACGATCAAGGTTGCATTTTAAAATAAAAAATGCCTTGATGGAGACCTTGATACGCAATGTAGAGTATTTTTTACTATCAACGATAACGATAAGATTTATTCATATTTTGGAGTATGTCTGTAATAATTCAAAAATATATAGCTTTTATTATTAAATTAATTATTTCTAAAAATAAGTTTATATCTAATACGTTTTTTGTGTGATTTCAGTAAGTTTAGAAACTAATTGTTTAACAAGATTAGATTTCTTTAAATTATATTTTATGGTTATAATCATAAATTTTTATGTTGAAATTCTATTAAAATATCTATGCATCATAATATGTATTTGACATGCATGTGTAAATGTGACACGAAATTGCAATTCTTGTCGAGTTTAAGGATGCAGGCAGTGATTTAGTGACCTTCCGACTTTAAACACCCTCGTTTATAACGTGCTCATTTCTAAACGATTTTGCTGCACGTTATTTAACATTCTCAACGAAAAGGTCGATTCGCTTAAGACTCCAATACGAATCCAATTGGTTTAGCTTTGAACGACGCTATAAATAATTCGCTGCATCCTCCATGTTCCAATTGTGTTATGTGTTGATTAATTTATATCGAATTATTTTTGGTTTCCTTCGTATCCCGAGATAAAAAATAACTTTTCATGTGCTTCCAGTTTTATACAGAATTTCTAAAGTTTAACTTTTCCTATTCAAAATTTGCTTTTCAAATAATAATTTATTAATAAAATATCCAGCCCCACAAACAATTGTAAAAAAAATACTTTTTTTTTCATCGTTAAATTGTGTTTGTCTTGTTTCTATATGAAATAAAAATGTTACTAATATATCTACAAAGTTAATCGGAAAAGACGTTTTGCAACTTTATCCAAAGAAACATAAATATGATTATATAAATTTTAAGGAATCATTTTCTTGATATTATAAATCTTCTAACTGCAACAATGTTGCTTATTATGTGATTCATAATAATAAAATGAATTAATACGAAATACAAAGTTTGATTTTGGAATGTTATGATTTTTTTTATGTACGCACGCTTATTTTGGGAATTTACAAATTGAGTCTTTCGCAACTATACTTATTTACATGTGTATTTGCTGCCTTTAAAACGTTTCGGCTTTGATTCCCGGAATCACTTGATTGCGATTCGCATACGTGCGGAATGTTTTTAACGAAGGAAAGAAAGAAATAAAGAAAAAAAATAGGAGAGAAAAACTGTTTTAATCAAAGACATTCTAAAGTCAACCAATGTAAACATGTCAGTGGAAGACCTTAATTATTCAAGATTTGCGTTCGATTATATATAATCCAAGGTTTTATTCCAAATATATTTTTTTTTTATGATTATTACCCCAAATGTATTTTTTCATTATAAAAAAAATCGTTATTACGTATTGAATTAAATTCAATTTAATTAATATTTGCACGGCCCAAACCACTAGCTTGATTAAATTTAATATTTTCAATATTAAATTGGAATTTCTCTGCATATTTTCATTTATTTTTTATAGAGATACATTTCATTAATTACTCGTATATTTAATATATTTTCATTTATCTTTTTCATTCGTACTGACATGTAATGACAGCTGACATCTTGTGTCAAAATAATTGTATTAAAAACAATTCAATTTATTAACATTTATGTTGACAAAATGGTTGCTATTAATATTACTCTTGTTGCTAAGGACATATTACGGTTGCTAGCATTGTTAATAGTCAATGATACCGAATAATATGATACCAATGACAGTTGCTAATGAGCGAATGTTATGATACCAATGACAGTTACGTTTTAATAGATGTATAATGCTAATGGTTTTATATTCAATGATTTGCCTTTAGTATAAAATTAATTACAGTTGCTAATGTTGCTACCTTTCTTACTAATGACACTTTGCGAATGTTACGTTACTAATGGCAGTTGCCAAAGATACTTTCATTGATATGAATGCTTTGTGTTTAGTATACTGTCAATGACATTTGTTTTTATTACACTGTGAATGACAGTTGCTAATGTGCGAATGTTATGATACCAATGACAGTTACTAATGATGCGTTTTGATAGATGTATAATCCTAATGGTTATATATTCAATGATTTACTTTTAGTATAAAATCAATTACAGTTGCTAATGTTGCTACCTTTCTTACTGATGACACTTTACGAATGTTACGTTACTAATGACAGTTGCTAAAGATATGTCCATTGATATGAATGCTTTGTGTTTAGTATACTGTCAATAACTGTGAATGACAGTTGCTAATGACGTCTTGCGAATACTATGTACCAATAACAGTTGCTAAAAACGTGTTTTGATAGTTATATATACAGTGCTGTCAATGATCATTTTCTTGCACAAATTATTTTGCGAAATATGTACATTCTTTATCTACTCACTTAGAATTTAAAGAAAAAACTTTTTTTATATTATTATTTATTTTTATCTGTGTTTCAATATGATTGGGAAACCATTTGCTGAAGTTAAAACCATATCACTTTCAACTTCCAATTGGAAATTGCTTTTCGGAAGGATGCTAAAATTCTTGATGATCTTAGCTATGGTGCATTTCATCTGATACATAGCAAATCGTATTCCTAAAAAAATAATAAATTATTAATAAATAATCAGATTTTTTTGCTAATTTCTACGAACCCATGCAATTTCTTGGACCAGCGCTGAAAGGAAGATAAGCATAGGCATGTCTTTTACTGATATTCACCAGCAGAAACCTATCAGGATCGAATCTATCTGAATCAGGATAAATCTCTTCAGATCTGTGCATTCCAAATGCGAATATCGTGACGACAGTGTTTTTAGGAATTTGCACATCCTCTAAAAAAATAAATTTTAATTAATTTTCAGTTAGATTTTTATACATTATTACCAATTTTTGTATCCTCTTCAATTAGTCTTTCGTAAAACGGGATTGGTGTGTATTTCCTTAAAGCCTCTTTGATGCAACATTCGATGTAGCTCATGTTATTCAGTTCGTTAAGCGCGTAGTTGTCGTTTTTGAGTAAGTCCAAGTCGTCGAGTTCGTTGTAAATCTTCTCTTGGATTTCAGGATGAAGAGACAGTTCGAAAAGCAGAAACGATAAACAAGTTGAGACTGTGTCGTATCCCTAAAAAATAAACAAGCAGTATTTGTTCATTAATTAACATCGTTAAAGGAAAATAGAAGAGAAGAAAACGTACAGCAATGATGAAAGTTACGATTTGCTTCCTTATTTCCTCGTACGATATGTCTTCCTCGCTGGCGTACATGTTGAGCAATTGATCGATGAAAGCAACCTTTGTCTTAATACCAAATTCGTTTTCCTCTTCATCTCCACTGGCACTCATTCCACGTCTCTCTTCTATCCTCTGGGATATAATGGAATTGGCGTAATCCCTCGCGAATCCGATGTACTCCAGTTGGGTGCTGTGATCTTTGGTGAAACTAAACACAAAGTCGTTCCTGTACAAAAGCGAGAACATCCTGGACATGGCGATCTTGAAGAAGCTGTGCACGGTGTTCACGTAAGCCAAATGCTTGTCGCTATCATCATTAAACTTAATTCCCATCGCCGTTTCTTAAAACTTTACAAATTAATTATCTTAAATAATTAAAATATTCACAAAATTACCTGTAATCACCTCCAACGCGGAAATATTTATGAACGTGTTTATATTGATTTCTTTATTTACGTTGTTGCTTAACTTTTTGATCAGCGAATCTGTAGCAGAGTTAAAGGTCACGTTAAATTCATCCAACAATTTGACGTGGAAACACTGCATGAAAGATTTTCGGTTTTTCCTCCAAATATCACCTGAAATTTACGAGTCTTAATTTTCCATTTACGAGAGGCAATAAATTACCTTTTGCAGACACTATACCGTCTTCTATTATAGGTATATAAAACTCGTAAATATCGGATTTGTTTATATGTTTACTAGAGCTTAAAACGTGTTGGATGAATTTTGGATCGGTCAGCACTAATTTGAATTGTGTCGGTCCCAAATACAATTTAAATACACCTCCGTACTTCTCTTGAAGTCCTTTGAAATTCCATAATATATCTAAAAAAAATTACTTCCATCAATTAATTAAAATAATTAACTTCATCATGAATTGCAATAATGCACTTTTAATTATGTATAAACTATAACAAGTCATTCGCTTATTTAAATTATTTATGCTTGTAAAGCAAAAATTAATAGGTGTTTCATTATATAATTATGAAGTATTAAATCTTTTTCAATAATAATTAAAATATAATTTCATCTGTCTATATAAAACATCCTGTGTTACTTTTTTATATACTTTACAAATGATTTGTTTACATTTGTTAAGCAGAGAAAATCTTAGATTTTTATACTAAAAATTTTTTGAAATTGTATTTATTTTTAAATATTTTTCTAAGATAATTTTATGCAAATTTCAAAATCAGTTACTTTTAAGTGAAAAAAATCATTAACGATTATTTTTTCAAATAACTTTAATTTTATATTTTAGTAAAAAAAAAATATTTGAATTATTATCATTAGGAGTAAAACATTTTTAGTGGAAATTCATCAAAAATGAAGGAAAATCAACTAAAATTTGAAATAAAATAAAACTATTCAACATACAGAAAGTTAAAGAAAGTGTAGATTTTTTGGAAAAAATATATCTTTTTTTTAGAAATAAATTGATTTATCTATATTTAAAGCAATTAAAAGATTTTTTCTTTGATAGAAAGTTTAAGAAATCACTGATCATCAAAGATATTAAAAAAAATATGTAAATTAAATGGATGGATTAAATCAAAATTTATTTTAAAAAAAATATTTTTTTATTTAATAATTTATAGTTATGCAGAATTAATGAGTAAACTAAACATTTTTTGTAAATGACGTTTTTCAATAAATATTGTGCAACCAAATGAGTTTTTTGTTTACCAAAAATATTGACAATTTGCTGTTATTAACTTGAATTTGTAATTTAATATTTAGTTACCTTTTAAGTTTGTTCCAAATTCGAGAATGTTTCCTAAAACAGGCAAAGGTTTCGGACCAGGAACCTTAAGATTTCTATACCTGTACAATTGCAAGTACCATTTTACCAAGACGTAAGTAATCAGTGCGGAAAACGCGAAAAACATAAACTCGAACATGTTTACTTTTGAATGATTTATACACAAATGAAGGGACAACTTGAATTTCGTTTTCTTAAATATCCGTGCTTCTACAGAATGTTAACCCGTTATTATTGTTAAAGTATGATTCGTCGAATTTCAAAAAAAAATTATAATAATTAACCGCACTTTACACTTTTCAGTTTGGTGTATCATCATCATCATTAAATTCTTGCACGAGTATTTTTATTTTAATTACAACTCTTTTTCATACTGAAAAGATTCAGTATTTTTTATACAACAGCACAGTTTATTTTTAATTCACTTTATAACGGTATGCATATAAATTATTTGTTTTGTTTATCAAAATATACTGTTTTGACTGCTGAGCTGAAGAGCAAGCAGTGAGACGAAATTGTTTGTCGAATACAAATTTTTGACCATGAAACGTTATTAATACATATTTATAGATATTTTCTTTTTGAAAAATTCAAATCGGAAATTACGATTTTAACGTAAAGTTGATTGTTTTTTATGGACGTATAAAGTAATAAATGGAATATTTGCAATTATCATTAAAAGCGATATAAATATTTATAATATTCTAATTTAACATCACAATTATTATTTTTTATAATTAAAATCTTTAACATTTGACATTCCCAACTCGTGCACCTAAAATGTAATGTAATTTAATTATTCATTCCTTTCAACTAATAACATAATTGAAATTAAATAATTTATGAAGTTTAAAAAATATATAATACTTTGTACAGCAATTCTCAACCCTTTTGCTGCGTGACACAACATATTTGTTTGTAATTCTACTGCCACACAATTATTTTTTTTTGACAGCTGTCATTTGGGTGAAACGTCAAAAAAAATATTTTAATATATGTATTATTATAATCACTTTAGTAAGCGTTCTTAATGCTTTTAAAATCTTTTTTCCTGGCTATTGAATTATTTTTATGACAGCTGTCATTTTGCTTAAAACGTCAAAAAAGTTTAGCTCAACTCAGCCCAATGTTTGAAATCTACTGGTTTATAAATCATTTTAATATATATATTATAATCACTTTAGTAAGAGTTCATAATGCTTTTAAAATCTTATTTCTTCACTATTAAATTATTTTTCGACAGCTGTCATTTTGCGTAAAACGTCAAAAAAATCATTAATAAATTAGCTGAACTCGGTTCATTGTTTGAGAACTACTGGTCTATTCTTTTTAATATATGTATTATTATAATTAATTATAATTCACCTGTAATTCGTAATGCTTAAAAAAAAACTCTATTTAATTATATATCATTATTTAAAAGTGAATTAAATATATTTTATTGCAAACATGTATAAATATAAGATTTATTTCTTACTTTTTCTTATATTATTTGTATTTTGACAGGTGTAGCAGTTAAGCAGTGAATTATGTTAGGCTACTAGACGAACGTTAATAATTGATGAAAATCCGAAAGACTATTTTGTAGTAACAATGAATAATTAAATTTTAACTTACTTTACACAATTTTACTTGAAACTAGTTTTCTTATTAATCACCATAAATTTTAACCAACAACTGTCATTTAAACGTCAAAACTGTAAGCTTTTGTTTTTCAACTCTTTATATCTCAAAGCACACTTGAACCTTGGTTACAATTCTGCAACATAATTTTGATAAATAATATTTTTTTATCGAATAAAATTAAAATCACTGGTGTAAGTTATGTAATTATTTATGAAAATCTTTATTTTATTTTCATCTTTGTCAAATTTTCTTTAAAAATCTACATTTTTAATTAAATAAATAGGACATTACCAGCGTTTATGTTCTTAACAGTTAGTTTAGTTATTTAATCTGTCATTAAAATAAACACACATTTCGTAATAACTGTTGTTAAAAAACCGGACTATTCGGGAAACTTGCATAAAAAAAATCTGAATAAAAATAGAAATTTTTAAACCGGACTATGTGAGGTATCATATATTTTATAATAAACAAAATATATTATTTTGCTAAAAAATATTTGGGCTGATAACTTTATCAAAAAAAATATTTATTTGAATAATATTTCATAATTTTCCAAATAATTTTGTTGAAATTAATTTTGAATGTATGGTTTTCTAAATTTCTTACTAATAGTTTTAAAGTCATAATAAAATAAAACGGTTTGAAACTTATATAAATTATTATAATTAATTTTGTAACTCTCCAAAAAATCTCTTATTTCAATCAATTATAATAATTTAAAAAACGTCTTAATATATAAATATAATAGATGTGGTTATATAATTAGATATAGAAATGTTGAGAAGTTGCATTAAGTTGTTGTATATAATTTGTATGCAGGAGAATACAAGCGCTGACGTCAATGAACCAAATTGTATTAATTGTCTCATGTCCATATTCGAGAAAACCATTAATTACAGTTGAGAATAAGAATGAGAGAGACTTAAAGAAAGAGAAAAACCTTGACTTTGTATTTGCGCGAGATTTATAGTTTGCAAGAAAAAGAAGTCTAGATTATTATTATAACGGAGGACAGTTCACTTTCATTTGCAAATTAATTGAAACACATAAACATGTTTTAGAATATTCCTTGACCCACATCCGCAGAGTGTAGATGGAAAACGGATCCGCTTTTGCAGAATTAGTCAATTAGTTCACTCATAATTTACACTTAATATAATCTACAGGGCGTCGACATATTAGATGGAAAACATAAGTGCACTTGTGATTTACACATAATAAATTAGTTCATCTTTTCAAGAGATTCATAGATTTAAAGTACAATTAAGGCTCAAAGTCTAATTTTTCATTAGAAATTCCTGAAAGCCAAAGAATCTTGTCCTTAGCTGTTTTCAGTTAAAAATCTTTCGGGGTCGAATTTCACAGATATTTAGTTGAAATTCTTTTATCATCTTCAATGATACTTGAATCCTCATTAATCAATTAATTAGTTGTAAAAATTAATTAAAATTTAATTACATTTTTAATCTTCTTTTTAATATTGAAAAGCGCGTTTTCAGCGTTTTCATCATGATTCAAAATGTAATCCTTTTATTCACTAGTGGTAAAACTTGCAAACAAATTTGCTGCTTTTGTGATCAGACAACAATTGGAACAAAGAGTCGCTTCTTTTGATGGGCGAAAACATCCGTTTCATGTACTTGTAAATGTTGTTCGAAAACTTCAAGTTTTCTTCCGGATTTTCATCGAAATCCAAACCCAATCAGTACAATTTGGTCATTAATTAATTGCGTTTTATAATACAAAAATTTGTTGGTTTACTACTAAAAAAAATGTGTAACTTTGCTTTTACTTTATTAGTTTTGTAATAAATGGATAACAATCAAGTGAAAATGTATTTCGTTATTGCAAATAGCATTATCTTCTTGCGAGATGAACAGGGAATCCGTTCTTGGATTTCAGAACTCCGTCGTTAAATAATTGCGGCTCAAAGTCATTCAGCAGAGGTTGCATTCTGTAATTGTAGATGATTTTGGTGAGGAGACTTTTCATCTGAATCATCGCGTATTTCCATCCTATGCAATTTCTGATCCCAAAACTGAAAGGAATGAAAGCCATCGGGTCTCTTCCTACGCTGTTTGCAGCCGAAAATCGATCCGGGTCAAATGTTAAAGGTTTCGAGTACACTTGTTCGGAGCGATGTATCTGGAAGATGAAGATGTTTATGTTTGTTCCTTTCGGTATGATGGAACCATCTGAAAGGAGAAAAACTGTAACGTGCAGAAAAAGCAATATTTTCTTCAATTTACCAACTTCCGTGTCGCAATCCAAAACGCGTTCAACAAAAGGAACCGGACTGTACAATCGAAGACCTTCCTTAATCACGCAGTCCATATATTCCATCGTGTTCATATCTTGAGTACTAATGCAATTAACATCTTCAATACGACTAGAGATTTCTTCGAACAACTTTTCTTGAACATCCTGATGCTTGGAGAGCTCGTAGAGAATACTCGAAATGAAGCACGTCAAAGTGTGATGACCCTTAATGATATTTTTTGTAGATAAAGATTGAAATTTAATCAATCAAGCTTACCGCAGTCAAAAACAAAACGAGTTCGTCTTTGATGTAATCATAAGGTAAAACCTTATCATCTTTAAATCGCTCCATCAAAATATCCAATAAAGTTGACTTCTTCCTAATACCGAAATCCGAATCTCCGGAGATATCGTCACAACTTTGTTGCTTCATTTTCAGCCTCTTTTTATCGGCGATTGCAGCGGTGAAACTGCTTATCTCTTGCAGGCGCTTCTGCTGCGACTTATAATCAGAGGTCAACTCAAAAAGAAAGTCGTTTCTCTTGATAGGTGAAAAAATACGCTCCATGCAGACGTCCATAGAATTGTAAATGTTCTTCGAAAACCTCAAATTTTCATCCGGATTTTCCTCGAAATCCAAACCCAAAATACTTTCTAAAAAAAAAATCATTAACATTTCAAAATCACTCAATTATCTCCTCACGATATATAATTTTCAATGTGCAGTAATTTGCGTGCGGTGTAATATCAACTTGTTGTCCCAGAAGCTCCTCAAACTTGTTCACTAATTTGTTGCCGGTTTTATTAAAAACTTGATTGAATTCTTCCAGCATTTTGTACTGAAATGCCGGTTGAAGAGCTTTCCTGTTCTTGTGCCAAATGGATCCTGAAAATATATTTTTTTACTCACCAATCTTAGTAAATTTTTTGAATTGTTTACCTTTAGCAGTAATAATTCCTTTACCCCCGACATCCTTGAAGAAATGGTACATATTAGATTTTTCTATGTGATCTGAAGAATTTGTGAAAATCGTTTTTAGGTATTTCGGATTAGAAATCACGATTAAAACGGTTTTAGGTCCCATGAACAATTTGCAAATTCCGTTATATTTCGAGCAGATCCTAATGAATTCATTCATCATAGCTGTAGTAAAAAAAATTAATTAAATTTCATCCAAATATTTTCGGATAACTGATAAACTTACTAGTTACATTGAAACCAAATTCGAACATATTCCCAATGATCGGAAGAGGCTTCGGCCCTGGAATTGTTGGCAAGTTGTACTTCTTGTAATGCAGTTGCCATTTTCGAAGCACATACAGCACAAATAGAATGCATGAAGTGAAGATTAGAAAGACGATCATTGCACCAAGAATGAAACTGCACTGAAAGTCGACTGAACGTTCACACAAATCACGACCGATATAATTTATCTCCAAATGAGAAGTTTATAAAAACAAGAACAAGTTCTTTGTGTCTTGAAACTTGTGTCGACAAACCTGTTGTAATATTGTCTTGTTTATTTAAGATAAGCAAGTTAATTTATTTTAATTATCAATGTTATTTTGACCAGATTATTGTGTTGCTATTTATATCTATTTATTTATTATCTAATAATATTCATAATACATTTATTGCATTATTAACACTTTTATATTTATAAAAATATGCGTTTGAAAATATTTCATACTCTTAGTTTTTTACGCAAATCACTAGTAGTTATTGCTGACAGTAGACAATATCAACCTTTATACCAAAAATGTTATATAATTTAACTTAAAAAAAATGAATATAATACATTTTTTGTAGTTATTAAAGTCGAAACATTTGCACTGATTTTACTTTTCTGTGCCTTTTTTGCCTGTTTTTTTCTTTAAATTTTTGTCATTTGTTGTTGCAATAAATATTATATTATCGAATATACAAATATCTAATGTTCAGTCTGAAGAGCAATACAAAAAAATGAGTAGACTCGATCTATAATTAAAGAAATAATCAACAAACTTTTTAATTCTGTTATTAAAATATAATAAACTAATAATTCTTTTATAAATAAAGCATAAATTAACCGCAGTTTTTTTTACGATTATTAAGCTCCTAGGTTTGTTGTGAAGTGGTAGATCATCTTCTCGAGAGATTAACGGGAAAGCCGCTCTTGGATTTCAGAACTGTGTTGCTGTACAGCTGAAGTTCGAAGTGCTGCGTCAAAGGTTGCATCCTGTAATTGTAGATAATTTTGGCGAGGAGACACTTCATTTGAATCATCGCGTATTTCCATCCGATGCAGTTCCTGCTCCCAAAACTGAAAGGAATGAAAGCCAAGGAGTCTCTCCCCTCGCTGTTCGCAGCCGAAAATCGATCCGGGTCAAATTTCAAAGCGTTCTTGTAGACCTGCTCGGAGCGATGTAACTGGAAGATGAATATGTTTATGTTCGTCCCTTTTGGTATGATTGAACCATCTGAAAGTATCAAATAATTATTTTTTTTTATATATAAATTTATTTTGACTCACCAATTTCTACATCGTAATCTAACTTGCGTTCAACAAAAGTTACTGGACTGTACAATCGAAGACCTTCTTTAAGCACGCATTCCAAATATTCCATCGCGTTTATATTTTGAGTGCTAATGCATTTATCATCTTCAATAATACTTGAGACTTCTTCGAATAACTTCTCTTGAACATCCTCGTGCTTGGAGAGCTCGTAAAGGATACTCGATAGGCAGGACGTCACCGTGTGATGACCCTAAATCATCTCTGCACTAAGATAATCGAACGCAATAATTTATACTCACCGCAGTTAGAAACGTGCTGAGCTCCTCGTTGATGTACTCGTAAGGCAAATCCTCGTCGCCTTTAAATCGCTCTAGTATAATATCCAACAACGTGGACTTCTTTCTAATACCGAAACCAGAATCTTCGCAGTTATCAACACGATTTTGTCGCTCTTCCCTTTTCTTATCGGCGATGGCAGATGTAAAATTTAATATCTCCTGCATACGCTTTTGCTGCCTCTTGTAATCAGGCATTAATTGATACAAGAAATCGCTCCTCTTCATCAGCGAAAAAATGCGCTCCAAACATTTATCTATGTACTCATAAATGTTGTTAGAAAACTTCAAATTTTTCTCAAAATTTTCATCGAAATTCAATCCCAGCATACTTTCTACGAATCATCAAATCATTAGATAAAAAACTTAATTTCCATTAACTCTCACCATATGTAATTTCCATAATACTACTATCTACATAAGGACTAACATCCACCTGTCGTCCCAGAATTTCTTCCAACTTTTTCACCAATTTGTTGCCCGTTTTATTAAAAACTTTATTGAAATCTTCCAACATCGAATATTGAAATGCCGGTTGCAGAGCTTTCCTATTATTATGCCAAATTTGTCCTAGAAATTAAGTTTATTTTATACGTTTCAAAATCATCATCAAATATTACCTTTGACAGTTGAAATTCCTTTACCAATGCCGTTGAGGAAATCGTAAAAGTTCGTCTTTTCTATATGCTCGGAAGAATGCTTGAAGATTTTCTTTAAATATTTTGGATGCGAAACCACTATTTGAACCGTCTCAGGGCCTAAGAACAATTTGCAAATTCCGTTGTAATTCGAGCATATTCTGCTCAAATTTGTCATCATACCTGAAATATATATTAAAGCAAAAATTATATTTTGCTTTTTTTTAAGAACTTTCTTACTAGTTATTTCGAATCCAAATTCGAGTACATTTCCGATGATCGGAAGAGGCTTCGGCCCTGGAATTGTTGCCATTTCGTACTTCTTGGTATGCCTTTTCCATTTTACCAGCAAATGCCAAACAAACAGAATGCACGCTGTTAAAATTAGTAAAACAACCATCGTACAAGGAAGCGTTATGAAACTGCATACACTCGTTGCAACAGAAATCTATTAATAAAATTTTTGATAATTTTTATCATGTGTTTATACATGCTTCTACACATATTACTGCTATTCGAGTTATTTCAAAATATTTACTCTTGATAACATCACTTTTTCCAATCAAACATATTTGTTTTTGTATTAAATCTAATTTTATATACTTTATTTTATTTTAATTAATGATTTGAAAGCAAAATTTTTATTTTTCTCTTCCACAATAATGTAGTATAAAATACGTCGAGAATTGAGCATCGTAACTACAATCGAAGAAAAGTAGTTGCCATTTTACAATTTTCTGCTTACTCCAGTTTTAATTACTCATAAAAGATTCGCAACTTGTGCATTTTTATAAACAAACAATTTAAAATAATTGTGTATAAATTATTACATGTGGACAAACTACGATAAAATAATAATTCATTTTATAACATGAGATTTTTCTTAAATTAAAAAAAAACTGTAAAATTTAAACAAATGTCACTCATAATTGACTATGAAATTACATAATCATTTAAGTTGGTACACGTTACTTGTCACAGTGACAAAACAATCAATGACATTTTCAAATGCATACAATTTATGTGTTTCAAACATGCGAGTTAATTGTTCTTTACTTTTTATGGCGTCCTTCACGCATAACCTTCCAATGTAAAATAATGTATTTTAAAATTAAACATTGACATCAATAGATTCTGTTTTCGGTTTAAAAATTCCTCATTCAAGCATTTCTTACGTCTTAATTGGTAGATGATTACGTAAAATTTATTTATATACTTATTATAATATATTAGATTGAAGTAAGTAAAGCAATAAATTTAATTTTAATTAATGCTTAATTATAATCGAAATTAATTTTCTTATTGATATTATTTTATCAATAATTATTGATATTTGATTAATTTAATAATCTATACTAATTAGTTTTATGATTTTCACTGTATATTGTTGAATTTCATTTAAGATAGTTGGCAGCACTCGTTGGAAATTAGAAATCGTCTTCCATAAAACTTAACCTCCAAAAAAGGTATAGTCGTATCTGTCATCAATCAAGAGTAGTTGTTGATAGTAAACAATGAAGTGCAATAAAGTTCAGTTACTTTTTGTTCGTCAAGTTAGTAACTAAGTTTAAGTGTCAGATAAATTAGATTAACGATCGTAAGTTATTTAAATAAGCTTGCAATCAATTTTTAAATTAATTTATATGCGAAATATCTTGTATGCAACATTTGTAAATGTTGTAATTGCTTTAGTTTGTTGTGGCCATTTATTATTTGCTTGTAGACGAGCGGAATTCTGTAATTGCCGTTCTTCCTTTGGTTTCCAAGACGGAGTGATCGTTTTCTTCGGAAACAATTTATTATACGATGCATTTTTTGATTTTTTTTCCTGCTTCAGTATCATTTATCTTCGATGCTCCAGTTTCCGTTCCATTTGAAACTTATCCTCAGTTCGCCAACAAAAATGTTTTCAAAAGCATATAAGTTTATTTAAACTCGCGTTACTTTCGATTAAACCGTATATATTTATTATTTTTTATTTAGTCTAATATTTCGCAAGAATTGTTACAATTTTTGTTGTTGGGATGTGCGCGTTGCGAAAGCAGAATGTTTTATTACGGTGTACTTTGCATGTTTGCGGGAATTAATGAATACATTAAACTTTCGCTGATATTTTCATTTTCCTCTTATAAATAATACATTAATTCTATGGAAAATGTGTGTTTACAAAACAAGTCGAAGAAGGGCGAAATGTCTGTGCTTATTTTATGTAATATATGCAGTTAAATGGCTATTTAATTGTGTTGCGAATTTTCGGAGATAAACTTTTTCGATAATGTAAGTTGTTTTCGTATGTAATTTGCGCGTGTGAGCTCAGTCGGAGTTTCCTTTTGGTGGAGAGAAGGAAAGTATTCTGTAGTATTGAAATTTTATAATTGCCGCTCGTACTTTCTTCAGGTCAACAACCTACATTTGGTACGAAATTTTATACAGATCCCAAAAGCGGCATGTTTTGTATTTGGTATAAAAGTATCGATTATTCCGCGAATTGAATTCGTTTTCGTGTGAATTCTACTTTTATTTGGGTGTTACGCTTTAATTGCGAACGGTATTTGTTGTTGAGCGGAGATCTTCGTTCGCGCCGGATGAGCAAAAAGAAAGAGAATGAAGTGAGTGAAGCGAGTGTAGGATTTATATTTATATACATATATTCTTCGCAGGCATTTAATAATGAGAGTTTCTCTTGCGTTGCTGAAGTGGAATGGTAAAAGTTAATAACCTGCATTTCCAAACATAACTTAGTGTGCGGAGTGCTAGCATGCCGCTTGCACTGGTCTATTTCAAGAACAATGTCCGATAGAAGTACGTGGCTCGAAGAATCCTAACGGAAGGAAAGGAATTATTAAATTGTTGATAGCAAGCAGAGTTGTTTAGTGCAGAATGTTCGTCGCCGCATCTCGCGTTTGCGTTTCTAATTAAATTGGGGATTGGAAATCATCCGTAAGTAATTGAACGAAAAGAGATGTTAATAATATCTGCGTTCATTAGAGTAATTCATTAATCGATTTTGAAATTGAGAGAGAGATAGTGTGGTGTCGGGCTGCTGCGCCTGTAATATGGGTCAAACTAGTTTATTTTTAGGAAGGAAATGCGTTTACTGAATATCTGTATATTCTTCCGTTCCAGCACCTGTTGAGATTCCATCGAATGTGTCGTGCTTTTCGCCGGAGGATTGGGTTTTATTAGATGCGATGGGATGCACACCAATTCCGGGCTGCTCCGGCCGTTTTCTGACGATGCATAAAAGGCGCCGTAAAAAGTTGCAAACTCGAGCCCTCACCCAGGATCACGGCATCCTCGACGACATCCACCATGGCCAAGTTCAGGTATCCCAAACCATTCAATATCAATATTTGAACGACACTTAATATCTTTACATATTCTTACAGAGGATATTGGATAACTGCGGTTTATGGGGATTCAACGCGTTCACTTTGGAAACGGTTGCAGGAGGACGCTCACTTCCGGTCCTCTGCGTTCACTTGTTCTACTGGTACGGATTGCTGGACCATTTCAAGCTGGACGTAGTCAGAGTTTGGAAACTATTCAGTAAGCAATTCCGGCTTCATTTCAATCGGCGAAACAATCTTATTTCTTTTTTGCATTCTCAGCACTCATCGAGGAAGGTTACCACAACACGAATCCTTATCACAATTCGATCCACGCGACGGACGTGACGCAGGCGATGCACTGCTTCTTGCAGGAGGAGAAGATCAGAAGATTTTTGTCGCCCATCGAAATCATGGCTTCACTAATCGGAGCCGTCGCGCACGATCTCGATCATCCGGGCGTCAATCAGCACTTTCTCATATCCACATCCAATCATCTTGCCACCTTGTACGAGGTACGCATTTTTATTTGTTTTTTTAATTATTTTGCATTATTATATTCAATTACTAATTTCAATTGATTTGTTATGCATTTTGCAGAATAGCTCGGTCTTGGAGAACCATCATTGGAGATCCACAGTCGGATGCTTGCTAGAAAGTGGCGTCGCCGAACAATTGTTACCTTATCGAAATGAATTAGAATTGCTAATTCGTGATCTCATCTTAGCCACGGACATCAATAGACAGCAAGAATTTTTGACGAAATTTAAAGTATGCATAACTCGTTTGTGATTTATTTATTTTGGCTATTATTAATGATTTATTTTTTCGTGCAGAAACATTTAGATGAGGGAACTCTGGATCTAAGCAAAAAGGAGCATCGTCACTTCATCCTGCAAATCTCGTTAAAATGCGCCGACATTTCGAATCCCACGCGACCCTGGGACATCTCGCACAAGTGGAGTCTCAAAGTCTGCGACGAATTCTTCAGGCAAGGGGAATTCGAGAGAAAACTCAATCTTCCAGTTACTTCCATTTGCGATCAACAATCCACGTCCATCGCTAAAATTCAGACTGGTTATTTGATTATTTAAAAAAAAAAGTAATATTGAGCTAATAATGTGAAATCGTTTCAGGTTTCTTTAAATTCGTTGTTACGCCGCTGTTTATGGAATGGCACAGATTCCTGGACAGCAATCTTTCGACGAACATGATCGATCTGCTGGAGTCGAACAGGAAGCGCTGGGAAGCACAAGAAGCGGCCGAGCAAGCCGAGGAAACGCATACTGAATTGTCGGATGCTGAGCCGGAGATTGATTTTAGCGAGGAAGAGATGTCAAAGACTACTTCGCCGGAAACGCTGAGCGTCGCTGAATTCGTTAAACCCACCAGGTATGAAAAAGTTTTGCGAGCGATGAAGACGTTTATATAAATTGGTTCGTTGAATTGCAGCGATTTCAGGAGTTCGAGAAGACAATCATTAGCTGTGCCAACTGTGGAAAGTGCCATCGGTTTGAGGAGACATTCAGTACCTGTGAATATGGAACCGCTATCACTGCCAAGGACGATTTACAGACGCGAGAGCCTTCCGATACGACGTCACAGTCCCGCCAGATCGGAGTCGCGCATTTCGAGCGGACTCTGCGAGGAAGATGAGCTGATGCGTTTCGAATCGAGATCATCGATTTTATCGTCTGGAAGTGGAAAACATTCTTCGGGTAATTAATTGTCGGCGTTCGGTGATTGCAAATTGTAACTTTCATTGTTTTATAGCCGAGGATAATGCGGAGAGACCGCTGAGCGCTGAGAATTTATTGCCGGAACCGAGCATCGCTTCGATGACGAGCTGCGCCGCAGCTAGTCGATTAAGTTCGGTGCTCCAAGGCCATCAGCCGGTGAAGGCTCTCACCAGGCAACAGACTTTCCCGCCGCCGCAACCATACATCAGGATGAGATACATGTCCGCAACGGTTGAGATGTCCACATGCACCGAAACCGTCCATGAAGGTTGATGAAACATCACCAAAACAACTTGTTTTTTTGTTTAATACCATCATGCTTATTTCTAGACGAGAGTCGATCGTCGTCCTCGCACAGCTCACACGAAAACATATCAAAGATCCCGCAGTACACAATTCCGTCTATAGCAGTGCTAAGTCCGAACAACGGAAGACAATCAGAGCTGTTGGAAGCGGTTGCTTCTTCGAAACCGACGATGTCCTCGAGCAACAAGAGGGAGCAGGAGGAGAACAAAGAGAAGTGCTGCAAGATGGCAAAGCTCACCGATTCCGGACAGAAGGAGAACGTCGACCCAAGAAGAATGTCCTCCATAGTATATATACGATGCATTAGGACCTAAATTCATTAACTAGTTTTGTTGTCTTTGTTTCTCCTTATTAGATTCTATCAAAGCGACGAGGCTCGGCTCCGGTTACATTACCTTTCATACGAGGCGAGGAGAGCATTATATCCGCTGGCGGAGTAATGTGCCCTCCTGACATTAATGCATTGCGTCGAGGCTCTATGCCGGCGGATGTTATTAAATACAGTAAGTGATTTCCCTGCATAATATTTTTACGTCGTCTCAATGCTTCTCATCTCTTCTCTATAGAATACGATGATGGCCATCAGGAAAAGTCGAACGTGCAGCCTGTAGAGCAACCGTACAACCTATGGCAGTACCAGAGAAGAGGATCGGCCCCTACGGATCTTCCTCCGTTGGGATCGAGCGAGCGACGGGATCTCCTCACGCGGCACACCAGTCTGAACGGAAAAAGGCGAAAGAAACAATTGCGCAGAAGAAGCTCCGGCGGGTCCGAAACTATTTGCGTATCTGCAGATCACACGTTGTCCGATTCGTGTACCAGACTTCTGATTCATAGGAACGACATCCCTGAGACGCTGCTGGCTCGGCGCAGAGGGTCGCTCCCTATCGAAGTTCTTACAGTTGGACACTCAGGTATACTTTTTGCTCCAATTATTCAAATCTAGATACCTACTAGCATCCTTTCACGACACACTCGAACAAACCTATAAATACACAAATATATTCAAGGAACGACGGGTTCCAGGAGAACTCGCATCATTTTATTCTACTTGTTTTAACTTAAATATTTTTATTTAAATATATACATAGAAAGCCCTTGTTTTAATTATTTACATTTCTTTTATTACAAATATATAAACGTTTCTAAAAGCACTACTAATAATTAAAATCAACTGAATTAATTAAATTAAACTGAAATCAAGACGATTTAATTTATTGATTACATTTTCTTAATGATTCAAACTATCGAAGCAAAAGATTTTGGTATTAAAAAACGCATCAGTCTTAATCGTTCTACGAATTATTTAATTAGGAAAAAAAAACACCGTTATCGGTAATTGATCCAAAACATTCCTCGTGTTTTCTTTATTAGTTTTTTTTTTCGACTATAAGATCTTGGTGATTCGTTTAACATATTTGTACGAGTCTACTAATGG
The DNA here is from genome assembly GCA_963457615.1 of Nicrophorus investigator. Classification (NCBI taxonomy): domain Eukaryota; kingdom Metazoa; phylum Arthropoda; class Insecta; order Coleoptera; family Silphidae; genus Nicrophorus; species Nicrophorus investigator. The sequence continues at coordinate 6,860,143 of OY735142.1, read as the reverse complement.
TCACGAATATGATTAGTTCAATTAACGAATATCGTCAACCGAATTTATTAGTTAATTAGCATCCGACGTTTCCTATCTTCGTCGAGGATCGCCCTCCGGTTGGACAAAGGACGTAGTTGGTTGCTGCTAATTAACGAGCGCAGTAATGCACTTCAATTGATATCGATCTGTTTATCGTACTAATGCCCACCACAATCACGATTAGTTTATGCATTGAGCAATTCAAACTACTCACTCTCTCTTTCTACATCTATCTGCAAGGTTTTCACAATTATTATACGTGTTATTACCAAGATTTACATCTTTGTTCAATCACGTTGCGCTAATCATAGAATAAATCAATTCTTACATTATATTCTTTATTAATGTCAATTCGTACTGCGCAACTTGGAAACAACAACTAATCTTACTTTCGCGTGATTTGGATTATCTGAAAAAAAATTCAATGGTTCATTTAATTCACAGTATATATAAATCTTTACGTTTAACTAATTACATATATCAATTTTATTAATTATCATCAGAAATCCATCACTCAAGCTAAATATTTACTATTACTTATATATTTGTGGTATTTTTTTACAATTATTATTATTGTTTACTACTTTTTTTAATAATTTAAAACTTGTATTTTCCGGATCGAACATATTCTATTCTATATTTAGTCTTGACATTTTAATCCACAATACGTCTTTCTTACAATTTTAATAAATTATCACATCAAAACACCTTCATATTAACAATTGTTTTACGTCATTTTTTTGACATTTGGAGGTGTAATTCAACAGTATTATCAATTAATAATAACTTGAAAATGAAGAGCATAACTAATTTAATATTTATGGGATCTGATTGATGTTTTGGTGTTTTAGAATAGATTTTCTCAACCTTTTTTGCTAACAATATTATTGCTTTAACACTAGGTGACAGCTATCATTTTGTCCCGAAATGACAGCTGTCAAAATTTAACATAACCCATTGTTTGAGATGCGCTGTTTTTAGTTTATAAGTCGCATATAAATATTAAATAGATTTTCCAATAATATTAAAAATTTACTTTTAATTATAACTTATAATGAAGAGTACAACATTACACATTTGTAATTTATTCTCAAAATTTCATAAAGACGAAATCTTCAGAATTTTACATACGAAAACATTTTAAAAATTTTAGAAAGCATTACCAAGTTATGGCATGGGATAGAAAGCGATAGATTATCTTGAGAAAAGTAAAAGAATTAACTCAGAATATTATACAAACCTGTTGGATCAATTGGATTGAAAAATTCGTGAAAAAAAAAACTTTACAAAATAGTACAAATCGCTAAAAAAATGCAATAATTTTATTTTTATAATAACAAATTGAAAGATTTTTGAATGTTCACAATGTTATGTTTGCAAAATTTGTTTTTGTGGGTAGCAATGTAGAATGTATAGATTTATAGTTCGTGTTTTTGAGAGAATTGTACTGTGTTTTTTTGATAAATGTATTTTATTTTTTTAGTATTTTGACGGTTGCCCCTGAAGCCGTTTTTCAGGCGCAGGACATCGCCGTCCAACATGCAATAAGGACCAACGCACTTGACTGATAAATCCATCTTCAAGCTAGCTAGTTCATTAAGATAATATATATATATAATATACACACTTACATACATATATATTATATATATATCTCTATATAATAATTATTCATCCCAAGCCAAATTTTATTCGTAAATGTTAAACTTAATGTGAAATAATCTTTGTAGGATTCTTTCTTTCTATCATTCGTGTACGACTGTGTGTGGATGACGGTAGTAGCTTAGCGTTAAGGAAGTATAAGAAACAATTCTTCTAGTTTAATGTTCTCTCAGTATACCTATAAAGTGTTCATGTAAAATTGACCCTGACTGTACCGTTAGTTTTATTTGTTTACTTCTACCCTATCTCGACTATTGGAAGAGAAGAAAAAAAACAGATTTTAATTTTATTTTTGCTGCGAATATTTACCACAGTTTCAGCGAACTTTAAATTAGGATTATAAATTGAGTGTGCGATTCATGTATTCGTGATCGTCGTGTTTCTCATGAAAATTTGATTATTTATTCTCAACTTATTTATAACATACACACGCATATGTAAAATAGTGTTTAGTGTTTTACGCCAAAAAAAAAAATAAAACAGATTTTATTGTACCACAAAGTAAATCAATAGACTAACAACATTTGTCTAAAAAAATAATAACTTAAGACTTTTGTAGACGGGAAAAATAGCATCGTCGAATCAAAAAATAACTGATTTAGTTTTGGTTTTCAGTTGAAGCGCTGCTATTTCACCTTTCGTAGAACAAATAATAATAATTCATGGTAAACTGTGAACTTTCAACTTGGGACTAACTAGATATACTTGTTTATATCTGAAAGTCAATTTAAGCCAAAAAAAAAATGATATATACATGTGTATTATGATTAACTTTACCATTTATAATCCGTATTAAAATAAGTCTCTAGAAATTATTAAATAATATATATTAAAAAAAAAGAAATAAATCAACAAATATTTATAGTGGAATTTCTTTGTACTGAGGACGCAACAGCCATCATATATAATCGTTAAACTGTACCTTTTTGGGTTTATATATGTACTGTATTACTAAATATACTATATGTATGTCGTAGGATTTAAAACGTGCAATCTAAACAAAAAAATAATAATATATATATAAATACTTAATAACTATGCGAAGATCATCCTTGTTGAGGTGGTCTCGTTAACCGTGGTAATTCATACCTTTTATGTAACGATAACTTAAATTCCCTGGTAACTTTTAATGTTTTTCGTTTTGTCATCGGTTCAATTCGAAGAGACAACTAAAATCTAATGAATAATTTCAACTTATTGATTACTTATTGTACTCGAATATTTATATATAATATGTAAAATGACGGGAAAAGAACAAGTAATGTGTATGTTTGAAGGTACCAATTGCAGGACCACAAACCGTTAAACTTACAGGGTTAATTAAGAAGTGTTTCCAATAAGACTGTTTAAATCATGCCACTTGAAATGAGAAAAGAAGATGACTTATGAGCGAAAGTTATGAGAGAATATGGAAAAAAATACATATAAATAAGTATATATATATATATGTGTATGGCATAAGGGACATATGGGAATTTTCCATTGTTACGCTTAAATTCGACATTATTGAGTTCAATATTATTGTGTACTCATTAATTAATAAAGTGGTAAAAATATGTTCGACGTAGTTTCTTTCGCAATCCCCATCCTGTTTCTTTTTTGGTCTTTAGGAGGTCGGTATGTTCCTCTTAACATTATGTTGTGACCTTTCCTCTATAGATAGCTTAAGAATGGGTATTTGCGGATCGTCTCAGGTTTGTTTTTAACATTAGGACGACTATTTATATTGACACCGTTCTGAGCAGACGTTGAGTGATTATTTATTTATGTAACAAAGGCAATACAATTTCGACCTATTAAGGTAAGACATATTTCAATTAATTATGAATTGTTAACTTCAACATCACGTCTATAAATTTTCAACTGATTCTTTAACTTTTAACAAAATTTTCGATATAATAATTGAATTTTTTATTTATGAAATATAATAAAAGTTTTTGATCAAAGTTAAAACTTTAAAGCATATTCATCTAGAAAGTGACATCTAAAGTTAATACTTCTTCCTTGAAGATTGTCTTTACACCTGAAAATTGTCTTGAAATAATTAGCTGCGCCTTAAAGACAGCATACATTACTGTCGTATAATGTAAAGTTAATACTTCTTCATAATTGGCTGGAAGAGCTTTGCTACACTTATCAGCGTCAATGCTTTTATGTAACAATTAAATTATAGAAAAATAAATTGATTTAAGTTGGTATAAATGACAGTACAATGTTTAATTGAAGCTGTCATATTTGTTTCACTGTCACCGGATTATATAAGAGCAGTTGGTATTCTTTATATGCATTATTCAATAAGTCAGTGGTAGGCAAAACTACGACCCACGGGCCAGATGCGGCCCGGCTAGATATTATAACCGGCCCGTTGCAGTTTTTAATACAATTATACTTTATAATAAAAAAGTAATCTCATGACGTGTTTCATTATTTGTATATGCAAAATATAAATGTAAATATGTATATAGTAATTGATTCAAAAACTTTTTTTTTTAAATGAAACTAATTTTAAAAGAATAATTTTAATTAACCAGTTAGAATTTCCAAAATATACTATTTCTTTCAGTTTTTATTGCGTTTTATAACAAATTATATTTCATAATAAAGTTTGCCTTACACTATCTATGTTAAGTCATACATAGTATTGATGCAGATTTACATTTCGTTTGTCCATAATTAGTTGAGACTAATTTTTGTAATGGTTTGACCATGTATTCAAAAATATATAAAAAGATTATTATAAATACGAAAATTGTATTTTGTATGAATTTATTTAAATTAGGACGTTTCTATTTCAAGTTCGAACTTCGAATAGTATTTTAAGAGATGCAGATTACATGGAATTTCTTGTTTTTTTCTAATATTGAAAGTGTATTTATTTGATATTTGTAAGGAAAGGTTGGAAAACAATGGTGTAAAGAATAACATAAATAAATTAGTATAGATTTTAATCAAAACATCGCCTTGTTTGGGCGGATAGCTATTGGGTTTCATTGTGCAAGCGACTCCTTTAAGAATAGGCTGATCATTATTCAAAGCATTGTAACAGCAATTCAATGGCTAATTCATAAATATTTAATTCACGTTTCGACATCTGTCGGCCCATTCAACTTTGTTGCAACTATTAGACAAATAGTTATGTATGCAACCATACTATCTTCTAGCACTTCGAAAATTGCATGTTTTTATAAAGTACGGTTTTATTTTCTATTAATTAGAGGTGTGAACAAGATTTAGATAACGTTGTCGACGAGTAAATGTATGCAATGATACTTTTATCGGTGCCTTATCAACTGCATTCCATACCTTAGGCTGATTTTTTCTCAACTGTCACACCGCCATTTGCCAAATGTTGAAAATTCGCTGAAGAACAAAACAAACAAATAGTGCCATTCTCTTCGCGAGTTTTTAACGTTTCGAATTTGTCGCATCTTTGGTTGCGTTCCGTCCAGCGTACATCGATAATTGTTCAAGTGCAGCGTTTCTACGATTCGGTAGGAGAGACGTACATCATATATAGTTTGTGTACAGGGAGTGACGAATCTGCAGGTGTTAGAAATCAGATTTTTTTTTGTTCGGCAATGATTTAAACTTGATGCAACAAACATGGATACAAACAAGTTGAGCCCTATGATGACTCTGCAAGGTGGTAAAGGTAAGTTCACAAGTTTACAAACACATGAAAAATACTAACAATTGCATTAGTTGTGTACACAGGAGATGCTGAAGAACCGTACCCTAGTCTTTCTGATTACCATGACTATGAACCCAACCTGGAATTTGATGATTCCGAGCTGCATCAGACACCCACAGAAGTAGCTGAAGCTAGTATGTCACCCTTTTTCACTAATCAGCTTCAAACATAAATATGTTTTTCTCTTTATTCTTTGCAGTTGATTTGCTGCAAGAAATGGATCCTGATGAAATTGCATCTCCAGTCTCTGAATTCATTGATGATAATTTTGAGGCGGAATTGGCTGACAATGCTGACTTGAACTTTCAGAGCATGCTGAGTTCTTATCCGGAGGTGGGTGAAGCTGTTGAAAAGTTCATGATGATTGACAAGTGTGGGATTGTTGATGTCAAAGGAGATGACAGTGTTGGTCGGAAAATCATTGTGGTTTATGCTTGCAAATTACCACAAGTCAGCAAGATTGATCATCAGAAATTCTTAGAGTAAGTCTACACTTATTATTATTTATAAAATAATTTTTGATATTATTGTTTGTTTTTTTTTTGTTAGATATTTAATTTACACGTTGGATAAGTATGTGGAACAAGATTACAGTTTGGTCTATTTCCATTATGGACTGAACAGTAAAAATAAACCATCAATTAGGTGGTTGTGGCAGGCTTACAGGGCGTTCGATAGAAAGTACAAGAAGAACTTGAAAGCATTATACATGGTACACCCGACGTCTTTTTTGAAGATAATCCTACAGATGTTCACGCCCGTGATTAGCGTGAAATTCGGAAAGAAGTTGAGCTACATCAATACTCTGGCCGAGCTCAGCGAGCACATCAACCTGGAGCAGCTATCTATACCGGAAGAAGTGACAGAGTAAGCTATTGTCAGAAGTGACGCGCGCTTTTGCACATGGTTTTTGCGACCTCTAATCTTTGCATGTTCATCCACAGACACGACAAAAAGCTGTCCAAGAACTCGGAGGCTAATAGAAGAACTGGAGAGAACCCGACTGCAGCCCTGGTACATTTACCTACTAGGCAATTTGGAGTTTCGCTTGCAACGATAAAACAAAATTACAAAAGTGTAATTCCGCCCGTCATTAAGCAGACAATTGATTACTTGGATCATCCAGATGGTAGTTATATTCATATACGTAAGAGCATATCATCTAAATGCGTATTGATTGCAGTGCTGGAAACGGAGGGCTTATTCAGGCGATCGGCGAGCACCGTGAAGATTAGGGCCCTAAGGGAGGCCGCAGATCAGGGAAAGGTCTTGGAGTTCGATGATCCGCACGAGGCCACCGTCCTGATGAAGCTCTTCTTCCGCGAACTCAAGGAACCGCTTCTCACTTTCGATTTCTACGAGGAAGTCATGAATTTCCAACGTAAGCCCGTTACGCTACACTTCATCCACCTCCTCTAATCACTGTCTTTCCATAGAAATCAGCAAGGATATGCAATTGAGACACGTTTCCATTTTGGTGATGGAAAAATTACCCGAAGATAACTATAAGATTTTGAAATACGTCACCGGATTTCTTTCTAAGGTAAGTCATTTTACATTTTATTCAAAATTCAATTCAAGATTTAGATAATCCGGAAAATTGCATTATAAAAGTCAAGAATTGACGCCTCGTCAATCAAAAATAAGTTTAAAACACATCAACCTATAACTATTAAAACAATTATATAATTAATTATGATGTTTATCAAAATGCTGGTTAACAATGTAAATGGATGGAGTGGATAACCTTCGGTTTAACCTTAACCCAAACTTGAAAATATTGGGTCTCTAACGTTAAAACTTAAAACATCTACAAAACAAATCAGCTTCTATATTTAGACTTAATAGCATTTGCCTTCCACGTATATACACACTTAAAATATTTATAGCTATTGAAAGAAACGTGTGACGTAAACAAATTAAAATTGTTTAAGTATTTTTTTAAAATTATAATATTTGTAAATACTAACATTTTTTTCTAATAATTGTTAAAGATAATAACTCATCAAAAATGAAATAAAAAAATCATGATTAATCATAAAATTGTTGAATTATGATGTAATTGTAGTGAGTAATATGTTATCTTCGCTAATTACGCATTATATAGATATGAGCAGGCCCGGAGTGTGGCTTTTTATACAAGAAAAAAGTGATATCCAACATTTTGCCTTATGCAATTTTCTTAACGCATCTTTTTACTATGAACATCATTTATACAGATTTTTTTTGTGCAAATTGATGAATTCATGTACAGAATTTTCTTTTGTGAAAAACACATTTATCTTATTATTAACTGAAAAAAAATAAAATAAATAGTAAGATCAATGAATGGTTTTATTATCAGATTATAAAAATTAAATATATTTCGTGATTATATTTATATTAATGAAAAATGTATTATTTAGCAGTTTATAAAAGTTAAGCAAGAAATTCAGTTATTACTAATTTGTTTATATGTTTAATACTTTATTGACTAGTTTACAAGTGTTAAGCAACAATGAATATATACGATAATTGGATGTTTTCTGTAGGTGATGGAAAGGGCGGATCTGAATAAGATGACAGCCTCGAACCTGGCAGTGTGTTTCGGACCGAACCTGGTGTGGTCGGAAAACAAGAACCTCAGCATAGCAGCGATAGGACACATCAACACGTTCACGCAGTTTCTTTTGCAGCACAATCGAGAGATCTTCATGATCTGAAGAGGCCCTCCACGGTATATATTTTAATTGTATACAAAACAAATATATATATATATGAATGTATAGTTATTGACTGTGTATTTAATTTTGAAGTTAACTTAAGCCTAAAGAAAAGTAATGAACACGTTTATTTTGTAGTTAATTATGCCAAAGAATGTATTGGTTGTATAAACAAAAAATATTGATTTTTATATATATACATATATTATAAAAATGTTTAAGTCTGTTACTCGATTTATTTAAGGAAGAGAAGAAAAAGTACGAAGAAATTGTTAGATATTGTCTCGAGGATTATTTACAACGGAGTATGGAAGAATTATAGATAGATATAGAAAGGAGAGATTGTAAACGCAATTATTATATAATAATTATAATAATATACTGTTAAAATTTGATTTTTTTTTTGTCTTCTATTTTTTGTGAATGAACGATTTTTAGAAGCGTTGTCGTGTATAGTCTTTATATGCTCTTGTGTTTCCGCATCTGTACACCTCTTCGATTAACCATTCCTATTAACATGTACGCATTTCATTTGTATTAAAAAAAGATCATTCCTATCTGTACAACAATATTTTATATATAAATATTATTTTTTATTTATCAAACAATACCTATATGTTTTGTTAAAATGTACTAAAGAACAAAAAAAAACACTACAAAATAATAACATGCTTAATAAAGTATATTTTATAAGTGAGAGTATTGTTTAATTACCTGCAATTATAGTTTGTTCGTTAGATTGTTGTAAACGTAATCGGCCTGAAAATTATTATTAATTATTATTTGCTAGACGTTTTTTTTTAAATTTAAACTTACACTAGCAAACCACCAAGTGTTTGGTTTGAATATTTGTCTAGACAGGAAGCCCATTTGGGAAGCTGGTGAGATCAAATGCAGATGCAAATGTGATATGGAATTGAATGGGGGCCAATGGAAACCCATCTGAAGATCACTCACTTCAGCTCCATTCTCCACTAAAACCCTTTTCCCAGTTTCAATTAGCTTCAGCACTGAAACATGGAATAATTAATTCAAAAAAAAATATAATTATTTGAATGAAAAATATACATAGTTCACTGTCCTCTGGTTTCAAATCCTTGGCAGTTTTAATATGATTTTTTGGCACAGCCAAATAGTGATGTTTGGAAGCTGGTTTTATGTCCTTGAATATCACCATATCGTCATCCTCGAAGAGTAAATCTGCAGCTTCAATCTTGGCGCAAATTTTGCAGAAAATGCAGTTTTCGAGCGACATTTTTTTATTGATAGGAATGTTTTCGAATGGACTTGAAACTTAAACTGCACTCTACTAATACGGTATAGGAGTTCTGTTACATAACCTTAAACTGTGATTATATACAATTACTTAATTTACGTCATTTTTCATGAACTATGATCTAATACTTTTTACGTGTGACAAAATCGTACTTTGGTACTCTAATATTCGAATGTAAAATCATTTCTTGTTAAAAAGTGTAAAAAATATAATAATAATCTTAATATTTATATAGAAATATTTTGAAATATAATAAAATTTAAATAATGTATTATTTTGAATCCATTTTAAACAGTGACTAGGTACTAAAAAGTTTGGAAATTCAGCCCCACCAACAATAATTATTTATCCACGAAATGTGTATTTATATTATGAAGTAAATGCATGCTCAAAACTATTAAATTGTTCAAATCTATTTCAGAAAATTTTAAAAATTTAAATTCAAAATAGTTCCACTACTTTCCGAAAGGAGCAACTTCTAATGGAAGGATGCCGCGAAAAAATATTTTTATCCTTTTCCTTGTTTAAAACTTCTAAATCATTCCCCAATTGCTACATATGTAATTTTGGAAAATTTTGATGTATGTCGTGACTTCAAAAAGTTGGGAAGCACTGAAAATTTCTTAAATTTTTTCGTAAATTAATTTTTAAATACAAATCAAAATTCCTGATACAGACCTGTATTAATATCATATATAAATTTAAGTTTTAAAAATCATTTAATTTATGGTCTTAATGAGATTCTAAGTATCATGAAGGTAAAGAAGTAAATTCTAGTTTTTACTATAAAGGTCCAATACCTTTTGGAGACTCAACTTGAATTCACCTCATCCCTTAGTAAAGAATTGTTTTTTTTTTTTTCAAGAATGTTCATTTTACAAAATACTTATTTTGTTGCACACAAAGAAGACAAATTTTGAAAGGCTACTAAAATATTAGTTATTTTTTTTGAAAGATCCTAGGTATAGGTATGAATAAATAAAACACAAGATTTATAAATGTACATTTACTTTCCTTTTCACTATTGTTTGCAAATTTATTCAAATGGGGCCTATATGTATATTATATTTTGTCAAACTTGTGATTACAATTTGTATTATTTTTTTTTGTCATTTTTTCTTTTCATTTTGGAGACGTGGGGGAGTAAAATCAATAAAAAATTGTTCCGAAATGTTATTTACATGCAGTAAATTCTATTGTCATTATTATTCTGTGCCTATGACCGTACTACGATTGAGTACGCATTTAAATATATGTAAAATATACAATGTAACACCTGCTCTAAATTAAGGGAATTATATTATTTATGTATATATATAGCAATAATATGAAAACAAGAGAAAAAAAAAATAATTATGAAAATAGTACACAAAAGGCGGTCAAAAACTAAATATGTAAATTAAGTAATTAATATTTCTATTTCGAAATAAACAACCAAACGAACAAAAAAAATAAACTATATATGGTGGGGGTAGCCAATTCGTAGTTTTACAGTAGACTAGAGTACATGAAATTTAAGAAAGTGAAAGGGGGTTTTTGAGTTATAGTGGTAAAAATAGTGATGATGGTGGTAGCAAGGATAGAGAAAGTATTCAAGGTAAAACGAAGTGAGAAAAGAGGTAAAAAAAAAAAGAAAAGTATATATTATTGCACGAGGGGAAGTGGGGTGGTGAGGGATTAGAAGAAATAAGGAACAAGAAGACTGTACAACCTAATAATATATAAAACTATACACTACCTAGAGCGATTAGTATTTACACTTACACATCAGCTAGAAGTTGAGACATTAAAAATTTGAGCCAAATATTGAACACCCTCAAAAATTTCTTTGCCTTACAATAATACTAAACGTACGAACTAATAGACAAAAAAAAAACATTAAAAATGATTCATAAATACGGATAGTAGAACCCTAGAAAATACAATAATAATAATAATAATAAAATCACGAATTAAATGGCAGATATACGTCAATAACCGATAACAATTAAATAATGAACGATTAATTTCTTGAGCCTATATATAAAATATAAAGTAACATTATAATCATCATCATCATCTTTTTTCTTCTTCTTCTTCTCTTCGTCTTTGTTCCATCGATTATCGCTAGTATTGTTATTACAATAATTATTATTATTATCCACTTAAGAAGTTAATAAGCCTTTACATATTGTAGGCAACGTAGATGGGGTCTAATTGGTCGGCGAGGAAGCCGTCTCGCAGATGCATGCGCTGCTTCTCGCCGCGACTATTAATTGGCACAACTCCTGGGTCCACGACGACGACCACTCCGACGATCAGCTGATGCTCTTCCAGCACGGTATTAGTTACTAGAGGTACTAAATCCAACGCTTCCGTCTCGTTTCCATCCAATTCTACTACCACTACTAGAAGATTGGTCCAAGTGAATACAGCGCTAGAAGAAAAACAAATAATGTAAAAGTTAATATTTCGGATTTGTACATTTTGAATAATTTACCATTCCGCTATCTTCTTGTGGCAACGCAATACGCTATTTTCAATGTCAATAGGATGATACCGCATTCCTCTGAGCATGATGGTCTCGTCCAATGCACCAACAACGAAGACGGCATCATGAAGCTCCGGCGCATCTGTAGTAATGTGCTGCTGGGATCCCAGCGATTCTGTATCGCTTCCTCCAACTGTGGTCTCTTCGCCCCCGCTCTCGATGCCTTCGGTGCGCCTCAAGAACCCTAAATATCCGGTTCTCGCATAAACCTCCCCGGTATTTCCGGTGACTAGACGCGCATTAAAATGATCGGCGTAATCGCTCTCGTCGCCGTAAATCGTGAAATATCCGCTTGCGTTGTGTCCGCTTTGCACCCAAATCTCGCCAAGATGGGAATCGCCGCACTGGCCCTTCGTCTCCGGATTTGCTATGATCACTTTAACGCCGGGCAACAGCTTACCCGATTCCATAACGCATAAACTGTTCGGGCTTCCGCGCTCCACCAGGCTCACTCTGTCATTCCTGAGGGCTCGCAAATCCACGTATACACTTGACGGTTCCGGACTGGAAGCGCCCTGCAGACAGATGGCCACATTCACTCGGCAACCGAACGAGGTGGACACGGCCCTTGGGCTCAATCCCAAAGCGCTGAAGAGCTTCGAGAAGCTGGTTGTAAGATTTATTCTGGGCCGCTCTTCGGCTACGACAACGCAAGTTCTCACGCAAGCTAAGTTAATGTTGCGAGATTTTAAGTGGTTAACCGAAGACCCTAAGCCCTTGGTGCATAGCTCCATCACGCCGTACGAGCAGAAGGTGTCTCGCACCTTATACTGACTGACAGCGCAGAGCCATAGAGAAGGATTCACCTCAACTTCGGAGGGCGGTATAAGAATAGAATGGTGGCCCGAATATATGCTGCTCAAGCACCTGAAACATACCACAATAATTATCAAATCTGCTAATTTTGTTACCAAAACCGATTACTTACCAGAGAGCGAAGCCGAGTCCGCAATACGGATCTAAGCAGAGCGCGATGTGACGACTCGGGTATAATTCGCAGGCGAGTTTCATGCTCCTGCACAGATTCGTAACAGCTGCGTGCGACATTTTAATACCTGCCAGCATTCCCGTGGTGGACACGCTGAAATCCAAATATGCCAGCATTTCGGCAGTCGGGGCTCTGTAGGCCAGCGGATTTTTCTTCTTCGGCATATCGTCTGTATCCAGAATCGATGGCCAAGACTTTATGTCCACCACGTTGCTCGCTTCCTTAGACTTCAGCAGCTTGATTACTGCTTGCGTGGATAATACTATCACGGATTCAGACACATTCACTATCATCCGAACGGTGGGAAGAGTGGTCTGCAGGTTTTGCGGATGCGGAGGTCTTATCGTCACGGGTACTGCACCCACGTACAGACAACCGTAGAAGGCGCAGATCAAATCAAGACCAGGGGGGAATATCAAAGCCACATGATCTCCTGTATTGATGCGACCCTTTTCGGTCAACAGATTACCAATCTTCTCGGCGCGCTTGTGCAGTTCCGAGCAGGAAAGTGCTTTGGCTATGGCTCCTTTGCTGTTGAGTAAAGTAAACAGGATATGGTCCGAAGTACTCGTCGCTCTCCAACGAAGAATCTCTGATATGAAATGCAACTACAAAAGGAACGACATTACCAATACAAATTATGCAAGAAAATGAAACTTTGTGCCAACGCCAATGTGTATATGTTATATATTAATCATGTAAGCACGGGGAGGGGGGAGGACATACCTTTTTGGCATCATTCTCGTCATCTGGTCCCATATCCCTTCCTTGTGCACTAGCCAAACGATTACCTTGAACGAGGTTCCCAACAATGACAGACGCAGGACCAACGTCTGAAACACAGTCCGTTGCTGAAAGGCAGAGGAACAACATGCTATAGCATCACTCAAGCACAAGCTTTTATAGTAAATTAGTAGTAGAGGGTATGAAATCAGAAAAAAAAATAAATAAACGAAAAAATAAAAACAACAAATGTGAAATAATGAGAAAAGTGGTACATCAACGAAAATCATAATAATATTAAACAAACAAACCAATAGTAAATGAACAGTTATACCATGTCCATTGTTTAATAATGAAAAGAAACACATACAAAAATAATAATTAAAAAAGGATGTGGTGGAAAGCGACAATGTAGTATTTAATTATATAATTTTTCGAAAAGAAAGAAATGACGCATTCCCAAATCCCCAACCAACCAAAACAAATTGTGTGCGAGTTGTTAAGATTCATAAGAATTAAATAAAACTGATGATAAGATGTGATTTGCCTTATGTTAGTGTTAGCTATTGCAACTGTGCAAAATATGCCACACGTATTAAAGACGGAAATTAAATACAATATAAATATTATACAACCATTGCAGTGTGTAATTCTATAGTTAATTAAAATAATAATTATTATCATTATTGTTGCTTTGAATTGAAAATCTAATCGTGATTTAAATCTTTTCAAAAAGTTTACGTTTCGAGAGAAGAATATATTTATCTTGCAAGATAGAGTTTATGTACAGCAGACAGAACTACGTATGTACAATTATCATATCAATATCTAACTAACTATATTTTATAGAGTAAATTACCAGTCTAAAGTACATGAAAAGTATGGTCTTTGTAATCGAGAAACACCCTTACCTGAGTGGACCTCTCTAGGTTTCGGCAGATTGGTGACGCACGTGTGAGGGCACAGTAAAACATTGGCTGGATGCAAAGTGCCCTCCAAGAATCGTCTCTTCGTCTCAGACAGGTGGATGCCTCCGAGTGGGGTTTTCGGTAAATGATTCGGAGGCACCAGGGCCAAACAGTAAATGCCCACCTGATGGATGGAATCGACGGCCTGCAATACCCGCGACATCCACTGGAATGACTAAAATAAAATCATGTTATCATCGAGAGTCCTAACTAAAGAAATTGTTCCAAATTCTCTGGGAATAATACCTCCTCTTCGCTGCAATCCGGTCGCTGCTCTGCGATCACGCATATTCTTTCGTCCCTCAATACACGGTGACTGAAGACGGCGATGCGACCTCTGTAAATGAACTTCATCGGTTCGACGGCCAGCACCGTGGCGATGATGTCATCGGCGTTGTGCTTTCTTCCGGTAACGGTCATCAGACCATCCCTAGAGCCGCATATAAAGACCAGTCCACCAGGTCCGAGGAAGCCCAGCAATCCGGACCTGGTGTACTCGGCGTCGGAGAGGATATTTCCATCCGTACCGAGCGGTTGCACCTTGAAAGTGCTGTTTGTAAGACCCTGAAGGCCCCAATACTCGGCGCCGGTGCATCCGGAATTCACGCAGATTTCGCCCACCTCGTCGGTCTTGCATAAATAAGCGGGTCCTTCCATCTTCACCACGACGATTACGCAACCGGGCATAACTTGGCCGCAATCTTGTAACGTCAGTGAAGTGAGACTGTTCTCTTGATCCACGCGCACCACTCCGTAGCTTAAACCTATTAAACATACAAATGAGATTAGTCTTGCTCCCACGAACTCATTCAATATTAACTTTGCGTCTTCCAATTCTCATCTCAAAACAGCGGATTATATTCACAAACATACATCTGTATTTCTGCTTAGCACTGATTAATTTTACATTTAATGTATTTAATATAATTATATGAATATTACATAATTGTATTTGTAAATCATTGGTGGAGTATGCAGTTTGAAAATTGTTTTACTGTTTGAAGCGAAGAACTTTGCTTTAATTAACGAACGATATCATGTGGGGTATCTTTTACATTTTGCAAACTCTACAAACTCGCAATATAGAAACTAACTTTCCGATGAAGCCATAAATGTAATTAATAATTTAATAAATGCCTGAACATAAAAAAACATAGTTACCTACGTCGAGTTATTAAAAAGTTACATCTCCATAGCAACAAAGTAAATACAATTTGTAAATTCGATAAAATGTCATTCGTTGGAGATGGGTTTGACTGGAATGTTACATAATTAAATTCCCAAAGAAGGAAAGAAAGCCGGGACTATTATGGATTCAGTTAGAAACGCAAGTCACAACATGAAGAAGGTCTTAAAAAAGGACGTTTCTAAAAGGTATTTGCAATCTATTATGTAAAGAACCAAATACGAGATCAGGAATGAACAAGTAAGAAAAACTAAATATTATTTTATCTGTTAATATTTGTGTGACTTTTTCATCAATAGTAAATAGAATATTTAATATCTATTAAATATAGTTACCTTGCATGGATAGGACACCTCTGCCGGTTGCATTGACTCCAGCTCGACCTGGTCGTCTGACAGAGACAGTTAAAACTTCGCTGGAGCTGGCGCAGGGACAAATGGCATCCGATTGCAATCCTTTAGCCTGGAAAACTTGCAAGAATTGATCGCAGGAGCTCAGCGACCAAGGGTTCGCACCGTCGGCTACGAGCAGCATACGCAACGAAGATAAATTGACGTCCTTATGATCCTTGGTAGCGAGTAGGCCCCAATGAAGATCACGCGATTTGACGACGGCCACGCTTGCCTTATACTTGGTGATCATCTGCATCCAGCTTGCTGGATTGACTTTCATCAGGGCGTAGGGAATGTAAATGACATGCATTCCGTTGAGGACGCTCGTCAGAACGGAATGCCACAGTCCCACCTCCCTCTTGAAATCCAACACGCACACCATGTTTTCTCCTTCTGTATAGCTGCAGGCCATCGTTAGAGTGCGGCAGTGCGAGAGCATAGCAGCTCTGGTAATGCGGACACCCATAACCGAGCCATCTCGATCGGTGCTGTACTCGATGTATGCTGGAGTCTCGTCGGTGAGACGCGGTGCCGGTTGCCAGTCTTTGGGCGTCTTTCCCAGATGCTCGGTGACGAACCAGTGCAATTTTGGCCATCCTTTGAACTGTGCCACCTCACCGGACGTCGTCTTGGGCAGTCCCTTCTGGCAGGCCTCAGAAGTGAGGGCGACCTGCACGCCGCAGCTGCCGAGCAGAAATCCAATCTGCAGGGATCCCGCATCGCGTCTGGTGATTGGCACCTCGATGGGCACCGGAACGATGCCGGCCTGAAGACACCCGTAGAAGGCGCACAGGAAGTTGATGGGATCGCTGTTGGGATAAACGAGAGCTACGCGATCGCCGCATTTCAAGCTGGTGTCGCCATTCCTATTAAACGCCTTTGTCAATAGGGCGTAAGCAATTTTGTACGAACGGCTGAGGAGCTTCCCGTAAGTCAGGGTTGTAGTTAATTTTCCGTTGGGATCCAGAACGGTTGCCACTTGGGCCTTGTATGAGCCGGAGCCGTAACGAGCGATAGCTGCTTCCAGGTTGCGTGGCAGTCCCGACGGCACCAACAACTGTTCACCCACAACCGGTGACATGCAACTTCCTAAAAACAATTCACATAATTACAACCGACAGGACTTCAACCTTTAACCTCATCGTACCTTCTGGTTTGGGTGCATTCGGATCTTTTGGGTTAGCTGCAATTTCCAGATCGATGTCGTCGTCCTCGTAGAACTCCGGCAATGGTCTGCGCTTCGGTCTCTTTAATGTGTTCAATAGCTGCTGAATTTTGGCCGACACCTTCCAACGGCCTGTACCCATGCTGATGGTATCGCCGGACGTGGATGTTGCATAATGGTTCACCCGGTCCGCTCCGGTATTCCTCCGGCCACCCTGAGCAGTATTATGCGTCACGTCCGGTGGTTGGATATCTGAATGTAAGAGAACGAGGAATATTTAAAAAATGATCTTGTTGAAAATGATGATCTTTCTTGATACGCACATGGCCTGAAGTTCTGCAACTCGTGCGATATATCCGTGATTTCCGTGTTACGCGAAGATCTGTTTTCCCAGACGGGAGTCGGCGCTGGCAAGCGCGGTCTGTGATGTGGAGGAGGCGGAGAACCGGTACTGCTCGTGTCCGACATCGGGGGTGGCGGCAACATTTGTGGAGTCCTTATTTTCTCGCGCTCCGGAGTACTAATCTCTTCATTCAATATGCTATCTTCATCTGACGAGGATTCTGCAAATACCAACAACGAACACAATATAATTTTCATATATAACCAATTTTAAAATTATATATTATATAACTAAAAAATAGTTATAAACTGTGTACACTCCACGTGTCATTTAAATTAAAGATTTATGGATTAAAAACATAGAACAAAGAAGCCGATTTATACCTCTTAACTGTTTAGGTATTTTATTCCAAGAATTAAAGCGCATTAACATATGCAAAAAATCTCGGAATGTTACCTATTTTGTTTATTCCTAAATATATTGATTTTATTTTTAAAGTTTAATGAACAAAAAGAAAATATGTTCAAATGTAAATGAAAATGTTGTGTAGAACGCGAAAAGCAAATATTATTTGTAATCACTTTACTCCAATTTTAATCAAATCCCGTTGTTTATTTTACGTTTCTCTTTTATGTAATTTACTTCATTCAAATAAATATATATTATTAATTAAACAATTTCATTGTATTTATTTACGAGTATATTAAAATATTAAATAAAATACAATACAATTGAAGTTTTCGTAAAGGATGAATAAAAAAAAAGTAGAGCTCACCCGCCTGCGGTTATTATTTTCATAATAACAAATTTTAATTTAAATAATTAAAAATTGTTGCCGAGGCCACCGCTATAAAGCATCACCTCGGCGTTTTGTTATTAAATTCTAAAAAAAAAATAATAATAAAAATAACAATAAAAAGAAATGAACGTTTGTAATTTTTCGCGGCGACTTAATGAAGCCGTTTCTATTAAAATAAATTCAAATTTTGTATGCTTTACGGAAAAATTACGCTCCTTAATTCTATTTTGTCCTAGCGTGAAAATAAATTGAGAGGGAGATGAACTTATATATTTCAGACTATGGAAATCCTTTTTTCCTTCACGTAAAGTCAGAGAAAAGGACACATTTAGAGACTTTGTTTGGGAGTAACTGAGAGAGGATGTTGTACATATTGGATCGTTAACGATTGCCAAATATTTGTCGAGTTGATTTTATGGTTTATTGATAATCAAAATGCATGAAACCGTTGGGATGAAACGCTTTCATCCTTTGACTAACATTTCCAGCAATTTATAGAAAAATTTCCACCGATATTTACCAGCAACGGTTTTAAATCACGCTCCGATGGTTTTTTAAACCAATATTGCTGCTACACATGTTTGCAAACAGATTTTTTCCTTCTATATATAAAAGCAAACTAATTTGCATTTTGTATCTGTACCAATCAGAAGATGAACTCTTAACGAAAAATGAACATTTTATGAATTATAGATTGAAGAACTTTCAAAGACCAAGAAAAAGTAATTAAAATTTTTTGAAATATTTGACGATTTCGTATGGATTTACAAAAGTTATGAAAAGGAAATTAAATATCTGCTCGAGGAATGTGCGGCGAATCCTTGTAGTTATTTTTAGACGTTGGGAAACTAAAAAAAATTCGTGGAACTCGCGACTCCGATGATTACGGGGAAATTGCAAAATCCGCACAGGTCTAAAATCGCACGCCGATATTCCTTCATCTATAAAAGACTTCCGTTCGTTTCTGTATGGAGATTAAATTTTAAAAATATGTTTGAAATTAGTTTCAGTTTGAAGAAAAATATTAACATCACCAATTTATATATCAGATTTTTGATACAAGAACTTGAATTAAGAAAGTCTCTTTGTGTATACACACAAATAAGATGTGAATGTTTCATGGAAATATTTGTATAATTGATGGCGAAGATCTGAAAGGAAATTTTGCAGGAAATTTGGCGAAACTAATGCAAGACAGATTGCAGGGCTAAAAGCAAATTTAAGAACAAAGGTGATGCCGGACTGAGGAATCCTTTGTAGGGAACGACGGGACTTGAGAAAACAACGGAGCACAAAGACGGTTTTTACTTGTTTTATACATATTTTTTTGTTTTTTTCCACGGATGAAGCTAAGAATGGAAACGGGGCCAGAAGGACCTTAAAGGTCGACAGCCCTCTGCTGCGTGAAGTGGATACCAGATATAATAATATATTTCTTAAACTGCTGCAGCATTCATACATTTTTTTTTTAACTTGAAGCATTCATTAAAAAACACAATAGAATTTTTAAAATTAACTAAATTCGCATAATTTTGTTCAAAATATCATATTTATATTTTACTAACAATTTGATTTTGACTGAAAAATTGTAACTGAAACTATCTGTAATTGAAGTCAATGTTGCTGAAAATCTCGAAGTGGTATTCACATAAAAAGAATCTCTTTGAAATGAGAGATTGCTGAAACTCTTCTTACGTTCCTACGATTTTCAAAGATAACGTTAAAGCATTTCAATATATCGGAAAGGCAATTTATTTTTTCTTCTTCAAATTAAAGTCTTTTATTAGAAGAAATGTACAGAAGACTTACGAAATGCCAATTTAAAGAAGCTTATCGAAATCAATATATAATAATGAAATAAAATTTATTAATTAAATTAAATTGTCAATAAATCATTGAATATAAATTGCTTATAAGAAATGAATGGGTAAAATTCTAATTAAATATAAAAAATAATAAAAAATGGACCAGAGAAGATCCTGGGCTTTAATAAGAGAAAAACTATATGTAAAGCCTAAATTCCAGTGCTGTGAAAATTTGCACAAATTATATTAATACCTAAATCTATTCTAGAGATATTGTCAAAACTATTAAATAAACTGATAATAATAGTAAATATCATAGAACCTAGAACCTTTTTGATCATACAAAACCAAGAGGAACTTGCCTATAATTACTTTAAAATCATATCTCGAGAATGGAATTCTTCATGTAAAACGATCGATAGAATCAGCTGTGCCCCAGGGAATTGTTTTGGGACCTCTGCATTATCTTATATACATGGCAGACAAATTAAGTTTAGAAAACTCTACTAATTATTAGTGGAGAATAAATTACTAATATTAAAATGTAGCAATCAAATTATTCTCTTTGATGATATAATACAACAAATGTTATAAACCATTAGATTTAGTATAGATTTAAGTAAATGATTAATGTTCATGAATATAATAATAGTAAACATCCACATGATGTAGTTCACATAAAATAGTTTCAGTTAAATAAAAAAAAACATTTACAGTACTTTTTTTTTAACTAGAAAACTATGGTCGTTCACCCTTGGGTTTACGACTCGGTTATGCAATAAATCAGTGTTTTTTCTCTCTGTCCGCGACTTCCACTAAGTATGAATCACACATGAGTTACGCATATTTTTTTTTAAATATTTACTGTACACAAAATTGAATTCATAATCTGTAAAGTTTTACGGTACAAAAGAAGTAAAGAAAAAAATATGTTTAGGAGTTCCATTTTCCGGGAACGTCTAATCACTTTCTCGTTGCCCAAACATTTGTATCGCATATTTTTTTCTACCCCTAAGGAATTTACTCAAGACCTTTAAAAGGGCCATAAAACTGACAAATCAACGAGAATGGTCAGAATGCAGCAGAAAAATATTGTATTCCACGTAAACCGAAGCAAATTACCATTCACTAGAAAAATAAAATAATATTTGCATTCCAGAAAGAAGAAAAAATTAGAATTTTTGTAAACAATTTTACATAAATATTTTAAAATCAAATCAAATGCATTTAGATGATTAAAATTGTATTAAAATAATGTTACATTTTTTATGTAAACTTGCGGTACAATCAAGTTCAAACAAATTAAGTAGCATAAAATAACTAAAAATTGAAGTGGTTAAATTACAGTTAAGTAAAATTTACATAATTTAAAATAATACAAAATCGTAAGTAATTAGTTAATTATTGAATTACTTAATAACACAATTGCATAAAACTTAAAAGCTCGAGAAATTCGTCGATTTAAAAGAGAAAGTGAAAGAGTTTAACAATATTTATTGTCTTAGGTTTTGATAACAATTTATATGATAATTTAGTTATCTACAATATTTACAAATATTATGAAACACAAAACAGCTTTCAATAAATATTTTCACATTGTTATGTCATTACGTTTTTATTGATTAAAATGTTATAAAATATGTTTCATTTAGAAAATGAGCAGTAAACATGATTAAATTTATAATTTGTAAATACTTAAAGATCTATTAGTTTGTTGTTTATTTACTAGAAAATTGAAATAATCTTCAAATTCTTATGAAAATTTCTTTAGAAAATATGTAAAAAAAATATAGTAGATTTTTAAATTGTGAATAAGTAAGTTTGATTATTTCATGTATTAAAAAGTTACGTGGGTAAAAAAGTGATGCTATAAATTAAAATATTATGCATGAATGAAAATGTAGGGCATATTCCTTATTGCATTAATCTGGACCATTTTGAGTTATAATGTACGTGATAAATTGGGTATACAGCAGCAGTTACAATAAATCAATGTGATTAAATTCGAATATCCAAAATTGATTGCACATCCAGTATGCACAGATGTTAACAACTAAATACTATTTTTTTTAATATATAATAAATTGCACTTACTTTTGCAATAAATGTTTCACTAACAGGAATTAATATTGTTAAACTTTGTAATGTTTGTTAATGACTAACGAGGTGAGCGCATCATAAATATAAATAAATCCAAAGAAGTTGAACGATATGTATGAGTCACCGAGAAACTAAACTATGGAGAGCACAACAACCGCAAGTCTACAGTGTCGCACTTTTCACTCGACTGAGGAGGAGGCAATGGCAATGAATCTTATCTGAATACCATACCTCCAAGTTGGGGGATCCCTATTCAAATATTATTAAACGACCGTGCACAAAAACCCAAACATGCCATAAAAATAAACGCGAAAGAAGACGACTTTTTCTTAAACACATCGCCCCCCACCTACTACATCTTTCTACACTCCCGAGTATTTATAAAAATAAAAAAACGAAGACTTCACAAAACGTTTCGGACAATTTGCAGCGATGACCGAACGCTAATAAGTCCTTAATAAAGCTGTCACACGCATTCATTTGCAAAAACACTTAATTTATATGCTTATTTTTTCAATTTTGATTTTTTTTGGTTTACAGACTATCGCATGGACAAGAATCAACACGCAGACTAAAGCAACGTTTGACTCGTTTAATGACAGCTGTCATCTGTCACAAAGTTATTCCATGAAATAACTTGTGAATTAATTCTATATTTTATCAAATAATAATTACAACATTCATTGGTTCTTCCGACAAAAAGTCTGTAAACCAACTTTCTCTTAATATTCTTTAAATTAAATTGAAAAACAAGACTATACCCAAAAACAGCGTTTCTGAACTTATAAGTTGTGAAATGACAGCTGTCACCTTATGTCAAAGCGTGTAAGTAGTAAAATAATCTTAGCTCTCAATAATACTTTTATATTATAAATTAATATTATTGCTTATTTTTTTTTACTTTTGTTTTTTTTTTTAGTTTACAATCTATTGGATGAACAAGAATCAACACCTTTATATATGAGACTAAAGCAACGTTTGACTCGCTTAATGACAGCTGTCACCATGTTATACCATTAAACAACTTGTAAATTAATTCTATATTTTATCTAATAATAATTACAAAATTTATTGACTCTTCCGACCAAAAGTCTATAAACCAACTTTATCTTAATATTCTTTAAATTAAATTAAATTGAAAAACAAGACTATAGCCAAAAACAACGTTTCTGAACTTATAGATTGTGAAATGACAGCTGTCACCTTATGTCAAAGCGTGTAATTAGTAAAATAATCTTAGCTCTCAACGATACTTTTAAGTTATTCCATGAACTGACTAGTGAATTCACAGAATATCTATTAATTATAAAATATAAACTTTGTCTTATTGTTATTCATAATGCCTTATTTGTAAAATATCTAAATTAAACGCATTTCATTCCTGCACAATAAAAATATAAAATACAAATTGTTAATGTATGAAATTATTAGTTATTCTATACTTTATACAGTAATTCGTTATGCCAGAGGTGTACATTGTTACATAAATAATAAGTAGTTATTATATAGAATAACTGACATTTACCAATTAAATTGCAATACTAAAAATTATATACAAAAATACGAAATAACCAAAGAAAAAATAATCAAACTTATTTATGTTTTTCACATTTGCGTAACGATTTTTATGTTTTTTTAATTCAACATTATCAGTTTACTTTCAAATGGATAAAAACCATTATTAGAAATATTGGATCAATAAATAATAATAAAATGTTTACGTATTAGTCAGAAAAATATTTGTTTATTCTCCAATTTATAATCTTCTTATAGTATGACGTAATATGCTAAACAAAGACATAATTTTGTGTAATCACTAGATAATGTTTAGAATAACTAAATTATCACCTAAAATAAGTGTTCTATAACAGCGTTGCAAAATGACAGCTGTAACTTTGTGTCGATTTTTATTGTAAATAATTAGTTTAAAGTAATTAGAAATAGAGAATAAAGCATTAACATATATTTATTTTCTCATTTTGAAGAGGAGTGTTGATATTAAAATACTTTTGTTGGTTTGTGATTTATTTCCGTTTTTTTTTTCAGTTGTGGGGACAAATAATTTGCATCACGTACACCCGCACAGAATTCAAATAAACAGATAAATATTTTCCCCTTACCCGAGTCGTGACGATCTCTATCTGGACTCCTGGCCATAACGGACGTCCTTTTCGATGGCATCGGTAAGGAGGGTTTTTGCCTGTTCTGCATGGCCTGTGCGAGGGCCTGCTGCACCGCCTCCTGTCTAACTTCTACAAGAAGAACACATACACATGATTAGCGTTACCACAGACTGAGATGGAGGTATTAGGTGTATGAATGGATTCGATTCGCATGCGGAATCCGTAAGTTTCGGTAGGGCGACAGAAAGAAAAGAAAAGACAAACATTGATGCAACATTCAAATATTAACTACAAGCTACTACTACTACGAAGTCTCGGAAAGAGAGAAGAGAAGAGAGGCGGCGAAGGAAGAATAAGAGAGGAGGATGGGACGCGGAGCGAGCAATAAAGTTGGTAGGTAAAAGGTCAAGATAAGGAGGCTCTCGCTCTCGAAAGTTATGGTTGGTTTTTACAATACTTTACGGGCTACAGCCCAACGCTATTTATTCCTCCTGGAAACGAACATTCATTAGGTACGTTATTCGTTTCATCTCTTGCAATATCTATAACTTATCGAATCTTGCACACTTTTTCTATATTTCCATCGATTATTCAACTACGCTCTACAATTATTACAATTATCTTGGCATAAATCTTATATGATAACTTGCAATTCATCGACAAGTTTTTAAGTTTTATTTTTTTTAAGGTTGAAATTTAACTGATATTCTCACTAACTGCTAAAAATTTATGAAATCGAAATTAAATTTCAAAATTTGAATTTAATATACTTATTTTTTTTTAGAAATTTAATTAATTTCCAATCTTTCATATATAATTAATTTGATTATATTTCTATATAGATATTTTTTCTTTATTAAAAAATAATTTTTCGACTTTATATAAGAAGAATGTAATACAGTTATAAAGGTCGGCCCAGAAGGACCATTCAATTTCGCATCTCGTCCTAAGCATGATTTAGCGTGAAAGCCCTCTCTCTTTTAATAAGAAATTTGACCCTCGGAGAAAGGCAACGACCGTCATCAATAAATTCCTCATACATGCGTTTCACCACCCCACCAGAAGACGATCTACCCTTAACTTATTGGGGGTTAAATATCCAATATCACTTGAAACCAACAAAAAAAAAATCTATACTTGATACTAAATTTACATCACATCAAACCAAAACTAATTGGAATTTAAATTAAAAAAAAAAAAAAAAATTAAACAAATCCAATATTTTCAATTATGTATAAATAATCATCGCGCATTCATATTTGATGTGGTTAAATAATTTAAAATCATAACGTTTTTTAATTAATATTAAATTAAAATCATACATATATTTTTGTTGAGTGCACTTTGGGTATGACGCAGAGAGCCGCATAAAAAATGCGTTTCCAACTAAACGACATGCATCAATCCTCGGAAATTGGAAATCCATATTTCATGCGAGAGCTGCCTTTTTTTTTGTGATATGCGTCTACACTTTCCTCATTCATTTTTCAAATCGATTTTGCTGATTGTCTGTTGACTTTTCAATTATTCACAACTCGAACATAATACAATTTCTACTTAAAATAATCGAAACCGTTGAAAGATGTTCCCAGTTTACGTAAGAGTCCATTTCGTAAGCCACGGATATTTATTGGTTTTAAAATCCTTTTTCAAGATAATAATAATCATTTACTTTATTTTCGTAATACCATAAACCAACAAGTTTTACCATGTAATTTGTGCTGTAGTTTTCTTTTATATTTTTTTTTCCTTGCTTCGAATATATACAAGATTTAAGAACTTGATTTAATATGTATAGTTTATATTCATCGTTCCACTCCTGAGATGGTCGCATTTTTTGTACGAGAAAAGAATTTAAAACAATTTTACAATAAAAAATACAAATTATATTTTTTTTAAAGCAAAACGACATAATTTTGCGGTTTTAAGAAAATCCATTTAAATGAATAATAATACAGTTTGTGACTAGTTAATTTTGAAGACTTGTTATAATATTATGTTTCAAAAGTAATAATAATGCAATATTTATTTAAACATAATAATTTACAATATTTATTGGTCTTTTCAATTGAAGAATTTTTTTTCTAATTGAAATTTTATTTAAAATATCTGAAGTAATACCTCTTAAAGTGCGGATTCACTATAATCCGGATTTAAAACAAACTAAATTATAATTGAGTAAAATAAAAATAAATTCTAAAAACTTAATAAACGAAATTATATAAAAAAATACACAATTGATCGTTTTCTTCTCTTTAAACCAGTGGTTCCAAAACTTTTTGTTACACTTCATTAAATAAAAATAAATAAAAAAATTCTACACTTCTCAAAAGTTAAGTCTCTTTTTGTGCGGTTTTAAAGTCTTCTTTTAGTACGAGATTTTGGTGGAACCGCACTAAGCGTGGTATTGTTATATTCGCTAGTTGATAATTGAATATGCAGTTAAAAATGTTATAGAACGTCGGTTTTGGAATTTGCAATTTTGACGTATTTGCTCGTGATACAATGGCGTTTAGTAACGGAACCGTAGCATTTATCATCTAAGCTGCGGACGATATTGACCGATGAATATAAATTATTGCATTAATCTAGACCGGGTTATGCAATATGTAGGCGAGTTTAACCGCATAAACTGTTCGCAAACATAATGAGGCCTCATATATAACGGAGTTAATTAAGATCGCCGTTTTCGGTGGATTTAATAAACACATAATAAATTGCACAAAACGAACTATTTCATTAGATGAATAAATAAAACTGTTTATTTTGTAAAGGATTACGCGAGTAAATCATAAAGTTTTTATATAGAAACCATCCAACAGATCAATAAATTTATCAACACATTTTTACTAAAGTTAGTATACATTTTTATCAAATTTTTGATAGTTTTGTCTTAGTTTTTATATACCTATAACGTTTTTTTTTATGTCCAAAAAAGATTTAATTATTTAACATTTTTCAATATTTACAAAAAAATAATTCAAGTCAATCGAATTTTTTTTGTGTCTTTTTTTATATTAAATTCAGAAGTGTTTGTGTTACATTGAAAAATAAACATAAAACATGCCTAAACATTATTAAACAATGATGATATAAATATGTTTTTGATATCTAAATTTAGATGTAAAATACAAGGTCATACGAAATACCTAAAACCTTTGTGGTTTCTTGTAAATTCAATCGGCAATTTTCTAATGCTTTTTGCATCGTTACTTATACTTATACGATAATATTTAAATTCAATAACCAAAATGCATATGAAGTCATCACAATCTAATTATATTTAAGTCTTTGTCTAAATATTTATAAATACTTTGAATTTAAATAATATAATTTATGGAGAAATTATTTTTACTTTTTGGAGTTGGAAAATGTTAGGAAATTCTTTTTGCAAAGTATTTTGTTCAACAAAATAAATAAATAACGTGGCGAAAGGTTGACGGGGCAGAAAACATGCGATTAAGCTGTGGATGTTAACCATAAAAAAAGAAGAAGAAAGAAAGAAGGGAACAATACATTTTGTAGGTGGAAAGGTGTCGGAATATGTAGATTTTCAGGCGAATTTAGTGATGAATGGGGGGCGTTTGGGTGATGTGTGAGTAGGTTAGTTTGGAGCGGCGATGAAAGTCTGCGAAAAATGGAAAAGACGTGAGAGTGATATGGGTTTGGTGTAATATAAAAAAAAATCGCAAAAAGCCCCAAAAAACTTGTTTTATTTAAATTTTCGCAGTAAAGCCATTCAACATCTGAAACGTAGAATAGATTACATTCATTTTTGTTGAACAAATATCAATTAATGTTTTTTTTTACACATTTTTAAATTTTGAGCTCTCTCCATTATAAATAAAGTAAAATGAAGATTTTTCGACTTTGGACAAATTAGTAAAATTTTAACTAAATTAAGTTGTAAATGAAGATTTTTTTCGTATTTATGTTTAAAAAATACAAGATTTTGAGCTGAAATTTCAGGGCGAGCGGACGATGGTGCAGAACTCGAGTGGTCCTAATTTGTGGATAGAGAAGCCCCCGTTTTGCGAGGATAATTACCTTTGCAAATAGGACTACATTTGCAAAGAGGCAGGACGAGAGTGCATAGCTGCAGAATAATACAATTCTTTACTTCTCTAATGTCCTTTTCCATTTTTATACCATTTAATCTGAGAGTTAAATTACTAGTTTACATTTAATAGATTAGCGAATTACGAAAAAATTAATCCTTTCTTACATGAAACATCAATTATTAAAATCTCCATGTATCAATAAACCTTCTTTACTCAATTTAAAAAATCCTTATTTAAATATAGGAAAATGTGTATTAAAATTTAGTTTGTTTTAAAATTTAAAATTAAAAAAAAACTTGTTAAATAATTGTTTTTTTCTCAATAATTCAATTCCATCAGTTGGGAGAATTTGCTGTGTTTTCTGTATTGATTTCGGTTCAATTTAATTCTGGTAATTATTTCGAGCTTTATATAATATAATAATATTGCACAATCGTGTAGAATCGAATTGCAGAAAATTATTAAAATTAATATTTTTTTAATTCAGAATAAATTTATACTCTACTTCTCATTATTATTATAAAATTATGTATTATTTTTAATTACACTTTATTGAATTTAAGTGCTTAATATTGTCTACTAAACCACAAAACTGCATTCCGTGCAGCCACAATGGTTTTGGCAAAACAGTTTGTTATGCAACGACAGTTCCAACTTTCTTCCTAGCAGTCAATAGTTACCAGAATTTAAACCACCCCAAACTGAGCTCGACCGCAATTTAGTTCAAACATAATTGAAATATTTCGCTGCAAAGTGATTATTGATTACTTTCCAACACGAAAAATAAAATATTATTTAACAATTTATTTTGTGGAATGTTTACTTACAATCTTTTTATTTTTATTTGGCGAGAGAAGTTGAGAATTGCTTTGCAAGGGAAACTCCTGTTTTCCCGTCTTCGGATTTAACAATGATGTTTGTAATCCTCCGTACGATATTCCAGAGAATTTCAGCCGAACCCCGCGGGTATTAGTAACTTGATTTGCGTTCGGACAGATCCAAACTCCCAAGTTAAACTATCTACCCTTAACTTTTATCATCATGTATGAAGCACCAATTATTTGATTCCAATACAATTTTCCGAAGGAAAACGTTACACATAATAATTTAATTATTACGAGTAATTTAATTAATTACAACAACAATTAATTTATGTTATATTTAAATTATTCAAAAAAAATATGTGTTTAATATCAGGGTTTGTAAGTAATAACATTCCGTGTTAGTTGATATTTTTATTTATTTTAATAAATTTTAATTGTATTATATATATATATTGATTTTTTTTTTAAATCAACTTTAGAACACTATTTTTTATATATATTTATTTATTCTCGATATTCAATATTGTTATAATTTAATTCAAATTGAAACACAATATTTATTTACGAAATAATTCAACTCAACTGTAAATTATTGTACGAATTGTACGAATCGATAAATAATTTATTGAAATAAAATATTATGGATATTTGTTATTTGGTTTCACATTAATTGTAAACCCTCGATCATCAATTAAATTAGAAAATGTTATAAAATAAATTTTACCATTTTTTTCATCCAAGTAAAAAAATAATCATTTGTATATTTTACATAAAATTGCAAAAATGATAAGATTTAATTTAATTTAAATTTTAGTATTTGTTTTTAAAAAAATATCATAAATTTTATATAAATTTTGTTTTCTGTGAAGGAAACGTTCTAAAAAATTCTTATTTTCATACACTGAGATAAGCTTAATCGTTTTCTTTGTCACTCCATGTTTACCTTTTAATTCAAGTGTAAATAAATAGAGAAAAGCAGGTAATTTTTTTTGTTTTCTTTATCATGTATATTTTTTCGGAAACTTTAGTATTAAATGTGTAATTTTCTCGGAAACGAGATAATCCAGGAGTTCCCAAACTTTTAAATATTACTACTCACTTAATTGTACTTTTTTCAAAAAATATATAATATATAAATATATTCCAGATTTTTTTGGATATCTACCAAAAACCGACTTAATCTATTAAATATTTAAAGTATGTAAATCCAGAAAAAAAAACATTAACATGAAGATTATAGCAAGTAATTAAATTATAATCTTTATTTGAGATTTAAGTTAATTAAGATTTATTATACATTTTAAATGACTGAAATGTATGAAATATGTCTAAAGATTAATAAATTGAGTTAATTTCTGACATGAAAGATTGAACTAACTTTGGAATGGAAAATACAGTAAACCAGAGTTTCTCAAACTTTGTACACTATTTTTATAAACTAAATTATCAAAAAAAAAATATAATTTTGTCGAGAAACGACAAGATAATTCAGAAAAATATAATATATTTATCATAAAGATTATTTAATCACATTATTATGGTTATTTGAGATTTAAGTTAATTACCAATTATTACAAATTGTAAGTGAGTGAAATGTATGAAATATTGTCTAAAGATAAATAAATTGAGTAAATTGTATTAGTTTCTGACATGAAAGCTTGAACTAACTTTGGAATATAGTTGAGATGAGCTTTCTTACATAAAAACACTTTAGGAAAATATAGTAAACCAGAGTTTCTCAAACTTTTACACACTATTTTTTTCTAAAGGAAATTATCAAAAAAAAAATATAATTTTGTCGGAAACGAAAATATAATATATTTATCATGAAAATTAAAAATTTATGACATGAAACACTTTATGGAAAATACAGTAAACCAGAGTTTCCCAAACTTTTTTCAACCATATATTTTTCCAAACATAATTATCAAAAAAAAAAAAATACTTTTGTAGGAAACATCAGAAAATATAATATATTTAACATAAAGATTAATGATTATTTAATCATGCTTGAGATTTAAGTTAATTAAATTATTACAAATTTTAAGTGAGTCTAAAAATAAATAAATTGTGTTTCTTAGATGAAAGTTTCAACTAATTTTGGAATATAGTTGAGATTGAAGCATTTATAATTTAAAAATATTTGATGGAAAATATTGTAAATCAGAGTACTTCAAATTTTTTTTACTGCTGTAAAAATGTGGGAAATAATTTTTTTTTTTTTGGATCTAAATCATGTTTCCACCACAGGTTAAAGAACGCTGTTGTAAACAATAATCTGATGATTATTATATAAATAGATCGAAAGTAAATATAATGATAGTATAGAATTGTTTGTTTGCTGAAAACTGTAGTATCATAATGTAGAGTTAACAGAATCGATAAGGGCTGGAGACGAGGGTACAATTAACACACCTCCCTCGTAATTCTATCAGTCAAATAGAATCAGCTGTCAAGAGAGAGAGAGGAGAAATGCGTTGGTGTTTGTATCTATATATATCTAGCATGGAAAACATTTTGTATAGTATCTGTAGACACATCTAGTAGATAGAACAATGATGGAGCAATGTGATAATTAAATGGCGATGTGTGCGGGTTTTAATGGAAAAGCAGAAATTTGCGGAAAAGCGCATTTCTCCTTGTAGCATCATACTTACCGGAATGATAGCGACTCTCATTACGGGTGAGACGTCGATTTCCACGTCGGAAGGCCCTTGTGGCAGGACTGACGCCCCTCGACTCACCTCCGGCAGCTACACATGCAAAACAACAACAACAACAACACTCAACATGCAAAAAAAATAAAAATAACTAAAACAAAATAAAAACGGTAACGATGACAACGACGAAACAAAAACAACAACAACAACAACGTGGATGTGAGCAGAAACGAAAAATGTGAACCAATAGCATTAAATAGGTGATTTGTAAAAGCGGCATGCGAACAGGAAGCACTGGGCAAATTAGCCAAAAAAAAATATGAAATAAAATAAATACAGTAAAATGCGAAAGGGTGTATGAAGGGCGAACCTGAATGATATCTCTTCTCGTTATGCGTGACGCGGCGCTGCGTGCGGCGTCTCGTGTGTTGTTTTCCGACGCCGTAGCCACCGCCGCTATTTCCGGCATTTCCATTTCCGGTGCCGCCATCGTTCCCAGAACTTCCGGCTACGACACAGACACACACAGGACACACATGAACACAACGTACCCATCGATAAATAATAATAATAATCATAACAACAACAATAATAATAATAAAAAGAAAGGAAAAAAAAATCAAATTTAAGGCAAATCCCCCATCGTTTTTTTTTTTTTCATGCGCAACGTAAAATCAGAAAACAATCCCAGAGGTGGTCTCTTCAGCTGAATGATATATGGGCCATCCGGGGAATGCGAAGTGAATGCATACTATATTTTTATTTTGCACGTAACGTGGAAATTTTACTATTCCAAAAATATTTTATGACGAATCTTGCTGTTTGCTTCATGAAATTCACAGTAAAGCAGACCAATAACGATACTTGACAACTCGTGAGTGTGTTATATCTACGTTTGCTAATTACTTGGAAATTGAAGCTCGCTCAACTTTTTGATCTAATAATATTAATAATTATAAATATTTTCTGTGTATACATAATGTTACAATGCCTTAAGTCCCAAACCAATATTACCAACCAAAATTGCATTTTCAAGCTTAAAAAGCATAACATTTCACTAAGAACCAAAATTCAACAACTCTAACTTTGAATAAGCGTAGTTTCATATGTAAATGATATGGCGGATATATCAGCCGAAATGTGCTTAAAAATCTTAAAAAAAGATCTCAATTTTTTTCTTATAAAATTTAGTAAATATAAAAAATATTATTAAAGAATACTTCTTGTTTAAAAACTTTTTCAAATATGTAAAAACTCTTTAAAATTTAATTAAACTTATATTTTGATTATAACTGTTGGGCAAATTTCTGAAAACAATAAGTTTCGAACAAATTTAATATTCGCAATAAAAAACTTTCACATCTCTGGATTCAATATCAGAATTTTTCAGAAGTCTCAAAAAGTTTCATTTTTTTTTTCATACTTGAAAAGTTCCGGACTGATTAATCATTAACCACCAGAAATGTTAATTATACTCAATAATTCATGAAAATGCATACATTTTAAATTTTCTATTGAAATACATTCAATAATTAATGAAAATAACATCGCATTTTTTTTCTGTTCGATAGATTTTAATCAAAACTAACGTGGCAACAGTTCGCATTAATTAAACGAACGCATCTTTTAATTAATGAATTTAATTAACATCAACTGTTTCAGCATTATATTAGTTAATTATTTTGCGCAAATGAAGGACCAACGTTTCGATATAATTGCCCTATTAATATCACAGAGAGAACAATGCACACTTTTTTATCAATCTTGTTGTTGTTGTTGTTTTGCGCAATTATTGATTCCCTCTGCGTCTCAAATCCAAATATGAACAGATTTTAATTGGCACAACGAATTAAAAAAAATATAAATTTAAACAGTCGCAATTACATTTTTCATATTTCATATTAAAAAATAATTAATTCACAATTAATGATAAATAAATTTGAATCACGAAATTTGAAAATCAATTTAGGTAATTTAAAGAAAAGTAATAACAAGTTCGTTTCAATTTAGTTAAGTGCAATCAGTGGAGATTGCGTTTTCTCGGAACGGTATAGATTTCTTGTTTTATGATGCAACTTATATACTGAAATTGCAGGACTTATTTGCATGAAATAAAATTTTGTAACAAATCCTGTTTCAAACTAGTCGAGCAAAAAAAAAGTTGTATCAGGACAAAAACTCAATAAGTTCGTATGATGATATATAGTTGGCGTCTCTATCGATAAATCAATGATATTTAAGAAGTACCAATCTTCAAATGACGTCTGTCAATTTTTGTTTTGAAAATGACAAAAGTAGCGTCACTAAAACCGCTGTAACTTGTGAATTAAACGTCAGATTGTAATGAAATTTTGACAGGCGTCGTCTGAAGGTTGGTACTTCTTAAAAATCATATGGATTTGTTTATAGAGGCGCCATCTATATGTTTTCATACAAACTTATTGAGTGAGGCGTTACATACAGTGTATGAATTAATTGAATGTATCGAAATGTGGCAGTCAAATTGCGGAAGCAAATGTGGTAATAGCTGTGCATTCATTTCTGCAGCGAGTTAACAGTGAAATTTCACGAGCATAAACCTATGCAATTAAATCTACACAAACGCAGTTTTTCTTTTCTCTCATCTCGTCTCTCCGCAAGAACGCAAGTAATACGGGTTTTCAGTATTTTTTTTTTCAGAGCGGTTTGCAGCATTCTTGACGGGATCAGAGGCGTTTCGTATGCAATACTCATTGCAGAACCGAACCCACCCACTGTTACACGGACGGCAGCAACGAGCGTTTGCCCGAAGATATGCGGGTCGCTTTACGTTTGCAATAAACAACAACTAAAGAAACGAAAATAAACGACTCTTATTATCCCTCGACAGACAGGTACAGTTCATCAGGACTTGAGGACATGTAACAAAACTGACTTTACCGTTCCTCAACTAAGAGTATAACAAGACCAACAACAGCATCTGATTTGTTTAGAGTCGAACGAAATGAATGGAAATCGCTGTGAGTTACGAAACAAATATCAACCCCCAAATAAAAATAATAAATAAATAAATAACAGTAAAAGAATGCAATTTCTTGTTGAAATACTCACTTGAATTTTGTTTAGGCACATAGGGAGTAAGTAGACGTGTCCTCTTCTTCTCGTATCCTTTCTGAGTAATGTCCCCTGAAAGCAAACACAGAAGTTTTTCAATGAGCGCAACATTCGCAGCAGTGGATATATAAAATTTTCACGGAAAATATGAACGATAAAAGAGGAAATGGAAATGATTTCCTCCGCTGGGAAAAGCAATATATATATATTTCTCTCTCTTACTCTGCGTGTACTTAATATTGTACGTTTCCGCGTGCAAGGAAATTTAATAAAATTTGCATAAGCGTGACGCTCGAAATGAACCCCTTTTCATTATTCGCTTTTCTTCTCTGCTAATAACGAAACCCTCGGGATTTATTAAGAGGCTGGCAGCTTAATTTTTTTTTCGTATATTTATAAAATATGATTCGCTTTGCCTTCGCGACACACAAGAGAAGAAAGAACGAATCCTTTAATTATTTCCTTTATAATACTCTCACATCCATATAATATTACTTAATTTCTTCAATAGCCAAGAGAAATTAGAAAATAAAAATTTATTTCAATATTTAATTGAAAAAAAAAATACTTATACAAAAAATATTTTATACATTTTAATTTTGACTAGTGTGAACGTACCTTTACACCACCACACCACAACATTTATTAATATTTTTGTATTTACGTTGAATAAAAACATTCAATGCTTTTATGTACAAAATCAAAGAAGAAAAAAAAATATTAAAAGGTTTAATTTCTTAAGTTAATTTTCTTCAAGTTATTAATATCATCTTTTTAAGTGCTCTAATCGAAAGCTTTTAACCTACAGGTCGCAACAAATTCCAATTTGTTAACGAGTTCATCGTCATATTTATAAATAAACTTATTATGAAAGAAACTCGTGCGAAACGTGATTTTTTTCAATAAAATTATTCTTAATGACAATCATTTAGTAATTTATATACAAAAATATGTATCTAAAGCAAAAAAATGTTCAATTGCATTTTTTAATATAGTGATGGGCAAACTAAGGCCCGCGGGCCAAATTCGTCAGTGATAGATTCATTCATCCATTATTTTTTTTGAGCGATTTTTGGGTTTTATATTAAATTTAAAAAAAAAACATTTTTTCTGTATATTTTTACTCAATTTCAGTTATATAAAGTTAAGATCGCAGAAAAATATTAATATTAAATGAAAAATCCAAAAATGAAAAATGTATCGATTTTAGCACAAGTAAAAAATCATGAATAAAAACTTTGAGTTATTAAAAGAATATTTCTCTGAAAAGATTTCTTATATAACTAAAAAAAACTATTTTCATACATTAGAAACTATTGATTAAATTGAATCAAATATATAATTTTTTATTGGGACCTAAATTGTAACTTTGGGAAATTGGAAGTTTTTCACTTAAAATGAACATAAAACCTAATACAACACAATTCCTTAAAACCTTCAGCCGCACAATGATGTAATCCAATTCGAATTCCTTCTTTAAAAAAGCGAAGCATTTAAATTAAACATTATTCGGATAATCGGCGTTCGCAAATGGAAATCTGAATAAATTTTATTCAAAAAAATAATCTGAAAGATATTTAAAATCCAATTATTCTCTAAAAAAATATAATAAAATTTATTATATAAGATGTGAAACGCTACTTGTAAGCATTAATTGAAAAAAAATAAATTATTAGTGTGAAGACTAAAAAAAATCGTGTGAAATTATTGTTCGAATAAATTAATTAATTACAGGATTATTTATTACATAAGTTGTAAACTTTGTGAAGAAACGTAAAACCCAAAACTCTTCAATAAAATACAATTCTTGTAAAACCTTGAACCACACATTGACGTAATCGGATTCGAATCGCTTCTTTAAAAAGAAAAATCGAAGCATTTAGATGATTATGTTTCTCTTATTCCGACGTCGTTCGCAAATGGAAATCTGAATGGATGCGGAGAAGGAAGGACATCGCATTACAATTTTCAATTTCGCGCAGTGTGCGTTTCGGATCAAAATAATAATAATAAAAAAAAAATACAACAAAAAAAACAGGAGTAAGTAAAGCCGACCAAATGATATTTGCTTACAGCGTAAATCAGGATTTGCAGCACTCGCCATCGCACAAATAGCAATAAAAAAGCGCAGGGTTAAGCCTCCAAAATCTCACTGAACCAGCAAATGCACGTTGTGTTTTTTCTGTGTTAAATATATAAGAAGAACTTTGTGCAAAGTCTGTAGTTTTCTATTTGGACATTCAAATTATCAATTTTCATTTTATTTTGTACAAAACTAAACTTATTTAAATATATTTGTATTATCTGAAATGATAAATAATTCGAATTGATTATATAAATTAAATTTATTTTAAATGCGTTAGTTATGTTATTGTTAATCAGAACTAAACCGTATTACCATTGCTAAACTGTTATAAAGCAAATTATGTTACATTATGCACGGATAATAATCCTATTGTCGTAAGCCCATTCCATTTAATGCATGAGCAACAAATTATTAGTTTATTGTTGCTTTGCTCCAAAAAATATAATTTTGTAAATTATAAATAAATAACAATACGCAACAATAAATATAAGCTATATCTTTCATTATATAATGAAAACAGAATCGCTTTTCTAGCGCTGTTAGTTAATGAATTGTAACGAGAAGTTGACACGAATTGCGCAAAAAAAATACTTGTCGATAATAATTTTGATGTCGATCCGACATTGAGCTTAATAGACCGTGATTTCCATTACGCGCTTCCCATCAATCATAATTACAACATGCCAATAATAATATTAGCGTTTCGCACATGGACGAACATGTCACAATTTTTAAAACAACTGCAAAAAAAACAAAAATAATAACAAAACAAAAAAAACCCTAAATGGAAGCATCGAGCTGTGCATGAAAACAAAATATATATAGCAATCAACCGAATTAACCAATTTGTTCTGTGAATCAGTTTTAAATTCACAAATATCCGATTTTGGGTAAAGCTGTAAATACCAACAGTTGTATAAATTGCGTTTCTGTTGACACCGACTTCTGTAATCAAATTGATTCAAATGCATCACCGACCATTTCACCTATATTTCATATTTCGTGGTAATCTCTTTATTCCCCAAAAAAAACGTTTTCATTTAGATTATTTATTTTCTGCAATTTTTATAGTTAAAACACTTTATATCGTGGATCATCTGCTCGATTATTAATTGATTAGTATTGAATTATTTCAATTATAAAAAATCAAAAATCGAAATTAAAATTTCTTGTTGTTACAAGAAGAAATAAACATTATGCAAATTGTAATCATTTTCCAAAAAAAATAATATGCCTGAAATGCATTTTCCGTTTGTAATCATTAATTAATAAATGTATAGAAAATCTGCATTTAACTGATAATTTATGTTACATATTTGTGGTAATCTGTATTACAAAAAAAAAACGTTTCTATTTAGATTTAGTTATTTTAGTATAAATTTACAGCATTATTTAAAGATCGTGGATAATCCTTTTACAGAATTTGAATCAGTTTTGTTAAAATGTTTCAATAAATAATAATTAAAATTTCAATTAGGATTAATCCATTTTAAAATATAATTTCGAAGCTGAGAACTTTTCTTTTTTTGTTATTTGTATAAATAAAAATATACATTATGAAAATTGTAATAATTTAATAATAACTAAATGCGTGAATTGCATTTTCCGTTTGAGACATGTAGGAAATCATAATAATAAAAATATACAAAATCTGCAATTTTCTGTTTCAACAATATCTAATTTTTATATTCATGCTTTATATAAGTTTCGGTTATTAGATTGAAGCATTTTTTTTAAGAAATATAATAATAACATACAGTTTTGAAGTGTTAATGTAATTTTTAAAAATAACCGAAAAATTAACAGAACAATCCTAAATAAATTACAAAAAAATCTAATATTGACTTAGACATTATATAAGTATGTAGCTTTTATAAAAAATGTAAAATATTATTTGAGAATTGAAAAATTTTATCTTTTTTTTATAATTATTTTTTCAAGAAAATTCTGTATTTCAGGTACAAGTTTTAATTTAGCGTTTACAATTAATTTTCAGAAGCAGTTGCATCGTTACGATTTCATAACTACATAAAACGCCTTTTTCAATAATCGCCTATTTTTTAAAAAACTTTTTTTATAGAATATAAATTGAAGCAATTTTTCATAAATATTTTCATTTTAATTATTGAAAAATTAACAAAAAATTACTCAATATATTGCAACAAATCTAAGATTGACTAGTAGACATTATTTAATAAATTATGTAAAATATTATTTGAGAATTGAAAGATTTTTATCTTTTTTTACAAATAAAAATTCAAGAAAACACAATTTACGTTTTCATAACTAAATAAGACGATCTTTTCATTAATCAACATTTATTTTACTTATAGAATATTTATAACATCACTTTCGTTTGACTAAAAATGTCTCTAATATTAAGAACAGAAAAAATATCAAAAAAAATATATTAAACTGAAATCAAATAAGAATAAAATAATATTAACATTTTTTTTTCAGATTTTACCTGTTATTAATCAAAGTTTCACTAATACTACTTTTTTTTAAAATTGTATAAATTAGATATAGCAGTTTGTATATATAAAATAAATTATAATTATTAATAATTAAGTAATAAATTCTAAATGTCAATTACTTTATTTCGTATTAATGATGATTAAAATTAAGCACGGATTATCCCATTTTTCATGGTCTAAATTATCCATAAAATTAAATATTATTTTTTACGTTTTTTTTTTTATAAAAAATGTGATGAAACGTTGGTTAAAGGTTATGAAATCTCCGAGGTTTTCCTGCCTTTTGAATTATTATTATCTGAGCAGTTGTTAATTTTTATTTGCGCGTTTTGCGCAAAATTACAGTGGAAAAGTGAACGCTCTTGTATAAATTACGAGAGTTAATTTTTCGAATCCAAGAACCGTGGACGGACGGGTTCGAGATAGGAGAAGTGCACCGACGATATAAAACTGCGAACGCCGTTAGGTTTATAATATACATTTAAGGAATATATCTATATTTATATTAGCGAAAGTAACGGCACATTATATTATGCAGCGAATTTCGTATCGATTTAATGCGACGCCTCTATGAATAAAATAATTTCCATCATCTCAACGTTCTTTGACATCTTCCATTAATAATTGCAAAAATCCAGTGCATTCAGCGAATAATGAGACACATAGGGAAAGGGAGAGAAGTGCACTCTCGAATAATAATGATACAGTAATCATTTTCCCAACTACGAAGCATATTTATATATTCGCTAATATTGCTGCATTGTCAAGCACAAAGGTATGATTTTTTTAAAATTATTTCAACTCAACGCAGTTGCATTTAGAATTACATATTTGAAAGGGAAAATACTAGAACACATATATCATGGAAACTAATTTACAAATAAAGCTTTGTGCTTTTCACTAATTAATTTCTATTCTAATTATTTGTAGTACCTCCTTCAGAATATAAAATTTAGTTAATATAATCTAAATTTCCTTAAAACGTAGAATTCTTCATGTAAAAATATGAATTTTAATTATTTTTTTTTAAATATGAATTTTAATTATTTTTTTAAAATATGAATTTTAATTATTTTTTTTAAATATGAATTTTAATATTTTTTTTGCATTATAAGTGTCATAAAAGAAGCGTTGTCATTTTCTTTCATCGCCATTTTTTGTCTGTTGACGTTATGTCATTTTTTATTAAAAAGTCGTTTTATTTGAAGATAAAAAAATAATATTTTAATGACACTTTATAATTATATATTTTTTTTATCAAAACTGTGTACTCACATAGTGCTGCTTTAATTAGTCCGGATACAAATTAAAAATTGAGAATTAGTACTAATTATTTATTTTTTATAGATAAATCTTTTTTTAAAATTTTATAAAGTCAAGACTTTTTTGTGTAGTTAATTTTTATATGTTTCAAATAGCCGGACTATGTGAGGTATTTACGTCAAAATGATACGGATATTTGGACACATCAATAAATACATTTCATTATTTTTCTCAAATTTTTATTAGCTTTTGAGATTAAGATGTCCAATTTCCGTGCTTTGTATATTATTACAATTTATTTTTATTAAACAATAAAGTATTATTGGTTTAAATATATTTAATTGCAGAAAAAACACTGCATTAAATGAATCTGAAATTTGCAAGTTTATGTGAGGACGAAATCCCGCACTTCACAAGCAAAACAGGACTTAGAATCATCCCAACTAAGGATCCGTTGTTAATTTGAAGGTACATAAAACGCTCCGGGCGATGCCATTCCTTCGACTTTATCACCAGATTAACTTTAAGAAAATAGTAGTTAATTGCGTTTTAATGCCTTTAGAACTTAATCACATTTATAATGAAACCATTATTACTTCTTTTTAAATTTATATAACATAATAATGATTTTCTTCATTCTCTCTTAGAATATCTAAAAAAATAATTATATAGACTTTAATAATATAATAATTCAGATTTATCTGCAATTAATTGTATAATCGTCAAAGTTGGGTCATCCATCAAGATTTTGCTTCGTCAAATTGCTCCATTAATCCTAATTGTTTGATAATGAAATAACTTTTGTCTGATCTGCCGAGATTA
This sequence comes from Nicrophorus investigator, assembly GCA_963457615.1. Classification (NCBI taxonomy): domain Eukaryota; kingdom Metazoa; phylum Arthropoda; class Insecta; order Coleoptera; family Silphidae; genus Nicrophorus; species Nicrophorus investigator. The sequence continues at coordinate 6,818,383 of OY735142.1, read as the reverse complement.
AATTTAAATCATGAGTTTTCTTAGTCGTTCTACACAATTTCACACAATAATTCACACTATGCGAATTATTACTTAATTAAGACTGTTGCTCAACAAAAATTATCCAAGTAATAAAAACTTTAATAATTACTTCTATAATTGTTATCGACCATTTTCAGTCATTTTACAAAATTTTAGAAAATAATTCATACTTTATGAATTATTATTTAATTAAGACAAATTTTTAGCAAATTTATTCACAGTTAGCAAAGCTTAACCAAATAATAAATATTCTGATTTTTATGTGACTTTCCTATTAACTTTATTCAGTCGATCGTTTTAAATAATTACACAGTAATTCCTTAGCCACATGAATTATTATGTAATTAAGGCAGTTGCATGTTTTTCCTAAGTTTTCATGGATTATTCAAATATTTAATGAATATCTGTGTATAAAGAACAAATAATAAAAAATAATTATTGTATGATCATGAAAAATAATATATACTTTTCCCCCGATTTACGCTGAAGATAATTTTTTTAGCAAATCGTGTAAGTAGAATTTGTGGATTTTGATCGAATCTAAAATATTCTGAAGTGTTCATAATTCAATGTAATATAAGTCTTGAAAAAAATCGAATTCGTAGATTTGAATACGTAAAAATGAAATCGTGCCTTATAAAACAATTTCATGCAAATTGTGGAATAGGTGTAAATATATATATTTTTTTAAAATAGTTTGTAGTTTTTCTAAAATGAAATGATAAAAAAGCATTGTAATAATATTCAGGTCGTGCGATTATTGCGGTTATAACAATTATACTGATATTATTATATCTTATAACCTCTTTAATTCCCGCAAAAGTTCAAAGATAAGAAATTTAACTAATAATTACAATGCAAGTAAAAAAGTTACTATTACATAAATATCAGGTAGAAACGTTTCCAAAATAATCTATTTACATAACAAATACTAGATAGTGGACATTTTCACACCAAACAAAAATTAAATATCTTCAAACCTCGACATAATCTAAAAGATAAAAACACGAAATATTCGAATTATGCAAAACATCAATTATAAATTCAATAATAAAATTTATAACGGATTGTCGTATGAATCTATATTTCGTTCTCGGAATTTTGCAATAGTTTTGAAAACCAGGAATTGCTGCCGTTATAATTTAAAAGATAGATGATTAATGCGTTTCGTTCGCGCGAATTTTATGTCAATGCAATTACGTCATGCTGAATACGAAATTGGCTTCATGACTGTACTCATCATGCGACATTAAGCTTATTGAATTTCGCATTATTTAGTATAGTTTATGATTGATTACACATAAATAATCATTTAGGGAATTCGATATTTCATAACTGTATTCTAGTCTAATTATAATAAAGAACGTTCCATTTATAATTATATAATAAATATCTTGTTAAAAATAAAGGAAAAGTGGTGTTAATTTGTTGAAAGTTAAGCAAGACAAGTCGTGGTTATTACTTGGATTGTCGATGAAAATTGTAGAAAATAGTATATAAACTTAAGTAAATAATTTCACACAAAATTGGTGTTAAATTGTTTGAAGTTAAGCAAGATACGTCGTGGCTATTACTTGGATTAGTGATGAAAATTGTTGAAAATAATACAGACATAAACTTATTGGTAGAAAATATTATAATGCTAAATTTGGTGGTAAATAGTTGAAAGTTAAGCAAGATACGCCGTGGCTATTACTTGGATTGGTAAATAGAATTGCAGAAAATAATGCAAATAAAAATTGGTAGAAAAAAATGTAATGCAAAATTTGGTGAAAAATAATTGAAAGTTAAGCAAGATACGTCGTGGCTATTACTTGAATTAGTGATGAAAATTGTTGAAAATAATACAGATATAAACTTAAAAATGTAATAATACAAAATTTGGTGGTAAATAATTGAAAGTTAAGCAAGATACGTAGTGGCTATTACTTGGATTAGTGATGAGAATTGTAGAAAATAATGCGCAGACATAAACTTAAAAATTTGGTGGAAAATAGTTGAAAGTTAAGCAAGATCCGTCATGACTATTACTTGGATCGGTGATGAAAATTGTTGAAAATAATACAGACATAAACTTAAAAATTGTTAAAAAAATGTAATGCAAAATTTGGTGGTAAATAATTGAAAGTTAAGCAAGATACGTCGTGGCTATTTCTTGGATTAGTGATGAGAACTGTAGAAAATAATGCACAGACATAAACTTAAAGATTGGTAGAAAAAAATATAATGTAAAATTTGGTGGTAAATAGTTGAAAGTTAAGCAAGATACGTTGTGGCTATTACTTGGATTGGTGATAAAAATTGTAGAAAATAATATATAGGTATAAACTTATTATTTTTTTAGAAAGGTAAAGTTATGATTAATACATTTGGTAGCACAAGATAAAATTAATGTAGAAAATAATTTTATAACTTGAACTTAAAAAAAGCTTAAAATAATATAATAGCAAAAATTAAATAATTACAACATTCTGTATAATAATTACACAAATTAATGTCCTTCAACAGCATTAAAAACAATTAACTTTTCTTAATACTTGACATTATTCCCTACTAATTAATTTGCTTATTATTCTCTTAGCAATAGATTAGAAGTAAACAGAGAAATAATAAAGAAAAATAATAATTTCTTGCAGCAATTTCGTTATGCTGATGCAAATATGGTAATGTTTATTCTTCAGACGATTTGCGCGAAGGACGTTTCATATTAATAACATTTCCATTTCATAATACAAAAATAACAAATCAATAAGAAAATACGAGATCAAAAACGGATCAATAGAAGCTGTTAATCTACTTCTCGCTTTATGTTATTTTAAATTACGACACTCGTCCTTCGCAGAATAAAGGGAGCCGAAGGAAATAATTCTGCAAATATTTATAGTTTAATGCGTAAAGTACGAGGCACTAAAAACCCTGTACCTTCAGCCTTAGCGGCATCAAATTAAAATATATATTATCTTTGTTATGCGGTGTATACGGAATTCAATTCAATTCTACATAAAATTTTATCGTCATCGCTCAGTTTTAAGTGCCCATTCGGAACGAATATATATATATATATAGAGTTATACGCGTAAATTCCGAAAACAGAATACGCAAATTTAATTCCGCTTCCATTTAATAACTCCCGATACGAAAGCAACTATAGAGAAAAGGGTAAAATATATCATTAAAATCGTAAATAGAATACGTTTATTTTTGGGTTAAATGCTTCCGATTTCAGCGAAAATGCACGTGTCGAAACTCGTTAAAACCTCTGTTTTGCAAAGTTGTAAATGAACGAAGTTATTTGTTTTTTTTTTTTGTTTGCGTTTCGTTGTTTTCAATGGATAAATATTTAAAAGACTCGCTTTTCGGTTTTGTGCAAACTGAAAACTCTATTCGGTAATTTCGGTAGTTTGCAACGAATTGTTTGCACTTTTATAAAAGTTTTACTTTTCCTTCAATTTATAACAAGATTAACTTAATTTCTATAACTCACAATCTTACAAATCATTCATTAATTTGTTTATATAATAACAGTTACTTATCAAACTTGTGCTATGATAAACTAATTATATAAAAATTTTCATATATCAAAATATCACATTATATACTTCTAAATAAAAAGTTTGGTTACCTTCTTTAAATTAATGGATTTGGTTAAGTTAGGTTAGAAAAATACCGTAAATTTCAAAATTTTTAAAATTAAGTTAGGTTAGTTTATACTGAAATATAAAGTATCTTAAAATAAGCAAAGCGTTTTAGTTTCGAATGCCAAAAAATATTTAACGAAAATATATATTTTTTTTTAAAGATTTCTGCATGAAAATCTTTTCACTCATTCCACTTACTTTTGAGAGTACTACGAGGAAGAGTTATCTTAACTATACATCGAATAAACCAACGCCAAAACCGCACAACAATTGCTACACTTGCAGATGACACAACGCTAGGAGTTATCACGTAACAATCTCAAGGTGCTATCGCGAAGGCAAGAAAGTCTTATACAATGCAGAAAACTTGCTCAGGAAATAGCGAAACCAATTATAAATGATTTAATCTTCACTTTAAGTGTCTCAATGTAACTGTAAATGGAAAATAATATAATTAGAGAAATTATTATTTTTTTCAAACTAAAAAAGTAATACTTTTGAATATTCCGAGAACAATTATTGATTTATATAAAATTAGTCGAAAGAAGTTCTAGTACAAATACTTAAGGTTAAAATTACGAATTAATATTGGAGTTAAGTAACGGAAAAAAATTAAAATATTTATTAATTTGATTAAAAATTAAATAACTTATTATAAAAATTTGTTAAGTGTAAAATTTCAATTAAGTTTCATAAAAATATATAGAAGTTAAAGAAAAGTTTGAGTGAATTTTAGTATAAAATACGAAAATACTTAATAGAAGAAAAAAATAATTTTAGATACAGCAACAAATCAATTATTGACGTACAAAACATAGATATAAAAAAACTGCAAATGAAGTTATGGGTATAATTTTGAACTTTAGTCAAAAAAAAAAACTATATGAATGATTTAATTGTAGCAAAATGACCAAAATTGTTTCAAACTGGAAATTCAATCTGGTAATTTGCGAAAGTAATTTCGTTTCGGAATAAACTGTTCGAAAATAACTAGGAATTTATAATCCCGGTGGTGTTATGTAAACAGTTCCGCTTCTAAACTTAGGGAACCGTGACCCGTTTTTTATTTTCTGTTTATTCCTTTCGTTGATTCTTTTTCGCTTGGGAATTAACTAGTAGTTGGAATGGAAACGGTCAGAACCAATATTTATAGTGGATAATTAGTCGATGGCTCAATGACAGTAAAGGAGTACTCGCATTACATTAGCTCCGAAGGCAATATATGCAGGATGAGAATGGCGTGCATTTATCGAAAGCATCCTTAATAAGATTACAATATTGATATATGGAGCGCATTTCCCATGTTCCGACAAATCGTTACGTTCAATTACGGGTGGATCTCTCTCCCCGCATGTATACATATACACACAATACATACATGCAAAGAGAAACACGCGCATAACGACTTGATTTATGGGTATAAATACCCCAATAACTTACTTTCGCGATTTACGGCTTATTATGTGATCTACTCCGTCCGTCCGTTCGACCGTCTCACTCGCATCGATTTACTTAACTTTAATTAAATTTAAACACGCGCTGCAAAATATACACATTCTGCAATTTATCTAAGTGCTCTAAAAAAAAAAAAGATATGTCTAACAACTTGCAAATGACCTGATTCGTTCGTGCACGGCTTCTAATCGAATTTCATTCATATGGAATTCACCCGTTTTTGGTATGGAACGTGAACATTCGTTTAGAACGCAAAAATATATATATTCTGCAGCAAAATAAACCGAACGGTAAAATGTAACTCATTTCATTTACAAAATACCATCGATCCTTCCAACCGTGAGCTATTTATGCGCATACAGCATCCCAGAAACGCGCAATTAATTGTATAATTTAATTAAATTCGAATCAACGCCGCTCCGGACTGTCACGAAGGGAATTCAGGAAATTTCATTTGTCTGCAGGTGAAAATACAACAAAAAATTAGACAACAATAGGTTAAACGCTTGATGGATTGATTCCCATTCCGAGATTATAATCATATAATCGCTTAAGTACAGAGCTTCTTGAACTCGTTAACGTTTTTTGTATGCTTCCTCCGCTAATACTAAATACTTTTCTGTTTAATTAAACTGCCGTTCGCTTCAATTTAGCTTTTCCTCTGCAATGGCCATTCCTATCTCCATTACGCAAACGAAAAAAAATGAGACGTTATTAGACTAGACGCACGTTTCATCCTCAATAATCAAGAGACCCTGAAAAACAAGAAAAGAACGTCGAGACACTTGAAGTTATCTTGTTAGATTTTTTTCAATCTTCGTTACCAAATATTTTTCTGCTCATACCGCAGATTCGATTTCATCAAATATTATGAAACTTGCTTTTTAATATTAAAGAAGATTGTCTGTCTCAGATACAACTTATATGGAGTGAGTTTTTTTTTTAAATAAAATTGATCATCGACCAAGAGCTCTTATAGACGTGTTTATAGCCGTAATTTGCTAAGAGGTACTTGCCAAGTAACTCGTAAAATATTTTATAGGGGAAGTATTTAAAATCTATGACTACTAAAAACAAGTAATTGTTAAAAGGTTTACAATTCAATCGATCATCAAAAAAAAAAAACTCTTTCAGTCGGTTTTATAGACGATAGTTATTTCAAAGCTTAGTTTATTTAGTAACTTAAGTATTTAGGAGTAATATTATATTTAATAATAAATATTCTATTTAATTTACTACCGTTTCAGAACTTCAGCTAAGTTAACTTAATGTTCAAATTTGATATTTGCTACAAATCATTTTTTTTCAGAGAATAAAATAATACAGAATATTAGATCTACAATAATCAAATAGTTTATAGATAGACCAAAAGTGTAAATCTGTAACGGATAAAAAAGATACGGTCTAATTTTGTTAAGCTATTCGAAAACGTTTGATGTACTTCGAAATGATTGAAGCTTGTTTTTCCAACTTATATACAAAGAAAAAATGTAACCTACATTCCAAACATCTCATATTCTTGTGAAAGATTCATCTACAAAAATGTTTAACAAAAAAAATTAACCTAAACTTCATACATTCTATTATAAAATATACGAAAGTTAAGCAGTATTAGAAAATTGGATGGGTGACAGAATGTAAATGTAAGTTAAGCAATATAAAAAGCTTAGATGAATATAGAACTGAAATAATGATTTTCATTCAACAAAATAAAATACTACTACTATATACTAATAGTATGTTACTAAATAAAGGATTAAAAATGATTAATAACAACTTAATAGATATTGTAATAAAAAACTAACAAAATGTGAATAAAAAGAATGAAGTATATTAAACTTGAATCTACGGTTGGCTTCATTAATTCTTCTTGTCTGGCCATTTCATTAAATCAGATTGACGTGTTTGTTATGACGTGTATCCAGATATATAAAAAAACGCGAACTCCCGTATTACGTTCCCTCCTGATGATGATTAATGATGCAGTTTGGAAATAATACATTTTAGTATTTGCAACAGATTTACAGAAGTAAATTAAATAAAATGTACTACTGTAAGCCAATTTATAATTTACATAATAAACGTTGCAAATGATTAAAATCGAATTTTCTTTCAGTTATTTTCAGTGGAAAATTATTGAATAATAATTAAATTTTCTAAGTCTGAAATTACATAAAATGTTAATTCGATCAAAATATTTGATGACGTTATAATCAAATTTGTTTAAATTGGAATATTTCAAAGATTCGTATTTAATCAAATTGAATATTTAATTATTGAATAAGCTATAAATAAATATTTAATTTCTATTAAAAAATATTTACATAATTTATGAAGAAATAAAACGAGTAATTGAGAAAATCGTTGTCTAAACTTGTTTTTTTTAATATTGTAGTTTTAAATTATTTTAAGAGATGGCGTTATTTCTTTATATTCATGAATCCTCGAGGTTTCGTACTTGAACCAAATTATAGGATGAATGGAAGAGCAGTTTCTATCGGTAATAGTAAGATCTTTGGTTTTGAGAGGAGAAAAGCAATCTTTTGTTATAGGTGTAACGTTTAAGTAGATTTCTGAAATGGTTGCGAGATGCCAGCTGCTGCGGTTTCGAGGAATCGAAACCGCAATGTGCCGCTATCAAATGCAAACGTATATATTAGCAATAATCAAATTCGAGTTTAAGAGAGAAATTCATTTCTGAAACGGGAGCGGTTATTCCTTAAGGTAATGCTTTTAATATGAAATTTACCATCATTAAAATAATTGGACGAAAGCAATAATAATTCATAGAAGCAAATTAAAAAAAAAACAAGCTTTCATTTTGTGAAAATTGAAATAAATGTATGATGGGGAAAATTAATTATTTCAATTTGCGAATGCAACGATCGAACGTATGCAAATATCGAGAATTTAAAAAGGAACAAAAAAGTACATTTGATGCGCTCGTATAATTTAAATATAACACACCCAAAAAAAAAAATCATAATACACATATAAAATTTATATTCGATGTGAAATATTACGCCGTTGTTCCATTATTACGGCTGTAAAAATGAATATAAAAATAGTGAAAACAAATCTATCGAAGATAATATTTCATGAACGCAAATCCGGTGGATTTATTATGCACGTCTATACAATATATACACACACCTTCAGTCCTCTGCTCGTTGGAGGTGGAGGAGGAGGTTCGTTCACCTGACGTCGATGTCACTCAAAAATTTATAGCGAAACTCGACCCGAAAACTCCATTACCAGGTCGAAATCATTGTCAGCCTGTTGACATTTCATGAATAAAGCCTTCCGCACACTTACAACGATTAAGTGTCAACTTTGGTAATTGCAGCCTCCGCGCCGCACCCTCTTCTCCGCCCAAACAGAAAAAAAAAATATATAATCATACTATTTCGGTTGTAAACTCGATAGTTTTGAATGAATTGAAAATTAAATTTGCATTTGAATCGTTGCTGCGGTTTTTCTATTTGTTTGTTTGTTTATTTTCTATTGCTTGGGGTAATTATGCGATGGTGGATGATGATTCGCATTGGAGTGTCTATTTGGGAATCGGAATCGGCCTTTGTTCTGTCTATTAGAAAGGGTGACACTGAATATAACGCAAAAATATCTGCGAGAGAAATCGATGGTGCGTTGTGGTCTGCTTTTGCGCTCGCTCTACTGTTGTAGCTATGTACTACATTGTACATATATATATATATATATACATATACCTACGCCGAGCATAAAAGATGGACTGAAAACATAGGTAGTACATGCAAAACAATTAAATCATTACTAATTACCGGCATAGATTCCAATTAATGAATGGTTCGTTATGTTCGTTATATGTGTCTATTTTCGGTTCATCGAATATTGATTTCTTATGTATAAATGTTTAAAATATAATCTTCCATTTATACAAAACATTAATTAAATAAAGATCACTTCAAATATACAAAACTTTAAATTTTCATTTACTATACTATATAATAATGTAAATCATTGCTTATTATTATTAGGATAGATTCCAATTAATGAATGGTTCGTTACGAGATATTTTCCGTTGATCTAATATAGATTTTTTTTGTAAATAGTTAAAATCAAATAATTCTTCAGTTTATTATTGAAAAAAAATTACATTAATGTAATAAAGAGCAATTCGAAATTAATAACTTTTGTATACGTCTACTATATAATAATTAATGCAAAAAAATGATATAATTACTAATTACCGGCATAGATTCCAATTAATAATTTTCGTAATTTTCTTGTGTCTATTCTATTTTCGGTTCATCAAATATTGATTTGTTTTGTATAAATCGTTTCATTTATATAAAAATAATTAAAAAAATTAATGAAATAAAGATCACTTCAAAATTATAAATTTGTACCTAAAAGTTAATTGCAACCAATTTATATTTTAATATACAAAACTTTAACTTCTCATCTATTTTCATCAACATCTACTACATAATAACGTAAAACAATGAAATAATTGCTTAGTGTTTTCATGTAGCTATTTTCGGTTCATCGAATAACGATTTTTTTTTGTAAATAGTTAAAATCAAATAAATCTTCAGTTTATTATTGAAACAATTCATATAATTATTATTGCTTTGAAGACTTATACATTAATTAAATAAATAAAAATTCGAAATTATAAATTTGCACCTTGCAGTTAATTGAAATCAATAACTTTAAATTTTCGTGCCTCTACTAAATAATAATTAATGTAAAACAATGTAATAATTACTAATTACCGGCATAGATTCTAATTAATGAATGGTTCGTTACGTGCGTTTTCAGGCAGCTATTTTTGGTTGATCGATTATTTTTGTAAATAGTTAAAATCAAATAAATTTTCATTCATATAAGACGATTATTATATTTAATTTTTACATTAATGAAAGAAATAACATTTAGAACTCAATTTGTACCTGTAAGTTAATTGAAATAAAAATCTTTAGATTTTCGTAAGTGAATTTAAAAAAAATGAAATAATTAACAATTATCAGCATAGATTCTAATTAAAGAATGGTAAACAAATTATTCTTGAGTATTTTATTGAAAAAATGACTAAATAAAAAATCTTAGATTTTCGAACATCTAAATAATGTAAATCAATTAATTTTTATGTAAATATTTTGAGTTGATCAAATAATGTTTTTTTTTTAAATGGTCTAAATAACTCTTCAGATTATTATTGAAACAATGCATACATTTTTCTATAATTATTATTGCTTTAAAGAGTTGGATATAAATTATAATTTAACAACAAAACCTTAGATTTTAGGAACAATCAATTTAATTAATACATGTGTTTTCAATTGAATTTGATTGAATTTTAAGATATTCGATATAAAAATTAGAAAATAAAACTAAACTAATTTTCTAACCTAGTCAAGATGATCCAATAATTATAACAGATTTGCAATGTATTTCAAGTCAGATAATAATAATCAATTTATTTATATTTAAGTAAGCAACAATTTATTTACAGACAACTTTGAAAATTACGCTAGAAAATTTTTTGTGTCCAAAAATTAAATATCGATAGTATTGCATGAAATACTAGTTATCAACAGCAAATTTATAATTTGTTGACTTTTCTAAGTGATTCAACATTTATCATTTTTATCAACTTTTTCTCATTAAAATGTTATTTTTATTAACAGCAGACTTTCATCCCTATAATTAACTTTCTTTCATTAGAATAGTTACTTTTGAGCATTTCTTTGATAAACTTTAAACATTTTCCTTTGTAAACTTTTTTTTCAAGTTAATCTATATTTAAAATTTTTCTGATTTTTTTGTGAGCATTTTATACAGAAATTCGTAGATGACGAAATAATGTTTTATTTATGACTAAATCAAAAATATTTTTGAATTATAATTTGATATTGAATACGATTTTTTCCAACTTTGTTTAATAAAATATAAATATTTTGAAGAAACCCAAATTAAGAAAATTAACAATTAATAAATTGTAATTTCTAAAATTGATTTTTACGTTCAGGTATTTTAATTGAAATTTCCGTGGAATGTAGAGAGAGAAAGAGGAAAGTTATTATTGCGTTTAGTGCATAAATCAAGATGTACTATGGGACAAAGAAGTTTCCCTGTTTCATAGCACACGATCGGTCTCCTGGGTGTTATAGAGACGTAAAGAACGTATATAGATCACAAACCGAAGGCACGGTCTAAAGTTGTCCGAAGAAGAAAATACTGGAGGCTCCCGAAGGACGGCCGCAATATTAAGCGTCTCGGAACCTCCATACCATTAACATGTCCAACGGTTCTCAAAACATCCTCAGATTTCATCAATGAATGAACTATAACTACTTTTTTTTCTGTGCGTTATTGTTGCAAATGGATCTGATCATATATAATATAATGGAAGATACTTGTTATTGGGTTGAGGATGAATTCTTCGGACGATTGCGCCACGAAGATGATGGGAATACTAAAAAAACGGTATACTCCATCCTTCATCCTCCGCATCCATCAGGTTCGTATCACAAACAAATATGTACGTATGCACGTCCATATATCAAATCCGAGTTACACTTTTTTATTCCCACTAAGCTACCTTCGTGTATTTACCACGCGTGATTCATTATATACAGAGTGAAAAAAAAAACATCCACCTAAACATTTATCATCGTGAAAAAGTCGCAAAGATCCACACACCAAATCCATTTACAATGATAAATTTCTAAACATATTACATAATAGGCCTCATTTTACAACTGCCAAATCATATTCAATTTCAGAAATAAATTAATTTTGTCAATAAATTTCATCACCTCAAATAATTTAAACAAGGAGAAAAAAAGTAAAATTAAATTTTGTCATTTTTTTATTTGAAATATTTAATATTTTCTTTTGAAAAAGGACCATCTTTAAACAAGATTCACGAAAATACTGAAAATATTTCAAATAAACTATAATACTTTACCAAATCCAATTCTGATTCATCTTGCGATAACTCACCTGAAACAAAAAATATTAATTAAATATTTTTTTTTAATCAAATTTTCATTTTCATATAATTTTTTGCAAATATTAATTACAAAAATTTAAATAAAAAATTAGATTATTTTATACAAAATTTCCACTTTCTAAAAATAACAAATTTAAATATTTCACTGTTTTTTTTTCAATTAAATTGAATCTAAATATACTGAAGAAATTTTCGTTTCGTACAATTTCATACACACTTTTTATTCGAATAAAAAGTCCGTTTAATTTTTCTATTTTTACCTTCTCTCATTTAAAACTGTTTACAAATCAATGTTTACAGCAAAAAAAAGACTTGGCATTATACCAGAAAAAAAGATCGGGTTACGAAAATTATAGAAACACAGAAAACTCGACGAGTTTTTAATGAACCGCACAATACTTGTTCAATTTTAAGATTTATTTTTTAAAAAGTAAACATTCTTTTTACTTTAATAATATTCATTGATATATAGATAAAATAGATTTATATATAATTTCAAGTACAATATGAGTTTTTTTTTGTAATATTAGGAAAACAATGTGCGTTTTGTATTTGACGCACGAGATGACATCGTTTGTAATTAATTGTACAAAGCTTTGTTACATAAAGAGAATAACCGGTTGGTTTTATGTAAAAAAAAAAGTAATAATGAACTGACAGAATATTAAAAAAAGCATCGTGCGTTTCATCTGTGTCTCTGAAAAATGGACAAACGTGTTGACATTTATGATATACATGTATTGAACGATAAATTAATTATTGTTGAACAAAAAAAATACAGTTACATATCTTGTACCCAGTTCACCTATTCAATAGTATTTTTCTTGCTTAACTACGAAATAACATTTTTTTAACAACAACAATATTGAACGTATTTAATAATATTGTGCCCATCTTGCTTAACTGTAAAACAATAACCCATCGGATTTCACACAAAGATTATAAATAAAAATATAATAATCTGGACCAGCGTTTCTCAAACCGCACAACGTTTAAATTAAATATTTGTTTGTAATTGTGCTGTAACCTAACATTTTACCAATTCCTTGCGAAATGACAGCTGTCACATTGTGTCAGATGACAGCTGTCATTTCGCAACACATTAATATATTTAAGCGATCAATAGATTGAGAAACACAGCTTGGTGTTGGATTAGACTGCGTAAGAAATCTTGTAGATAATCATCGGTCGGGTTGTCAAATAGTGGATAGATTTAGTTTGTAGATAATCCTTCATCATTAACATCTCCTCAATCTGTTACCACTCCACGTGACAAACGGGACTATTTATTGTATCTACTTATGCAATCGCCGAGGCTAATTAATAGAGATATATAGTGGTAGATGTGCAAGATAGTCGTTATCTCTTTACACGCAAGTCGTCTCATCTTTGTAACTTCCATATTAACGACTTATTTAACACTTGTACTTATTATTCAACTATTATTATTTAAAATCAACAATTAGTACGCTTACCAGCACTAAACGAGATATTCCTGTATTTACTATTCAAAGTAGTGCAAGAATAAAAAAGCAAAAATCAAAATTTTTAGTTAAACAAAATTAGTTAAGTTTAAAATTAACTATTTTTGCGCTAATTAAAACAGAATTCCGCTCGGATTTCTTTGCAACATTATACAGAGTTAACATTTTTATGCAATTTTAATTAACACGAGCGAAGATAATGTTACCCATTGTGCAGAGGAAAATTAAATATTTAGTTACGAAAGTACGCAGTGTATTTTGTTACTTAATATCTGTTTCCACAATTAATTTTATAAAAAAATATAAAATAAAGAAAGCAACAAAAATAGAATATACTAGTACTTTAACGACAGTTATGATACAATTTCCTAGAAGTAATTTAATATAATTTGTAGACCTATGATGTTTATTTTTCTTTTCAGAAATTAACATGACATCAGATAAACCGGAATTTTTGTTTGAAGAATTTTAATAAATTGAGGAAATTAATCAAAAATTATATTTTTAATTAATTATTACCACTTTTTTGGAGTAATAGAAACCTTAATTAACACTTATATAACGTAAAAATTTAATTATATTGTTAAACGTACTTTCATTTATGTTAACAAAATATACAGTAATACCTCGAGATACACGATACACGAAAATCGCGTAAGTCGACGAAGTTTACTATACTTTTTTATTAATAAAATTAAATGCAGAAGAAAAACAATTATTGCTATAATTTAAAGAGATTTTGTCTACTAGATAATAATTAACACAGTTGCAAATATTTTTTTTTAGAAACTTTATAAAATCGAAATGGATTAAAAATTTGCTGTTTTTGATATTGTAAAATTAATTGCATACAATAAAATAAAACTAGAGAATCGATCAATAGACGCGTTTGGAATGTATTCGTTTTTAACAAATATCTTGTTCATATTTACAAATAATTTTCATTAGCATTGTTTTAATTTAAATAAATTTATAATGAGAGAGAATCGAAGCAAATTGAATTCTAACATCAAACTATATTCATAAGTAATATTTTATTATTTTTTAAGTAAAAATGTCATTAAAACCATTTGGGGACATATGGCGGATATATCCGCCATCTCCTTTAAACATGAACCTACGCTTTTGTATCGAATCCCTAGTTCAACGGTAGCTTTTAGTGAAATATATTTTCTATTGATTTAAGACAATAATTCTAATTTTCATTCTATTTAAAATTGAAAAGATTTTTTTTCAACAAATTTGTTTTAGCATTAATTTTATTATAAACAATTCTATTTTGCTTATCTACAAATAATGTTTTGTTATTCAATATTTGTTTCCAAATTCATTTTAAATAATATCAAAATTGAATTAAGGAAAAAAGTTTCAGTTTTAGTAAGTGTATTTATCATCATTGAATATACAAAATTTGCATTCTGCATATTTTGTTTTTCTTTACCATTTCTGAATTGTTGAGGCGGCGGCGGTCTCGGAGCTGGCGGCGGATCCTCGAATTGCTGCAGCCACTCGTACAGCTGTTCGAGGTCCTTCAAACTCTGTTGCCTTTCCGCCTCTGCCCTATCGGCCACTTCCTCCAAACTCTCCATCATTTCACACCAACAACAAAAAATGTATATCTATCTATATATATATATAAATCCAAACTTAACAGCAGCGCACTCAACTTTCAAATGCGATTCAACAACAACCAAATAAATATATCCAGTTTCAACACTTCCTTTGTACAATATCACGTCAGCTTCTGATAAATAAAAGAAATTAGAAGATTCTATTGGTACAACAAAGAAAATAAAACTTTTAACGTTGCTTAAAAGTTTTATTTATTTTTCGTCTAATTGGAATTATTGGAACCACTCCAGATGGGGGAGAACACGCGAATTCCACCACACGGGAAACTTTCCGAACGCGAAAAATAAAGAAAAACTCTTATTTTTTTTTTTAATATATTTGTATCGATCGGGCGTGCTCGTATTAGAAGAATACCGTACGTTACATTACATTTTATATTGTGTGTGTGTTTCTTTTTGGTGTGCTAAAGCTGAAATCGATTTTCAAATATTTCGCGCACGTAAAACGAGGTATCGTTCTTTTCTGCTCTTTGTCTTGAGGGTGTTTTTTTTTCTACTTTTAATGATATTCGAGGGTGAACGCGTGGATAGAATTAAATGTTAATGCTCGAGGAGAAGTAATCCGAAGCTGGTGCTGCGGTAATGAGTCATCTGGTTGAAAGAAATGGTGGAGAACAGAGGAAATTTCAGCTTTGTCTGGCGCATCACATGCTTTTTTTTGTTCTCTAAAAGTGCCTTGAACTCAAGGATGGATTCAAATGATCCGTCACGATGAGAACCACTGCTGCGTCTATTATTAAATTATTTTTTTCAAAATGTTCGCTTTCTTTTTCGACACTTGTAGAATTTAAAATTTGTGTAGAACTTAATTTAAATTTATTATTTGGATGTGTACTTGCAACTTAACGACTCTTTCTATCTTTTAATTTTTGGAAACCGCACTTGTAACTGTGTCGAGTAAATAACTATTATTCAACGAATTTTTGGCACTTTTGCAGTTCGAGGACGCGACGACGGAACGAACTCTCTAATCAACAACAACAATATGAACAACAACAATGACCATCTGATGGGTTGGTGATGATGGTATGTCGCACGTCGCGTCACGGAGCAGCGATGGATTTATGCGAGTGTGAATTGTGGATGTGCTCGAACGGCACATGTGAGATGGTAATTGAGCATGATGAGCATGTGTCATCGCGAATAAAGCTCGTTCGCAGACGGCAGACGGCGTCGCGACGGTCATATACATACTGAGGACACCGACGCCGTCGCCGTCGATGCGCCTCCCTCGCTCTTCCCGGTGAACTCTGGCGTCGTCCTGACCTGCGCCTCAGCCACACCGGCCGGACCAGATCTCCCGGAGACCCTCTCCAGACCCCCCCGATTCTAATCCGCAAAACCTCTAATTCTCAAATTGTGCAGCATCTCTCTCTCATCCTCGCTATATGCTAAAATCTACCTCACACACGTAACACGCACAACCTATTTACCTTACCAATTCATAACTTCCAAGCAAAATCCCCCAATTACTGACGCTCTCCTACTAAACCCATCACTAATATCAGCACTAACGCTGACGACCACTTCTTCAATCCCAATCAAAACTAATTTTCTAATATTGTAACAAATTCACCATATCCAACATCTTAACTATGATTAAACAATTTTCTTAAGATAAACTAATTTCACAACTAGGATTATACTTTGAAAACTTAATAAAAATATTTTAAATAGCAAACAAAATATCAAATTTTTTTTACCGGTAATCAAAAAATATTTTAAGTAAAAACCGGTAAATATCGGTAATTTTTTTAAATTGGATATTTCGTGTGACTACTACTAATTAATAACCAATATTTATATAGTAAACATAATATTACAATTAAATATATTTTAAGGAACCCCAAATAACAAATATAATTAAAATTTTCTTCATTCCCAATCAAATCTCGTTTTTATATAATGAAACTAGAATTCAACACTTAATGGAAAATAAGATAAAACTAAACTTATGAAAATTTTAAATAAATTCTGTATTTATTATTAAAAGGGAGAAATACAATTATATCAATTAGGATTGAAAAGATTCTTTTTAATAACGAATAAAATAAAACCAATTTGAATAATTAATACAAAATAAATGCAAAAAATATTTTGTGAATTTGTTAAAAATATTTCAAACATTATATTTTTTTTTCAATAAGTTTAATTTATTTAATAAAAGTAATATAAAAAAAGAAAGATTTTGAATTTTAAATTGTTAAATTGTTTTGCACGTTTTTTCATTTAATGATCTACTAAATATGTCATACTTCGTTGGATTAGTCAGTCTTTATGTTAGCTCCAACATCATGACATAAAATGTACTGATCTCATTATTAATGATCTTGAAACACACAGATAGGAATTAACGCTTTTCTTAATGAAATAAACCATATAATATCAAGTATTATCATTAACATCTCAATTAATTAAACGTTTTTCTTAATTGAAATGTTTTAATAATAAAATCTTTTACATTCTTGGAGAAATAAAATTAAATTGTTAACTATTATTTCAAGAGATGGTAAAACAAAATCACAATACAATTTTAATAAAATGAATGATTTTTCATTAAAATCTGAATAAATTACAGCAATTAACGTATTTTCTTAATAAACGCAAAGTCGTAATATAAAAATTAAAAAAAAACTACATTCATTCGTTGAAGTTTCAATAGGCGTAAGGAAAATGCAAGAAAAATAAATAAAGTTATCAACGTTTTTTTTTTAATTATATAATTCCACTAATTATAGAATAAGTTTTTGTCCAATTGAAAATATGCGAAAAATAATTTAAAAAATGCTTAGACTAAGAAAATATAACAAAAAAATAATTATGTAAAATTTACAAATAATAATGAAAAACAAGTCAGATAATATTTAAAAACAAATAAGATTATAGTAGTTTCAATTCGAATATTTTGAAGTAAAAATTGAAATTCCATCATATATTTATTTAGTAGAGAATAATAATCCGACGTCATATTTCGTGTCATATAAAATAGACAGAGCTCAGGTAAACGTATAAAATATGATTACCATAAAACACCTCAAGACGGAAACTTTTATACAGATACAGAATGCATTACGCTAGATATTCCTCCACCATCATTTATAAATAACCGAAGCTGAATATTCTCCTGGGGTTTTTGGTAGAAATTTGCTGCTTTTACTCAAAGAATCAATAAACGTCTGCGTCTGAATCATCAGAAAATACACACAAAAACGTTTTTATAAAAAAACCACAACTTATTGATAAGTAATTATATAATTTCAATATAATGGATTTTCCTTTACATTAGTAAATTGGAAATTATTTTTTACATAATTAGTTTTAAAAATTGTGAAATTCAAAGGGAAATATCGATGTTTTGAGCTGAGCCAATGTTAATGAGACCCTAGAGACCATAAAAATTATGTAACTTTTATGGCACCCAGTGGAGTTTAATTAAGGAATGTCGGAACGCTTCTTTGGACTTTCCCGGCCATACATCAAACGCTATTTATATATCACAGTTAAATATAACACCAATAAACATTGCTGAAGGCTTGGCCTTGTTTTATAAACTTCAAATTAAAGTAAGGGCTCGTCTTAGCGTAATCATAAATTATGCTTCGGTTTATTAGCAATAAATTTTGGCGGAGGTTTTATAGATCACAATCTTCGTTCGCAAATTAACAAGCTGGAGGCTACTTGCTATTACGTATCCAAAGCTAAGGATAAGGACTTGAGAACATATATATCTATTCGGAGTTACGAGCATTTACAAGTAATGTCATTGGTGCATATACAAGTTTCGGTATCTCTTCGTGAATCAACAGTTTGTTTCCATCTGAGGATTAAGTGTCTACGTAATGGCCGGAGAAATCCAGGATAATTCACAGTTTTCCCATCGAATTCGTAGTATACAAGTAGAAACAATACTCTACTAAATTTCATTCACATGTACAGCAAAACTTATATAGTTCTAATGATGTATAATAGTTTGAATATAAATGCAGATAGTCTTTAAATTTTACCAAAATCAATTTTCATTCACATGAAATCAAAGAAATTCAGGATAGTTCCAAAACGAATTCATAATTAAAACAAATATTATATAAACCTAATTGTATCTGGACGGCTTAAAACCGGACTATTGCTGTACTTTATAATGTCATTATATGGAAAATGCATAGTTGTAAAATAAATTTCTATTTGCAAAGTTCAATAAAAAAAAATCCGAAATTCTTCATAATTGTTGAAAAAATACTCTAGTTGAGCATAATTCTATATATTTGCGATGATTTAGTAATAAAAATACTTTTCTCCAATACAAATTCTGACTGTTACGCGTTTTTTTTAAATAAATTTTGATTTTGACAGATTTTCAATCATTTTATTGTCGAGGAAAGTTAGGTATAATTTCCATTTTTCCCAACTAAATATTTTTCTAAATTTCATTAGTATATACATTTTTTTTAATATTTTTGTATTTTTTTCAATATTTTTCCAATTTTTTTTCACAGATCAATTGAATTATTATCAGGAAAATTTGGTATAATCTCCAGTTTTCGCAACTAAATATTTTTCTAAATTTCATTGGTATATAATTTTTTTTTTAATATTTTTGTACTTTTTTCAACATTTTTCCAATTTTTTTCACAGTTCAATCTAGTTATTATCAGAAAAATTTGGTATAATTTCCAGTTTTCCCAACTAAATATTTTTCTAAATTTCATTAGTATGTAGATTTTTTTTATATTTTTGTGCATTTTTCAATATTTTTCCAATTTTTTTTTTCTAAGTTCAATCGAGTTATTATCAGGAAAATTCAGTATAATTTCCAGCTGTCCCAACTAAATACTTTTCTAAATTTCATACATACTAATGATTTTTTTATATTTTTGTACTATTTTCAACATTTTTCCAATTTTTTTTTACAATTCAATCGAGTTATTATGAGGAAAATTCAGTAAAATTCCCAGTTTTCCCAACTAAACACTTCTCTAAATTTCATTAGTATATAGATTTTTTTTAAATATTTTTGTACATTTTTCCAATTTTTTCAGAAAAATTCAGTATAATTTCCAGATTTCCCAACTAAATACTTTTCTAAATTTCATTAGTGTAGTGTAGTTTTTTTTTAATATTTTTGTACTTTTTTCTACATTTGTCCAATTTTTTTCACAGTTCAATCAAGTTATTATCAGGAAAATTTAGTATAATTTCCAGTTTTCCCAACTAAATACTTTTCTAAATTTCATTTAGTAGAAACAATACTTTACTAATTTTTATTTACATTTGGAGAAAATTTTGAAATTTTGGATGATGTAATATTTATATTTTGAGACACTTAGAATTTTATTAAATAATCAGATAAATTTGGGATAAATCGTGGTTTTCACAACGAATTAATGTCTATATTTAACCAAATTTAATTCATAAAATAAATATGTGATGATGTAATTTATTACGTTTTTTTTGGATGTAAATGGAGACAGTTGTTGGGTTTTATGGCATCAATTTTGATTCGCACATTTCAATCAATTCGAAATCTGCGACAGACAGAAAGAAAAAATCTGGCGATCAGCGATATTGGATTGGATATTACGAGATTAACTGCTGTTGCGTCAGTTTATTCATACGTGGAAATTTTATATGAAATCCCCCATATTTTTTCTCTCACCATATATATTTATATATAAATAATCCTCACAGTAGATGGATGTATTTATATAGTAAATAAATGTATTTTTGATGATAATGTTTTAGTGAAATATAATCAATATAGAAAGCAAATAAATCCCGGCTGAGGCTCAAATAATAAATAACCCCGAGTTGCGTAATATTGTTATTTCGATAACAAAAAAAAAACATAATTCTTGTACTTCTTGTTTATGGTCGAATGTCACGCATGTTTCCTAATTGTAATGTTTATATTACATTGATGTTTCGCTACTTGACCCATTAATGATGTCAACGGGATGACTCAGCTGAAATTCCATGAAGCGGCGAACGCAACATTCCCTAATGGTTTATACGCAATTAACATCAATGCATCGAGATTATCGCAGACTAAGAACTGCGGTTTCCTCCTAAGTTCACATTTTCATTCATCCTTCAAACTTCCTATATTTAAAATATATTACAATTATTTATAGCAGAAATACATGTAACACTAAAATTTTTAAAATTTTCATAAATTTATTTTCTACAATTTTCAGAATAAATTAACATAAAAATAGTGACTTATAAAATCTATTAAATAAATATGATTTAATAAAAAAATATTGTCAGGAAAACTCAAAAAATTGTAAATAATAAATAAAAATTTGCTATTTGCGTAAATCTTATGTTAATAATAATAAATGTTAATATAATTATTAAATAGAAAAAAAAAACTATTTCAAATATAGAATTGTATACAAGGAAATAAATTGCTCTAAAAGGATGCACATGTTAACAAATGCAAAATGAATCAAGGATATCCTATATTTAGTTGGAAATCAGAAATAGAACAAAGGACGGTAAATTATCCTCCGAGCAGAAAGATTTATAAATATGAGAAATTAAATGGAAAAGAATATTATTTATAACTCGCAAACGTAATTTTATTTTAAACAAATTACTTTCACTGCAAAATTTAGTTAAAAACGTTCTATATTTAGTGAATGCGAAACGAGCGAAACTGTAACAAAGGCAAAGCTTTTACAGGATTAAATTATAAATTAATTAAAAAATAACTTAATGAAATTAGTTTAATCAATTTCTAAAATTATTATTATAAAATGAGCATCTGAATAACAAAAAAAACATTTCAATAAAAAATACTAACAATAATTAAAATTTTGTGTAATAATGTTTAAAAATAAATAAAATATTATAGTAATATCATATATTAATAGTGTATAGCAGCGGTGGTTCTCAACATATGTTTCACAAAATGACAGCTGTCATCTAGTGTCAAAGTGAGACAATGGTAACAAACAACTATTAACAATTGGGACGCAATACAACTACAAAGAAATAAGAAGGGTCACGGAGCAAAAATGTTGAGAAACGTTGGTGTATAGCAACATTTCTCAACTCTAAATTTTACCGAGTTACATATTCAAAGGATCGAGAAATGACAGCTGTCACCTTACCTTGCGTTAAATCAAGGAACTTCTAAAATACTCTTAGTTCTCATCGGTACTTTTATATTATAAAAAGATGGGTCAGAAACGATGGTCTACAGCAACCCATGAGTCGTCACCAAAATAGTAGTGTTACATTTTCAATGGGTCGAAAAATGATAGCTGTCATCTTACGTCGTAATGAAGAACTTCTAAAATATTCTTAGCTCTCATCGGTACTTTTATTCTCTAAACCTATGAGTCGCGATCCTAAATTGTACCGTGTTACATTTTCAATGGGTCGAGAAATGACAGCTGTCAACTTGTGTCAAAACAAGGAACTTCTAAAATACTCTTAGCTCAGCAAAGTTTCTTAACCCATAAGTCGACCGCTAAATTGTACCGTGTTAGATATTGAATGACAGCTGTCATTTTGCGTCAAAACGAAGAACTTCTAAAATACTTTTAGCTTTCATCGGTAGGATACATTTCAGCTGTTGTTTTTTTTTTAGTGGAAAGAGTTAATTAAATCAAGTTTATTGTAATTAATATTGGATTGTAAACTAATATAGAATGTCTTACTATTAAGACAATAATATCTTCCAAGTAACTTAATACACACTTAGCGATATATTGGTAAATGGAGAATTCCGAGCTTAATTGAATTATTCAATAAATATCGTTTCTCGCAAAATAAACAGAACGATATCGAAGTAACATTACGGGACGAACAATTATGAAAGCGTAATAATAATTTATATAAGAAGTTAACAAATTAAATTTATGTCTCTTCTTTTAAATAAACTGTCCAAACTGGAGCAATTTCAGCGAAAATATAGGTACGTTTTACGGAAACCTTTTAAGCTGCTAAAAAAAATAAGCATCTAAAAAGTTTATACTTATGACAATGGAGATTGCTAAACGCCCGACTTTTCAGCTGAAAATTATATAACTCCACTATACAATTTAGTTTTTCTAACAATTTTCAAAATGAAATTTCTGCAATAATTAATTTGGTAAATATGAAATTTATTATTTTGTACATCCGGATTCCAATTACATTTCACTTGCAATTAATTTGGTGAAAAATGAAATTTACCCTCTGAAAACGCTGTATGGGAAGTCCCCAAAGCACGTAAATAATTGCGTATTCACTCCTCAATGGAAACTCGTCGAGTGGTTGGCCTTCTTTGAAACTCTCAGACATTATTATGTAATAGCTTATATTTACGTAAATTGAGCCTAATTGGATAAGATCCAAATTGTAAAATCCGTTTAGTTTGAGAGTAGTAATCCGTAAATTGAATGAAGTTAGTGCTATTGTGAAAAAGGAGTTTAATCATAACAATACAAGTATAGTTTAATGCAATTGCTTTCGATCTATATTCGCATTACAAATTGGGAGTATATTCAGCGTACTTTCATTTATCTCTACTGGATGTGCGCTGAAGGCTAAACTTAAATAATAAAATAACACAGGAGAAGCATATTTCAGTGAAACAACAACAACAACGACAAAAAAAGGAAGGAATGTTACGAGACAATTTCTTCGGTTTCTCTTTTTATCGTTCCATTGTACTGCACAGTAAGGCCTGTGTAAATATCGAAACGACACTGGAATAAATATAACTTATTTATAGCGAAACACACTGAAAGTTGGAGACCTAAGGCCAGTTTTTTTTTACTCTAGTTTGCGATCGCTTTTCCAGCAGGACAACATATGGATCCAAAAAAAAAAGATAAAATTCGTATGTTTGGGCTTTAGAATTGCATTAGTTTATTTTTATAAATATGGTAGGAATTGTTGATATCTGGACGTGCGTAACTTGTGCGTCTAAGATGTAGATAACAAAGCACGTAGGACGAAGGCACGTGTTTGGAAAATATTGATCCGAAGGTATTTCGAGTAAACAGCGTTGTAACGTGTTACCAGATTCATATTATCAGCAACTAATCACGTTCAAGGCGTTGCGATGAAGGTTATTTGTTTCAGTGAAATGTAGCTTTCTCGCGAAATAATTTACTGGAGCATTTGTGAACCACTTATGATATTGAAAAGCATTTGCTCTAAGGAATGAATACCGTAAGGCTATTATATCCGCCTCACGTCTGTACTTTATATCTAATTTGTTATTGTTACATAATATTTAAGTGAATCAATCTAAAAAAAACTATATTACTATTAAAAATGTTATTGCTATTGCTTTTAATATTGAAAAGCATTTGCTGCAAAGGAAAAGGCGATTATATCCGCCGCACGTCTATACTTTGTAGATTTATCTCTTATTTAGTTATTGATAAATAATATTTAAGAGAATTAATCTAAAAAAAACTATATTACTATTAAAAATTACATTACTATTGCTTTTATGATATTGAAAAGCATTTGCTCTAAGGAAGGAAAAGGTTAAGGCGATTATCTCCGCCGCACGTCTGTATTTTGTAGGTTTATCTCTTATTTAGTTATTGTTAAATACTATTTAAGTGAATTAATCTAAAAAACTATATTACTATTAAAAATTACATTACTATTGTTTTTATGACATTGAAACGCATTTGCTCTATGGAAGGAAAAGGTTAAGACAATTATATCCGCCGCACGTCTGTATTTTGTAGCTTTATCTCTTATTTAGTTATTGTTAAATAATATTTAAGTGAATTAATCTAAAATGTAAAAAGTTACATAAATTATTTAAATTTAAGCAAATAAATTATTTTTTTTTTAATTAGAGTATAAAAATCAGTAATTAAAATCTGTCTATACAAAAGTTTCTTTAAAACTTTAATTAATTACGTTTACAAAAAAAAATTGTATGACGAAAAGTTTACAAAAATTACAATACAATGGTCGTTTTTTTCTTGAATTGAAATAAAGAAAAAATAATGTAGAAAGTAACATAAATTATTTAGATATAAGCAAATAAAGGAAAAGCGAATTGGAGGTTGTATAATGCAGCAATTTTATTGTAATCCCAACGGAGAAGTTAATGGAGGTTTCCTTTTACCGACGTATTTTATATAATATTACTATTATTATTTTTCCGGAAGTTTTTCCCTTGCAGGAAATTTTACGCTCAAACAGAAGAGAGCGGTGTGTCGGCTTGAAAATTCACCTCCTCCTCATCGATCCGCGTGAACCGGAAGCTTTCGCATCGAGACCGCGCGATGCTGCAGGAAGTGATTTTTTTTTTAAACTTTCACCCGATTTTAAAGAAATTAATCAAATTATTTTTTTAAAACTATTATTTTTTTGTTTAGTATACTTTTTAAAGGTTACAGCGAAATGCATGATTTTGTAATTTTATTTTCACATGTCGCATATCCATAACAACGAATATAAAGTTTATCCGTTGTAGCGTTCATAACAACAGTAGTAAAGCGTACACCATATAACAAAGGCGCGATACATATCAATCAATAGTTACACAGGAATCAAATATCTACAGCAACTATGTATATTTGTAACTATGGTTACAAATATACATATTGATACATAGTAACTAAATAACTAAATTAATACAAAAAATAATAATTAAATATAAAATAATTGAATTTACATCATTCCAGTGCAATTTTTGTCCTTCTGAAGAAATAATTGTAAGAATTAAATTCACCCAAAAAATATAATGTCCATTAAATAATTTTTATTTATCCATTTTATACCAATAATTATAATTGTCACACGTAAATTATATAAAAAAAACAAATATTTTTTTTACTATCTGCTCAAATGTTTTATTTATATGACGTTAAAACTAATGACAAAAATAGATATTTATTGCCATTAATTATATAACTATTATTTTGAAACTTACGTAGTTTATTTCTATTGATACTTTACCGTAAATTATTCAAAACGCCTTTGGATAACTCACCTGTAACAAAAAAGTACATGATTTAGAATAAAATAATAAAATAACAACTTATTTTATAAAAAAAAAACATGAATTTCATTAAATAATAAAAAAAGATGATTTTAGCAGTGTTTATATACATAAATTGTTTACTTCTCGATTTTCTTCAAAATTACTTAAAGCGCATACGAAAACATAATAAATATATTGTGTTTAGCATAAACTTTGTGTAATTTCTATATAAAATCAACTCATACAACAGAATCCGAGCAGCGGTGTTTTCGTTGTAGCTTTAATCCATATACTGGGAACATAATTCAACTTTAATTATTTTCAAGAGGCAATGATTATGACGGTTTTGTGCAACAAAAAGTTGT
Organism: Nicrophorus investigator; assembly: GCA_963457615.1. Taxonomy (NCBI): domain Eukaryota; kingdom Metazoa; phylum Arthropoda; class Insecta; order Coleoptera; family Silphidae; genus Nicrophorus; species Nicrophorus investigator. The sequence continues at coordinate 6,791,841 of OY735142.1, read as the reverse complement.
TAGTGTTTACCCGAACTACTCTGAATATTGCAACAAAACTATTCCAGAAATTTCGAACTGAAAAGGCGCGCACGTCCCGCAAACCCACGCGTATAGAATACGCATACAAATTAAATTAATTGTGCTAGAACCGTGAGCGGAGAATATATCATAATATTGAAAACGTATTCATTCATAAGCAATTAAGTATGCTAATATATTCGCATATAAATGAAGAGTCGCCGAGTCTATATATCTATATATAAACTATACAGCTTATGTGTATGCATCCTTTTATCAGGATTTAAATTATAAACGCATGTGTGTACATTTCTTCTTGTCCTCTGCTGTTGCTGTCATAATTTTCATTGTTGTTGCTATGCATCAACGATATTATTTTCAGGTCTCATCTATACGGAAAAATGCTATTAAATATAAGTGCGACCATAAATTTGAATGTTACACAACAAAGTTCGCGAAATGTATATAAAAAAAAAATAGAAGCAACATTGTAAAAGTTTTTCAGCGAAGAGAGAGTTTCGAATTTTTCGTTTTTTATGTTACTGCGTTTACATTAAATGAAAGTACAAGCGCATTTATTATTTAAACGCAACAAAAGCTTTGTTTAATTTTTTTTGTTAGTTGCGCGCTTTTAAAAAAATGTAATGCTGCAGACGACAGAAAAAAAAACTAATATTTTGGTTCGAACTGGAGGAATACAAATAGCAAGAAAGATTTAATCACGTTATCGAATCTTGTTGATATTTTACAATAGCATTGGATTCGGTAAGGTTTGCAATAACTCAAAGTGGTTGAATCCTTTCATATCGCACGAAATTCGTGATATTTATCTGGGGGCAGCTCTCTCCGCTTTTGTATCGATTGTGTCCTGCTCCTGATTTGTCCACCCAACTTTAGCCTCGATATCGCAATGGAAGGACCTCATTCCTTGCAGCAAATACAAGTTCATTCTCTGCGTTTGATCGGGGTCGCAGAAATCAGTTTTCCATTCCAAATAAAGATATCGCGCGTCCTTGAAATATTATTATTTCCTTTAAATCCTCAATGGATTTTATTTTAAATGATAAAAAATGATTTGAATATTTATACAATTTTTATGTAAAATTATAAGAAAATTATTGTTTTAACCAATGGTCCTCAAACTTTGTAGACTCAAACGAAATTCTTATAAATTTTCTTTACAATTAACAGAAAAAGGGATAAATTCATCGGAAAATTAAAGAATACTATTTCACTATATTTTTTTCTTCCATTCTCTCCTTGAAATATTATTTATATTTGTCAACTCAGAAATTACTTATTAATTTTTATTTTCATTATTCCTTCATTTATATTTTCTGATTTTTTTACTGTTGTTTAACAAAATGTTCAAATATCAATTAATTAATTGCTTTCATTAGAAAATAATGTATTTCTTATCTTCTGTGAAAAATTTTTAACTTAGGAAATGCATATACAAACACAAGTATTTTTTAACCGTATTATCCACATTTAATAATTTATCAGTTACGAATTTATTTAATCACTAAAAAACTTCTTGCATTACAGTTTATCATTAATTTTAATAATATACAAAGAAAATGTACTATGTTTACGTTCGATTAAAAACATTATTATTATGAGATTTAATAACTTTTGGATACATGGCGGATATATCCGCCATATTTTTTATCTGTTATCAAATCTTATTTTAACGATACTTCTTAACAAAGCAAATCTAGTCTCTTTCAGACGGGTTAGAAAATAAATTGAAATATTGAAAATGAAATATTGGAATAAAATATTTGAATTTTTCTTAAAATTTGATCTTTTAATTTGGAGTTTCAAGACTCTTATTTAAGCCAATCTCGCTGTGTATTTCCAGCACCGAATTAACGTTAAAACTAGATCTGAAGATGAAATACTGGTCCGCATTATACGGACGACCGTGTAATTGGATAAAACAGTGAATTATTTGTGGACGTGTTGGATTACATTTGGGATTGCCGGCATCCTAATAATCTCATCTGTTTGGCGGTTCGCAGGATAAATTAAGTGGAAGAAGTGCTTGGAAACGCTGCAAAGATCGTCTGGCTCTGTTATTATGCGAATTTCATCACAATTCAACATCCGAGCGGTATTATTTTCCAGTTCACATTTGATGTGCAGCGACAACAAACGTTTCCAATATGAATTGCGTCTTAAGATTTATGTTCATCGTCTTTTTGTAAATTATTGTGTACATTTGACAGTCGAAATATGTAGAGACCGCTGACGGTTACAGCAATTTGCGTAATTGCGACTACCGGGTGATCATGTTCGAAATGGTAAGATCTATCAAGGAACATGCAGTTTAATAGAGTTTCGCCATTCAATCTTCATGATCTGACTGAGGAATTATGGACGAGGTACATTTAGTTAAAGTGATACTCATTTGCTTGATAAATAGTTTCCGTCGAAGAGACGTTAGTTGATTTGTGGGCCCTCGCGGAGGAACATTGTTCTCCTGATTATTCGTTAAAGCGTGTATCGCATTAAGATATTTATACTGTTTATGTAATTCCATATAATATATTCACCACTTTGCTATAGAGATTCGAAAATTAACATAATTTCTTCGAAAAGTTTATTGAAATGCGTTAATGCATGCGCGAAGCTCGGAGTATGTGAGATTAAGCCATTTATAAACGCTCTCAAACGTTGATTTAAGCGCTTTTTAGGACATAAACAGGCAAGTGCTTTAGTAATTGCCGCTATAACCGGGAAAAGGCTATTAGAAAATTAATATGTATAATAACGATGAATATTCATACCGTGATAGAAGTTTATGAAAATATATATATAGTCCATTTGCCGATTTCGAGATGTTTTCTATCAAGGATCATGTATTTATGAGTCGCTACGAAGTTATAGGAATTAGCATATTAAAAATAATGTTTATTATTCAATTAATTTAGAATTTTAAGTATTATTCTTATATTAAGAATCAAATTAAATTAATTGAAAATGTTCACAAATTATATTTTTTTATAACCAATTTCATTCATGAATATCGCAGATATAGATTTGCTACAAATATCAACAGATAAATTTATTATTAAGTTTTTCTTAAAATTTTTACAGACAATTATTTGATTTTGATAATATTTCATGCAGTTTAGAAACAATCTGAAATAAATCTTAATATTTAAAAATTCGATTAGATCAACTAACCTGTATTATTTATATAAAGTTGATTCATAGTTTTACATCATGTAAAAGTTTTATATTGAAAACTCTCAAAAAATTATCATTTATAAATTTTGTAATAATTATAAAAATATAAGTTTGACGTAATAAATGTATTTTTATAATTATAATTGATGAAGACTAAAATGTTCAGAACTATTAGTAATTTATCATTATAAACATTAAACGAAAGTATCTATTATAAAATATCACATAATCATTATTTTGTTACTTAACTGAAAATATTATGCTTTGGAAAAAAAAAATGAAACAATTTTTTCTTGTAATTTAATAAAATGTAATATAGTAAAACTTTGGCCAATAATTCTTTGATCGAAAGGACTTATACATTTTGTAATAATTTTAGATCATGATTATAGACCAAATTAATTAAAATATTGAAACCTAAATATTTAAAAAAAAAATCATTGGAATTAACATTTCTTCTAATTCAGAGTAATAAATGTATTTTTTATCCAAAAAATAAATAAATCAAATACTTTTTTCCTCCCTTATTGCAAAAATTATAACTTTTACGTCTATTTGTAAAAAAAACTCACAATTTTTCAATAATGCTGATTTAATTTCGAAATTACTTAATTATCACAAAAGAGAATTAAATACTTACAAAATATATTACATAATTTATGTAATTTTTATTATTATAGTAGCAGTAGTTTTAATACCGTTGAAACGATTCATGCGTTTTCTTATTACACACCTCATTGTCTATAATTATTTATATAATCGTTGTAATTACATTTGTTGTAATAAATATTATTATTTTAATAGACAAAATGTTATTGTGTTCCATTGAATCATAAAGTTTAATGTGTATATACGAGCATTTTTATCAACATTTTACATTTCCATTGTTAAAATAAATTAAATTCATGATTTACGTATATATTAAGATTTATAATTTATCAACAATTACGTGAATAGTCCGGGACTAATCGAAGACTAATATTATGGATTATGCAAGGTATTACTGTATGTTTTCATAACGTTGCAATCATTTTTATTTTTCATCCGATATTATTTATGTAATAAACATAATAAATTCTACTATTTTATTTTTAAATATGACAAAATACAACTTATGTAAAAGGTCGGGTGGGATACATTTGTATCCCACTTTAATTACTTGTTTATAGTACTCAATATTATGAAACCTAATGCAAAAATAAATTATAAACAATGTAGAATAAAATATTCAGGAAATTATTAATATAAATAATTGTAATTTCTTGTAGAGTTCTTTGCAGATTTTATTTAAAATAAAATTTTATTATACTTTTACAATTAAAATGCTTTGTTAAAATAAATTGATTTTCGTAATTCAATTAGAATATTTATGTTTAATTCATGATTGATGCTTTGAAGACAAATTAAGATTTATCAGCAATAACTCGTACAGTCCGGCTCTTTAAAACTTCATACAAAAAGACTTAACAAAATTATTTTTTGTGTTAATTCATCGAATCGAGCAAGGCATTATAATATATTTTTACATTATAATTATTTTTCAGTCAGAGGTCGGGTGGGATACATTTGTATCCCACTTTAATTACTTGCCTATAGTACTCTATATTATGAAACCGAATGCAAAAATAAATTATAAACAACGTAGAATGATATATTCAGGAGATATTGTTATTAATACAAATAATAGTCTTTTCTTGTGGTGATCTTTGTATTGTTAAAATAAATACATTCTAGTCTTTCAATTGAATTATTTTTGTTTAATTCATGGTTTATGTTTTGAAGACAAATTAAGAATTTTCAGCAATAACTCGCACAGTCCGGGTCTAATCGAGGACTTTAAAACTGAATAAAAACTTAACAAAATAATTTTGTGTGTTAATTCTTTAAAATATATTTTATATTTTGATTAATTAAATTTAGTAGACTGTAATAAATCCGGACTGTACAATAAATTCTGTTCATAAAATTTTATTCATAATGTAATATTTAATAAAATAATCAAAATGTGTTTTGGGGTACATTGAATTTTGTGATTCAATTAACCGTTTTGTTTAGAGTCCATTGGTGACGATTTACGTTTTGCAGATAGATATTTCATTTGCAGATATAGAAGACCAGAGAGTCATTTGACGGTTTAATTAAGAGTATTATAGTAACGTTATGGCATCCAGTTGCCATTAAATGGTGGATAATATCTACGTTAAGCGGGGCACGGGTATTTGTATGGAGGCGGCTGCTGCTTCTGTGGCTTCACCACTCTCTCTCTCTTTCACCCTCACTCACCCACATTCACCCTGTCTCTGTTCTCCATGCTATGCTTATAATTTACTTCTCTTATCATACTCACCACCACCACCACCCCCCAGGGTTCGCTCGAAGCGGAGAAGAGAGACGGCAATTCTTTATAGACTTTTTATTATTATTCGTTGACTCGCTATCATTCAAATACATTTCGTTTGGGCCGAAGAGCCGTAATTACATTTTCGAAAATGATTTCAAATCCGTTTTCAATGGATGGCGCAGCATTAAAGCAAACGCCGTCTGAATGGAACTTTTCCACGCTGCGGCAGCAGCGACCTATTCATCAAAGTGACGCCGTGCTGTAATTATTTTGATTTACACAAAAAAAAATATATATATATGCACTGCGAATGGTGCACTCAGTCTAATGTAATAAAAACAACAAAAAAGTATGCAATTTCTTAAATTCGTTTCGAATTAAAAGCAAATATTTCAACCAACAAACAATTCATTTTCTAAGAAACAACAAATATTTTATTATTTAATCCTGCAAAAAAAAACGTCTGGGATACAAATGTATCCCATTTTTTTTTAAGTGTCTATAAACATGATTGGACTAGACTCTATGTAATATAATGTATTTGTAGCCGTAATAGAGACTTCACATTGAAACAATCCCAAAACAACTAAGAAAACTAGTTTTTTTTTTATTCAGCATAGAAGAACCAAAGAAAATAATGTTTCAGAACCGAACACTTGCAAAACTTGAAAAGGTCAATCAATTATTTGTTAGAAAAGATCTTCAGAATAAAATACAACTATTTGTTTTAATAACAATAACTCCTGAATATAAAGTAAATTTCATTAAAAAAAAACTTCTTTTCATCTATAATTGAGTACTATAAGCAAATAATTAAAGTGGGGTACAAATGTATCCCACACGCGCCATTTTCTCAGGTAGTTACTTTTTATCTGCCCTACTCGACTAGTATAATTTTACAGAAAAAAGGTAACATTCTGTATTGTATTTTTCTTTTCTTTTTGCATTTTTTAAAAATATTATTGTTAATTTCTTTAAAAAATCAGTTTTCTTCTTATTATATAAAATTGTATGCTATTAATACTATTATAAAGTAAGTAAATTTCATTAAAAAAAAACTTCTTATTATCTATAATTGTTAAATTAAAGTGGGATACAAATGTATCCCACACGATCTCTGGCGTATGAAATTAAATAATCCGCAACTTCTTTTCTGAAGGGATGAGCGCGCCTTTTCTGGGGCGTTACGTTTTATCTGCGCTACTCGATTAGTATTTTTTACATTTTTACAGGAAAAAAAGTAATATTCTGAATTTTTCTTTTATTTTTGCATTTTTTAATATTATTGTTAATTTCTTTGAAAAATCATTGTGCTTCTTATTATATAAAATTATATACTCAAGTAATTAATGTGGGATACAAATGAATCCCAAATGAAGTGTTGAAAGGATAGAAAAAATACTTAGTTATAAACTAAATCTGTTAACGTCGCGGTCGGTTATCGTCTCGTTTTAGTGCGTATTGTTATAACAGTATTCATAAAGTGTAAGAGATATACCCACATTCCACTATTCTATATTACCTAACGCATTATGTTTAATATCTTATCGACCAACGCTGTTAACTTTTATGACCACAAAAAAATTAAATTAATTTTAAAAGAATTTTTTAAAAGTTCATTATTTAAAGTATAGAAATAGAAACAATGACTTGTAAAAAAATTTCATTCATACTATTTTTTACATGAAAATATTTTTGTAATTGACAAAAATTATAGGAATGGTTTGTGTATAAAGTGAATAAAAATATTTTCATTTATTCGTTTATTTTTCAACTTAATCCGGACTAATCGAAGCCGCACTTTACAAGAATTGTTATATTTACTTAGAGTCTCTTGAGTTATTAAAAATATAAATAATATGTAAATTCACAATATAAATCTTCACTTTTAATACAGGAATTATAGTAACAAATAGTGAATATTACTTTTATAAGATGTTAATAAAGTGTATGTTTTTCTTAGGAACTAGATATTGGCGAGATTCGATGAAAGATGATAAAGATTATCGAGACTAAAGGTAGCAATAAAAACTTTCTTTTATAGTCATAAATTGGATCAGACTTACTACGATTTACACAAAGGCTAGAAACTTTCTTTTATGAGGGATTTATAGCAGCAAATAGAATAGTTATAAGTATAATAGTTTTAGTATGAACAAAATTAAATATCTATTGTTCCTTAATTCATAATTTCTAATTAAAAATATTTCTGCTTATTATCATCCATTATTTAAATCAATTAAATCATTTAATCATTATGAAGCAATCAAGTTTCTCTTCCAAAAATTATGAAAGGAATCTCGAGAAAATGAAACGAGTATAAAATTTAATTTAAAAAAAGAAAAGTTGTAATAATCCAATATTCCGCAATGACTATGAAGTTCTTTGCTGAAGGGATAGAGCGCGCCTTTTTCTCATGCCATTACATTAAATCTTACTTTGTATCTGCGCTACTCGACTAGTATATTCTTACATTTCGTTCAAGGAAAAAAAAGGTAACCCGAAATGTGTTCTTTACGGCGTGAACATTCATGAAACCCATTTTTTTTTTAGCACGACCATTTGTCATGCCCAAAATGATCACCGAGAAATCCTCGGAACCCCAACAACTCCTGAAATATTCCTTCCGACTTATTTTTATTGCACGATTTCAGCGGTCTCAAATAACCGTGCTGTGGTCAATGTGCCTTCTAATAACATCTCGTCCTTTTTCTATAAACGAAAGCTCACTTAAACCATTTGTAAATTACATAAAGGAATAACGAAAAAAAAATATTATACCAAAATATGATTACAGGAGGAATACCTCGCAAGGCGGTAATCGGACTATTCAATACCAGACTTTACAACCGCATAAAAATAAATATCGTAAATTTCTAAAGTTTGAAAAAATAAATTTAAAATTTAGGTTAGGTTAGGTTGTGGTTAGTTTAGAAAAATTCCGTAAATTACAAAAACTATATTGTAAATTTCAAAAGTTCTAAAAATATTATAAATTTTAAAACTAGAAACTTCCGTAAATTTTAAAATATACAGCAAATTTCAAAATCTAGAAAATACCATAAATTTAACGAATTAAAAAATTATCGCAAATTTCACAATTTAAAAAATATCGTAAATATTATAATTTGAAAACACCGTAAATTTAAGTCATATAAAAATAGTTTAGGTTGGGTTTCGCGTTACAAAAATAAACATATTTTCGCAAATTTCGCAAAAAAGTTTTAAATCCGGCGAGTCGCATAAATAGAATGATGTATGTATGCATGAAAGGGATTACTAATTTATTAAAATTGCACCAATAGTAATTCAATTGAACTATTTGAAAGATTAACATGCAAATGAAGTGCACGAATCTATGGCCATTATTAAAGTACAGCGCTCTTCATTTTATGTTTAATGCACCGGCGCATCGCATTCATCGGAAAATGGTTAGACTCGAATTTTCTCTATTCGTTCAATTTACATGCAAGCATTAAATTCAATTGATTGGAAATTATTTGCGTATAGAAATTAAAAAATAATACATTAAACCAATAACTAATTCGTTCAGCATTTGCAATTATTACAGAGAATTATTTATTTGTATTATGTACAATATTCAAAATTAATGTATGTAATTTATAGATAATTTTATATTTCAGTTATAAACTAAAATACAAAAATCATATTATTCATCATAAAATTTTAGAAGATTTATGAAATTATCGACATATAAACCCAGCAGAAATTGTAACCTTTTAGATGTTAGAACAACTTTGTTACCTATCTTTTTTTCTATATTTCGCACAAAACTGAAGCAACAAGTATCGACTTTTATAGATAAGAACCTAAAAGAATATTACGTCTCGCCATATAAAGTTTCATTGTCATTTTATTATCTCGGAATTAAATTTATTGCGAAGACATGTTTTATCACTTTTTCCAATAGAAACTTAAATGTATCATATTACTTAGTCACTTCAAGAAATAAAGTATATTCAACGCTGTCGATACGATTAGATAACATTGAAATAATAAACGTTTCTCGAATGTGCGGCAATCGCAAATTGAGGTGCATTGTGTATAGATAAATAATAGCATTGCTAATATTCGATACAAGAAAGTTGTTTCGTTTTACATTTTCAAATATAAATTCTCGTCGAATGAAACACTTCGGCGAAGTAGCAGCTGCTCACTATTAAAATGTGCAAATTTTCAGATTGCGCAACGCACTTAAGGGCGTAGTAGTAGTTGTACACTCGAGACAATTTACATCTAAATCTTGCAGAAAAAAACTTCAGTTTTCTGAATAAAACAGAACACGTTTTACAAATTGCTAAATAAATACTTGCATTCACTTTTTCCATACAATTTTTTTACCAAACTATTTAAAAAAAAAATGATGCAAGTATTATACATCTCCGCACTGTTTGAAATCGGACTAATCGAGGAACTAAATGCGAATTCGGATTATGTAAGGTATGCTTTAAGAAATTTTAGTTGAAACTATGGAAAAAGCTAAGATAAAATAAATAGCGTTTCAGAAATGCGACGGGTCAGAAGCCCTTTTTTGTGCAGGGATTAATTGAATACGGAGATAATGCAATCAATAACATTAAAATATGGCATGTCAGAGTCGACTATGATGGATGGCTGCACGGAGGATATGTCGCAATAAATAATTTCGTAAAAATCATAATATAGGAAAAAAAATAGGGTAGGAAGTTAAAAACGGTTTTCTCTTCTGCAGCATTATTTCCCTCGCATTAGATTTCTTCCTTTTTTGTTCTGTTCATATTTTATGTGCAGAGTTGATGTATGTTTTATGAACTGTAAAATCTCATTTATATCAGCCGGTGGAGATATGATTGATAGGAATGGTTGTTGGTTCGTTGTGCAATCGAATCGTTTTCTTGCAATGGAATAAACTCGAGCATTGCTTAACTCTCAGACTTACTAAAGTCTATTTCGTTTCATTAATTTATAGTTTGGTTTCATTTTATGAATACTAAATCGAATATTTATAAAACATATAATTTAATTCATTACTTCATAAATTATGAAATTTTTTGGAGCACCATTTTTTTCAATATTTATATTCCTTCTTCAATACTCATGAAAAATATGTTCTTGTACAAAATCCAATATAAAAAATTTCAAAACGAAAGCAGAAAACACATAATATTGTAAAATATTAAAACATATTTTCGTTGTTTCAGCAATTATTAATCTATTTTCAAAATTTAAATTACATGAAATTTTCTCTAAGTGTTTTTTTTAATAAGTTCTCATTTTACAAAATCAAAAATATTGAAACGTATTTATTTTCAAAAAAACTTATTTTCTTACATTTCTGCCCCAATACTGAAATTTCTCAAAGCTCATTACTAAAATTTAAAAATCTTGCTATATCGTAAAATGAAAAACTTCAATTTGAAATTTGTTAAAACATTACGTAATCTTAAATATTTCTATTACTTATTCAATCCTGAAATTTATCCAACTTATATTGAGTTAAAAAAAAATATTTAAATCATATTTTCAATACTAAGATTTATCAAATCGATTATATTAAAAAAATCATTACGAAAAACTTATAAAATATTCCAATAAATGAAAAATACATTCAACTGAAATTTATGAATTATTAGATTATATAAAATATTTGTTGAAATGGTGTTTTTCTTTTAAGGAAATAAATAAATATGGTTGTAGAAGGTCGTTACTTTTTATGTAATAGACGTGTAGTAAACTTGTGTACTTGATAGTTTACAATTTGTGTATATGTAATAAATAATAAAAAACATGTTATTAAATGTATTCAAATTAAATTCAAGAAGACGGAGACAAAAAAATTTATTGTAAAGAACAAACAAGACCATCAAAAATTAATATGTGTGTATTTTTTTAATGACATTCGAAGTTGCGTCATGAATGGATTATGAGCGTTTCAAATATTATTGATCTGCATTATTAAGCGCGAATGTTAACCGATAGGAGCAATTCGTAATTGAAATCAATAATTTAAGCGAACGATGGCCGTAAAATGTAAAAAGTTTAAGTAACAGACGGTTGACCGCAGGTGTAAAGTGACCACAAACTGAAACGCGTGGTCATAACTTTTAGCCGACCTTCGGAGTTCAGTTCATTGACCATTTCATCCATACGCTTCAGGGCACGAGGCGAAAAAAAAAAACAGAGTGAGAGAGAGAGAGAGAAATGAGAAAAAAACGACAACACCATCCTCGAGAGATAAACGAACGGACGAGGATCGATTTAAACCAACCAGTTTCGTTTTCGGTCCATCAGTTAGCTAGACACATAATAGTCGATGATATGTACGTACAATGTAAGAAAAGCGGAACTTCGGAAAAACGGCAATCAAAAAAAAATCCGAAGAAGTTGCAACTAAAATTAAGGATCAATTTTCATATTTAGTAACATCTCCATACCAAACTGTTCAACGTTCGTTCATAACACATAATTCAAGAAAAAAGATTTGATTTAATTATTTCTAAAATTTTAATCAATTTGCATTAGAATCTTCTATTAAAATAACTTTTACTTTAACTTCTTAAATACTAAAGTACAATTTTAAATGGTTTTAGCTATTTTAAAGAATCGCTTTATTGTTTCTCAACCCTTTTTCTTATATAAATGTACTACAACCCAATTATTTATAATATAACTTTTTTGACAATTTGACCTAAAATGACAGCTGTCATATAAATAACTCTACCCATAGATTGAGACCACACATTTTTGTTTGTAATTGTACTGCAAATATTTATAATTTTTGACATTTGACAGCTGTCATAAAAAATATGGACATTACAGTTAACATAAATAACCAAGTGAAAAATTGTATACACAGAAGTTTTTTGCGAAATTCCATAATAAAAAATATGAAATATGCAAATTAAATATAAAAATAATGTCTTGAAACTTTACAACTGTTACCTAATAGATTTTTGCTATATTGAAGAATTCCTAGTTATTTCGTTTTGTAATTATTAATGTATTATATATATTTTTTTGACACAAAGTGACAGCTGTCATGCAACCTGTAGATTGATAACCATTTCTAATTATGCACATTACAGTTAACATATACAATGTACATTAGTCAAGTTAAAAATTGTAGACTCAGAAGTTTTTTTGCGAAATTCTATAAAAAAAATATGAAATTTGCAAATTAAATATATAAATATTGTCTTAAAATTTTACAACTATTACTAATAGTTTTAGCTATTTTGAAGAATTCCTGTTATTTCATATAACAAGTTTTCTCAATCGCGTTCAAATATTCGTTTTGTAATTATTAATTTATTATTTATATTTTTGACACAAAGTGACAGCTATCATGCAACCTATAGATTGATAACCATTTCTATATAACCTAATTATGCACATATGCAAGTGAAAAATTGTATACTTACAAAAGATTCCATAAACAAATTATGAAATATGCAAATTAACTATAAAAATATTATTTTAAAACTTTACAACTAAAACCTAATGGTTTTAACTATTTTGTACATTTCCTAGATATTCCATATAACAAGGTTTCCCAATTTTTTTTGCTGCGCGATCACTCATTCGTTTGTAATTATTAATTATATTTTTGACACAAAGTGACAGCTGTCATACAACCCATAGATTGATAACCATTTCTATATAATCGAATTATGCACATTACAATCAACATATACAATGTACATTAGCCAAGCGAAAATTTGTATAATCAGAATTTTCATATAAAATATGCAAATTAAATATAAAAACTTTGGTTTAAAATTTTACTGCTCAAATATAATATTTTGAATAATTAATTTCTAGGTAAAATATTTATTTGTAAATTGATAGTTTGACGTAAGGTGACAGCTGTCATTTCGAGTTGAGAACTATACAAATTGCCGTTAGCAAAAACAATGTACGTAAACGGAGTGTAAAATTGCATATTCAGAAGAAGTCGTATTAAAGCTGAAGAACAATGTTGATAATCCAATGATATATTCAAGCTTGAATTCCAATGGAGTGAAGAGGCTTCGGGCTTTCTGCGTTTGTGCAGGTTTCGATTATTGATAGCGAGAGAGAGAGAGAGAGACTGTATTGAAAAATCACGATTAAAAATTCAATGAACTCGTGGAACGATGATTCGTAAATTTTACATGAACCAACAGATAGACAGACAGAGAGGGCGACAGCATCAGGCGAACTAACGACATAACGATAATGGTACCAAATGATACCCCATTAAGTATGCTCTCGTAATAACTGTAAATCAAATGTTGGTCCATAAACAATAATCGAACATACCATTGGCGATTGATTTACTTTTCCACTGGATGTGTATTTATACCCTTCTATTACATCCACGGGCATCAACGATAATTTCAATATTTTTTTCCCTCTCTCTCACCCTACTTTCGTTACGTTTGCCCTGTAATAATTGGCAGATGGCATACAATGAAATGGAATAACATAAATAATGATCACAATCGAAATTCATTATTTGATTTTATGTATATCCAATTATAATTTTATTACAATATGCAATAAAAATACATTTCGTTTTATTCATGTTTTTTTTAGATTATTTTTTCAAAACATTATTAATTTCATGCACAAATATATTAAATAATTGATAATAAAGTAATTTTCATTATAATTTTATTACAATATGCAATTTAATTTTATGAATATTTTTTAGATTATTTTTCCAATTCTAAAAACAAATCACATAAAAAGTATATTTGAGGCAATTTCATACGAAATAATTGATAATAAAGTATATTTAAAGCAGACTTGTAAATGATATTTCAAAAAACGTGTAAGAACTGAACGATCGAGAACAGAAAGAACAAGAAAAACCTGAAGAGGAATTAAATATTCATTTCACTTCTTTCACTTTTAAAGACCTTGAAAATAGTACATCAGATCGAAAAGGCAATCCAAATTTCGAAAGAATTTTTGAATACATTTATTTCTGTTACAAACTAAATTGAAAATACCAAAATTTCTATTTAGTAGTTTCTTTATAAAACAATTTATCTGTGATTGTAATTGAAATATATTTTAATTCATAATTAATTTTAGTTAAACTAATGGATAATTAATAAATACATAAAAAGAAGTTTTAACACGAGAACTATTTAGATAGGATAATAGAAACTGTTGTTATTTTTTTCAGCTGTTGTTTATTCTAAACGTATTTCGTCACGCAACTCGCTTCCATCGGAGAGTTTGCGTGTTTACATCCCATTCTACTAAAAAAATAACTTTGAAATAAGCGAGAACTCAGTGGAAGCCTTATTGTAATTAACCACTTCATTCCCAAGTTCACTTCAAAATTCTTTGGGCAGTTTACTGCCAGCTAAATATTCTAATAACTAAACGACTGTACAATACGTGTTACAAAATAAGATGTTACCAAAACTAAAAAGATTTCATAATTATCATCATTATAAAACTAACTTCTCAATTCCTTAAAACAACAAAAATAAACTGCACAAAAAGAGATTTAACTGTATAGAAGAGCAACGGTTCTAAACTTTTTGTTACTACACCTCCCTTTCAGTATAACTTGGGCTCACAAGCCCAATATTATATGCCAAAATTTTGATTTCTATTTTATTTTTCACGTTCAATTATGTATAAAAATTATTTTTAGTGATTGCACTACATGAGGTATTATTATACTAAAATTTTCATATAAATTATTTGTAATTTAAAATTATATAAATATTGCTAGGAAAAATGTAAAAGTATTAAAATAAATGCGTTTTTCAATTGCGTAATGTTGAAATGGATTTGGTAACAAACGGGAAGGGTGATAGCAATCACTGGGAGGGGAGAATACCGGGGAAAAAAAAGAGGCAGAGATGAAATGAATGGCCTATTTAATTTTATAAATGTATGTAATAACTCTTATTCTCTGCCATTTTTGCGAGATTCGAGAATGCAAACGAATGAAAAAAAAAACTGGGTTTTCTGGATATGGAGGCGCCTGCCAAGGCAGGCACAGATAGGAGGAGTTCTTTTCTTGGGATGGATGTAACAAGCGACGGTAACGAGTTACCATTAGAACTAATATGTCGTCGTTAATAATAACATTTGCGGAGTGCATTGCATTCAGGACGGACTTCATTGTCCGAGGTATAAGTGTGTGTGTATATATATAATAAGTAAAGGAACGGACGATCCGTATAATTTAACAGATTTTGCCATCTTTCATGCGCACACCATACGCTCCTCTGAATAACAATTTTCGTTCTATTTCTGTGCCCACTTCTTCTCCGTATGTATATGTATTTACTGGTTTCTGCATCGCTCCATGTTTCCTTACTTTACATTTGCTCTTTGTACTTGCGAATACATTTACTTTGCCGTGTTTTACAATCCTTCTGCATTTTTTTTTTTAGTATTCACCATAAAGATATTTTATATTCATGTTTCATACCTTCACCTCCTCCGAGTCAACAATCCAAGTAAATTAAAACAAACAAAAAGTATAGATGTTAATTATACCGTAATGTGTTAATGTCCTCGCTTTTGAATAGGCATACAACCGTACGCTCTTTCCGATTTGGTAACGTTAATGAACAGTAAAGTTTGCATTAAGGACGACAGATCGGAAGGGTCTTCTCTCTTCAGTTTCAGGAGGGTCGCAGCAAATGGAATTAGGATCGTGTCCGGTGGATCCTTCCTAAGGGTTTTCTACAAATTTCTACGGGTCAACGGGCTTCTCCATTATTTTCTATTTTAAATTCCGGATGTCGCACGATGATTTATTTAGGCGATATGCCGCCTCACTGATCCTATGCTAATAAGACATTAACATACCGTTCGAATAATGGTCAGATAATACAAAGATATCTTAAATAAACTACATTTTTATGCGTTATCTAACAAGAAAACACTTTTGGGAATTACAATTTACGAATAGATTTAAATTACAATTTATGAATATTTATCTTAAAAAATGTTAATACCTAAAATTACATTTGTATGCGTTATATAATGAGAAAAGCTTTTGGTAGATTCGACATCAAATCAATCGCAACTTACGAAAAGATTTCAATTTCCTTATCTTAAAGATTATAGTTATGTGATTTTAATGAATACATAAATAGTAAATAAACTACATTTTTATGCGTTATTTAACAAGAATACACTTTTTTTGTGATAATAATAAACACATAAATAATAAATAAAAAATATGTTTATGGGTTATTTAACGAAAAACGCTTTTGGGAGATTCAAAACTAAAAAAATATATAACTTACGAGATATCAATATATTTAACTTAAAAAATGTTATTACGTAAAGTTAATGAATAGATCTACGTAGATATAATAAATAAACTACATTTTTATGCGTTATTTAATGAGAAAAGCTTTTGGTAGACTCGATATAAAATCAATCACAACTTACCATAAGATTTAAATTTTCTTATCTTAAAAATTATAATTATGTGATGTTAAGGAACACAGAAATAGTAAATAAACTACATTTTTATGGGTTATTTGATGGTAAAAATCTGTTGGAAGATTAAAATGTCAATCAATTATAGCTTACGAAAAGATTTCAATATATTTATCTTAAAGATTGTTATTATGTAATGTTAATGAACAGATCTACAAAGATATAGTTAATAAGATTGAAAAGATCGGTCACAACTTACGAAAAGATTTCAATATATTTATCATAAAGATTGTTATTATGTAATGTTAATGAATATATAAATAGTTAATTAACTACATTTGTATGGTTTATTTGATGAGAAAAAGCGACAGTAAATCAATTAGAATTAACTGAAAGATTTCACTTACATTTATATTATAGATTGGAATTGCATAATATTATAGTAGATGAAATATATTGCTATCTCCTAATAACTATTATTATATCTAAAAAAGTAAATTTCAGTTAATCAAAAATATGTTTCTAATCTTATGAATGCAGAAGAATTAAATTTCACAAGAAGTTATGTAAAGATTGAAAATATTAGAACAATCGTTATATTAATTTTGTGTACACATTGTGTTAAGTTATCTTCTAAGAAATAAAGGTTATGAATAAACAAATTATTACCGAAAAATCATCGTTTTAAGTCGAGTAAACTAAATTAATTAATTATATTTAAGAATATAATTGTTGCTGGGTATTGTATGATAATGAGTAAGAGCTATAATTAATTGTTTAGGAGAAACTTGATACAAAATAGGCAAAACTCCTTTAGTATCATTGTTTTAATCTTAGAGAATATATTAATATATTATGTGTAGTTTTCATGGAATCAGAGCTACAAATAAAGTAAAAGTTTGTTGCTGTATTATATTAAGCTTTGACTGTCGGGTGGAATTACAATAGATGAAAACGTATAGATATTGTTATTTATTATAAGTCCATAATATTATTTATATTCACGTTGTTAGGGTTTTGTATTACATGTTTTTAAATTATTCTACACAAAACGAGTATCGTGCAAAAAAGCAAGGTCATGGAAAGTTTCCACTTCATCCGTTTTACAGCAAGAAAACAAGTTTTATATTCTTTTTTTTATTTGCAAATATTCAACGTTATTATTGGTGAATTTATAACATTGTAACATCAAAAGTTTGATTAATTTCAATACATTTACAAAATTATATTATGAATGATGTAATTAAATATCAGTGTGTACTTTATTAATATGAAGTGTCGTATTTGCTGTAAAACTAAACTGGAAACAAACTTAGTTAGGGAGGGTTGGTTTTCTTGGACCACATCAAACCTAGGGTCTGTCTTTAGAGCATGAATCTTAATACTTCCGCACAATTTGGGAACGGCGCAATTTAATATGTTTACTCCCATACGTATAAAGTTATACTCATTATACGCAGGATAGCTCCTTGGAAACTAGTAGGTAGATAGGTAGGCCTTCGAAGTTAGCGGAGAGTAGGCGATTTCGTTCTTGGAAAACGGATCGAGATTTAAATTTAACTAAATAAATCAAGTAGCGGAGCTTCGAGGAGGCCAACTTCCATTTACATCGGACTCCTTGTTGCCAGCGCTTGAGAAATGTTTGTTCTTTCGTTGCATTCCTTTCTTTATATTTCCTCTTCTACAACTACTACTACTACTTCCGCTCGAAGGGCTGCATCTCAATCAAAAGGTCTCTTCATGTACTTCTTTTTTACGCGGAAACAGGAAGACACGAGTCGATCGATGCTATGCAAACTTTTAGTTCAGTTTACTTCGTTCAAATGGGATTTATAAATAGGGTTTGAATGAAGGAAAAAAAAAAACTATTCCATCACCTTTCTCAAAGTTGAGCAACAATTTCTTTTGTGGACGATGATGATGATGATACGAAGCGGTAATTCGCAGCGTGTCTTTTGTGATGTTAAGACCTTTTGGAACGGTTTCCCTAGGAGCAATTAACGGCGCTGCCTGTCTAAATAATGAAGTAGCATGCATCAAGAAGAGGAGTCTTGTATTATTTGGGAAAATCGATAATTTCTATCCATCTTAAATAGTGCGCTGCACGCTTCTTCGCGCGAATCACGATAACCGTGTCTTCGTTACGGTCTTCTTTATAATAAAACTCACGATCGTTGCGGGTGGTTGGCAAAGATTTCTAACTCGTACATCGTGATAACATGCAAAATACATAATTTAAAATTTCAAACGCGACAAAAAGAACACCACACCGTATTCTCCTCAACATCTCTTCTCCTTTTGTTTTTCATTGCATCTTCTTTCTGTTCTCTTCATTCTCCTACGTATCATTTCAATATTTCATTCGCCGAGGCGGCATTACAGGATATATCTTTTAATTAAATCAATAATTAATTAAGTATAGCATTTTACCAACGTACAAATAAATTACGATTATTTACATACTTGCAGCAAGACAACCAACTTATATTATAAAATACCTACACATAATCATGCGTACCAACTTCAGATGCCTATAACCTATTCGATAAATGTCACTTTACGTATTCAATGATACCAACTTCTTAAGTTAAGTATAACCTAGGATATAGTATTTATGTGATCTCTCAATTGTACCAACCTTAACTTCAAACGTCATAATATCGTGTAGTCAGATCAAAATATAATTATTTCTTTAAAAACAAGTATTTCAACTTGAAAATACAGGTATTTGGCAAATAAAAAATGTTAAAATGAAAACATTAGTTTCAGTTTTAATAACGGAATTCCATTGGATTTATGAAATTTATAATTGTATATTTGCGTATGTGATAAATAAAAGTATACATAGATTACATTGGGGCATTAAAATATATTGCATAACGCGATTAACGAACATTTTACGTTTGAATCAAATTAAACACGGTGCACGGAAAATAATTGAATTTCCATGTGACAGTATCTCTGAATTAGATTCATTGCCGAGTAATATATTTGAACAACAGAAATGTAATTTAGAATTCTGGCATTTAATGAAAGTCTACTTCTCTCTCGCTCTTGCTCTGTCTCTACATTTAACTGCATTAGTCCTATATCTATAGCATAGACATACACTCGCACACACCACTAACACACATATGCTCACGTACATTTCAGTTCCAAATCCTTTTGCAAGAAATTCTCGACGCTCCGTATATAAATTCATAAAGCCGGAATTAAATTAAGTATTAATGAAAACACATCTGAAATTCGCAAATATTCCGAAATCGTAGTCATAATAAACGCAAAGAGATGTTGGATATTCAAGCATATAACCACTTAATACATATGATTCAATTTCGACAAAAACAGAATTTTATCCTTTTTTTTTAAATTATAATTAAAATATTGCGGAATCAAAGTAAAACTTGAAATTTAATTTATTTCGGTTCAATATAATTGGAAACGCTCAAACGGAATAAAGTTCAGGAATCTTTATAGGTTTCTGAGAAGCAAATCACAATAGAATAGAAATTTGTAATATATAAGGACATAATGAAACCAGTCTAGACCTATGACCTCCAAATGTGGAGTTCGTTGAAATGAAATAAAAATTTAAATTTTTATTTAATTAAGTATTGCAATAAATATTCTTGTTTTAGAAATAATTATATATTTAGATCAACTAAAGAATATTTAGTACGAAGAGTTGAAGGATGTATTGATTGATCAAACTAACTGTTACTGAATGAATCGTATAATTACGTAAGTAAGATGAAGCATAATCGAAACTTGAGTGGAGTGCAACGAACCCGCTGATTATGTGAATGTGTATGCAACGACATAAGGATACAATTTAAGCTTTTACGCTTACGGGTGGAAGACGACAACAACTAATTGGTAGATTTTTCAAGCTGCAGCAAAAACATCGTGTTTTACTACTCACCAACTTTTTTATGAGGTCGTCTGAGTGTGGATGGCACTCGCAATATCGTCGGTTTCGCAACATATGTTATGCTTCGTTTGCGGGAAAGCTCCGACCTGCGTCTGCGGACCGGGCGTCTCCTGGGAACAGCAGGAGAAGATACTCCTACGGGAGGGCAACCACCATCGCTTATCGACGAAGAACTGTAATAGTAATCATCGTCGCTCGCAGCGGAAGAATCAATTTCGGAGTTGCTCGATTCCTCGGACAGTTGTGCCTCGTTTCCGGGAAACGCATCTCCTCCACCCAAATTATCCTGCTCTTTTTTGTGAAGATGTATTCGCGAAATGCGATCGGCTACCTGCAGTTCCTCCGCATCGCCGATCAAGCTCTCGTATAAACCGTCATCACTGTCAGCGTACTTCTTCGAGTAAATGGTATCGATGCAGGGCGTAAGGTTTCTTATTTCGTGGATCTTGAAGCATTTCCGTTTTTTGTCTGTTGGCTTCCGCTTCTCGGGAGGCACGAAGATCATGGGGTCCATCTTGAGAGATTTCAGAGATCTATTGTAGGGTCTTCCGGTGATTTGGTACGTTTCGCCTTTCGTGGATTTTCTCAGC
The DNA here is from genome assembly GCA_963457615.1 of Nicrophorus investigator. Classification (NCBI taxonomy): domain Eukaryota; kingdom Metazoa; phylum Arthropoda; class Insecta; order Coleoptera; family Silphidae; genus Nicrophorus; species Nicrophorus investigator. Next base: position 6,770,375 of record OY735142.1, on the reverse strand, counting down.
GAGTTCCGCGTTTTCTTTTTGCGACTGCTGTGTCTACGTATGGAACTCGCTTCGGAAGTTCTTTTGAAGTAATTATCGCGGCTAACTGATAGTTTGGGCTTCGTGCGTTTCTTGCGGAAGAGCCTTCGGGACATGAGACTGTCGTCGCTTAATTTGGGTATGCTGAAGGAGAATCCGGAATCTTTGCTGGAGAAGAGTCCGGTGGATGCGGTGGTGTTGCTGGTGGAGGATAACGTTCTGCCGATGGGGACGACGGTTCGCTTTTGGAGGCGGTTCATCACTATCGGGTCGTCGCGTAAATCTTTCAGGGCGCTATCGAGGGAGTTGTGAGCGTGAACTGCAGACTGCGTCGTCCTGGGCATCTCCAAGCTACGAGGAGCCATGACTTGAGGAGCGTCCATCCAGATCCTTCCTAAACTTATGGACAGGGAGCAAAGCTCTTCGTTCCCGGAATCCGGCATCAGCGGTGGAGTTTTCGTTCTCCGTCGGATTATGGGCGACTTCCGGACTTCGGTGGAATCGCCCCACGGAAACATTTCCAGCGCTGAATCGTTGCTCTCCTGCCTCTGTAAATTCGGAGACGATTTATCCAAGTTCATCGACTTTTTACGGGACGCAGGAGACGATGAAAGCTTCCTAATGAGAGGTGCTTTGATTTCATCCGAGGCAGGTACATAGATAATGGTACGTTCTGCCCCTTTACTGGACTTCCCATTATTAGTAGTATCCTCCTTCTTGATGCATTTCAACCACTGACCATAAGCTATCACACTTTGTCCTGGACCTTCGCGCTTCTCGTTCGTCTCGATGCTGCTCGAAGTCTGAAGCTCAACTTGCACGGAACTATCCACTTTCTCTGAAACCGCAGAAGCCGTAGCCACCTCCTCAACGACCGTCTGCGTCGCCACCTCCAGCTTATGGAGATGCCTCTTCTTCCCTCGATCCAGATAACTTTTCCTAATCGAAATTCGTTTAAAAGACTCGCTCCTCTTGAACGATGATTCCTTATCCTTCTTCTTCCTACCACCGCCCATCAGGCGCTTCAAATTCTCGAAACTTATCGGCTTCATGGTGCACTAAATCACTGTTAATGCGCGAATTCCAAGATCTCGATCTGTCCGCCAACAAGATCCGTCCAACAAGGTGTCTGCATTTTTCGAGCGCACCTAAGGAAAACCAATTTTCATAAAGATACAATATATATTCAGAGGCGATGCCCTTTTTTGGATTCTGGTTAAGGCGCGGTGGGCGAATTATAAAACATCGGATATTCCGAATCCAGAAAACGAAAAGTACAATTTTAACCGTCGATAAGTTACATAAATAAATAAACAAACAAATAGCAGCTGTTGCTGAAACGGACGATTATGAATGGCCGTCCGAATAATTACGGTACATAGTAGTTCTAATGAGCCGGAGTAGCCACACCTCTAAGGTAGGTAATCACGTTATATGCACTATTGCGGGAATGTCAGGTGCTCTTTAACCCCCGTCTAAACAGTTACTTCCATCCCATCCCACACACACACAACTTTGTTTCTACATGTAGATAGATATATACGTATTTGTCTCTTCATCTGTGTTAGAGCGTGTCTATATTACATTTACCTTTATTTAGAGCAGACGTTCGACGCAAAGACGTTACCCTGTGTGTGTGTGTGAGCCTTCCAACAATATTATACACCTTTGAACTTAAACCACCTGCACAACAAACGTAAATAACTGTACATGATATCTCTATTACTTCTATTATATACACATATATAGGAGAAGGCGTTCTCTATAATAAACAAGTACTTATTACTATTATTATTAATAATAATATTACCTTGAACGCGATGGTCAATGCATTAGTTTAATTACAAACGAACGAAATATTAATGAATGACGAAATATAAATTATGACAAAATATGCATAATCATTCGACCGGATCAATATATGTAACGAGAGTGTAAGCAGCGAAATTTGATCGAACCTCGCACAGATTTTTGGAGTGAAAAGCTTCGATGAATAATGAGCACCACCGACTGCTCTTGCATTCAGCTTTACCCTCGATATTAAAAATAAACCGAAAACTTATACTTCTAATATATCATTTTCGGCTTTATTATTCAAGGTAAAATTGATAGTGTAGCGAAGCAAGGTAACTTTCCATATTAACGAGCATCAATGCATCATTATGCAAAGTTTTATATAACTAATATCATTCAAGTTTAATAACTTGTAAAAGTCGAAAAACTTTATTTAATTACATTTTCCATTCTATTTACTCCAATTATTACACATGAATTAGTAAAAAAACAGAATTTCCTGCATTAAATTTATATAATTATTATAAAAATATTAGTAAATTCATGTAAAAAAACGTACCGAGACTTAAATTTGTCAATTAAATAAGTTATATAAGTTATAGTATTATGATTTTTCAGCCTACACTACAAAATAAAAGCCTTAATTTTTTGAAAATTACTAAATTTTCATATTTTTCTAATTAGAATTAATAATATCATCATCATTATTATTACTTTTACTTCAATTGCGACTTGTTAGTAATTTCAAGTAACAACTTTTAGGATTATGATTTTTCAGTCTACACTGTAAAAGTGATTCATTAATTTTGTAAAAAATATTAATTAATTATATAATCATTATTATTACATCATTACATTTTGAAAGACTAAATATATTTCAGTATAAATTATGAATTAATCTCTTCATCATACGATTGGATGAATGAAATGATAGTAACGTTATTACATAAACATTAGTTAAACGTTCAGAGTCAACGATGAAAATGGAAGTTACACGTACAAAAAAAAAAATTCAAAGATGAGTTACGTTTGAAGCGGCACGAGGGTAGGTGCATAATAGATGTGTTTTCATTTTAAAACAAACTAGTTTGAATTTAGATGCATGCAGCGCGCACAGTTCCAATGCACGTGTGTTCCGCTGCAGAACGAGCAGAAAATATGTCGAGAATAATTCAGTTCGCCGATGTTACAACAGGCTACATCCAGTATAAATGAATAATAGATTGATAACTTTTTACTTATTTTTCATTATTTTTTTGTTTCATTTCGATGTAGCATGTCGAACGTGAAACACGCTCCGAACAGCCCTAAAACCGATGGATGTATTCGCGTATTCCCAACGTGTATTTCCGTGTCTTCAATTAGTCCCGACATTATTTCGAACTTCTCTCTTCGTTACAATAACCGAGGCCTCTCTCGCAAATTGTAAATCCGTTGGTAGCGGCGACGGCGGCGGCAACGGCGGTTCTATCTCGAAAACCAGATGAGTTGAGTCGAGTTTAGTTAGAGATCGGAGGAGGAAGAGGAGGAGGGAGCCTTGGTGAACCAGATTGTGATGGTTACTAACTAACGGGACTCGGACTTAGAAATCCTCCTTCCCTCCGCAACCTAACGATCACGCCCCATCTTCTCTCATACGATTAACCACACTCGCTGAAAGTTCATAATTGAAACCCAGAAACCGGAAGCTCAATAAGTTTTCAATTGATACCGAGACACACACACACACATATATATTTATATAGTAAGAAAGAAAGAGATAGAGAGGGAACAAGAAAAACTGGCTTTCCGAGAAGACATTCGTTACATCTCCTCATCCCGGAGATTACAATCTGTATAAATATTAGTGCCTGTTTGAATTATGTATTTCGTATTTACTGTGTAGATAATCAGTATTGAACTACGGTTTTGTCGTTTCAAAAAAAAATACGTTTATTTATGAGAAATTTGTAAAATGTAGAAATTTTTGCACACTCAAAATAAAATTAATTAATGAAAAATTTCTATACACATATGAGAAAGAATTTATAAATATCGAAAAATTTTCAGTATAAATCGTTATTTCCTTGCAAAAAGTAAAATTTAAAGAAAACCGGTATTTTCATTCAATAAAACGGTTTTTCTGTAAAGCGTTATTTATATATGTTTTTCTTTGGAAATAGAAAACCTTTATTTATTTTAAAACACTAAAAGTTAATTAAAAAATAAAAATGTTTTTAAATGTTCTGTAAAGTAATAATATTCATATTTTTGTATTATAGAATCAAACATTTATTTTTATAATATTTCTTCAGAAATGAAAAATTATTTCCCAAAATACCAATAATCTGTTTATTTCTTCCTCCGAAAAAGAAAACCGTAATATATTTTTTTTAAATATGAAAAATTTAAAGAAATCTTGAATTTTCAATAAAACGGTTTTTGAATGATTAAATCATATTTTATCTTAAATGGAAAACCGTTATTTTTTATTAAATAGTAAAATTGAAAGAAAACCGGTACTTTAAAAAAATAGATTCAGTAAACTGAAATTATATATTGTAAAATCTGTTATTGGAAAATCGATATTTATTAAATCATTTTTTTTTTGTATAACCGGTAATAAACTACCAAAAATCTGATTATTTATTTCAGTATTTCCTAAAAAATGGAAATTTGTCATGCTTTTTAACATTCTAAAATGTAAAGAAAACTTTTGGATTTTGGAAGTTTTGTAAAGCAAAATTTATATTTTTTGTATTAAAATACCAAAATTTCTTCCTCCGAAATATGAAAAATTTAAAGAAAACTCTTTTATTTTAAATTTAAAAAAAAAATTCTGTCGGAAAACCGTTATTTTTTATTAAATACTAAAATTTAAATTTAATAAATAGGTTCAGTAAAGTTAAATTACATATTTTAAAATATGTTATTGAAAAACCTATATTTATTAAATCATTTTTTTTGTATAACCGGTAATAAACTACCAAAAATCTGATTATTTAATTCAGTATTTCCTAAAAAATGGAAATTTTGTTATTCTTTTAAACATTCTAAAATTTAAAGAAAAAAACTATTTTGAAAGTTCTGTAAAGCAAAATAGAAAACCGTTATTTTCTTTTTAAATATGAAAATTTTAATAGTAAAATTTAAAGAAAACCGGTACTTTAAAAAATAGGTTTTTCCATGTTCAGTAAAGATAAATTTTATATTGTAAAACCTATATTTATTAAATCGTTTTTTTTTTCGTATAACCGGTAATTGGAGTTGTTTTAGGAGACGCTTCTTTCAAGCGCAATGCAAGTCGATAAAGAACGTCTGGCTGGGATTAAATTAGCGTTGCATATAACGAGATTATAAACTTGTGGCCCGGCTAAGGCGAGTGGATTAATAAGGAAATTTATTTCCTGCGAGACTAATGTCTCTATATAACTTTCCATTTAATCTTAATGAACACCGGCTTTGGGATTTGATCCAATATTTTATTTACATTACTACCGGACACTATTTTCTTTCATTCTCTCTCATCTCTCCGCCTCACTCCTTCTTTACCAGAAGCTACTTTATTATTTATACAAAGGTCATTTACGTACTAATAACCGGTTACTACAAAATGTAAATTTTACCAGCATACCAGCGCATGCAAATTTATTATAAACTATATTATTTGATTACTCATTGAAAATTGAACTAATGCAAATAAAAGCATATTTAAAAAAGACTCGTTTTGTCCTGCGAGTAATATTATTAGCGTATTGAGAAACAGAAAGTGGTTACGACAAATAATTCAGACACAACCAACCACACCTGTATACGGCCGACTATAAATATTGCTTTTTGTCATTCGCGAAACGTGGGCGGACTAGTGGAAACGCGTAGGTTTGTATTGGATACGAAGAATAAAAGTAAGTTTTATACAAGCACAAACACTTACTTACTTCCCTCGAGAAAGTCCAAACGAAACTGAAAACATCACTTCAAAAAATAATAAACGAAAATATCTGATTAATATTCAATTGCCGCAACCTCATGAAAAAAATTATATGCATAGGAGATATTACTTGCACGAAGGGCGTCGATCGGAATAATAATAATTCTCCGCTGGGAGAAAGAACAGTTCTATACATTATCGCCTATTCAATAAACATCGGTTCTTTATTGTTTGATCTTCGTTTGGAATGTCTTTCTTGGCGGTTTAGCGTCGGAATATTACTCGGAATGTATTGTAATTTTATTGGAGCCATACTAAAATTCCGTGATTTATCTTCGAATCATATACACACACACATACACAGAGAGGAGACTGGATATATCCAGACAAATAATAAAGCTTATCGCTGGAACGGCGGATCGTTAAAGATAAAATTTATGCGCGCAGAGGAATTCATCATTTTTGTGCTCAAGCGATTCGCATTTTTGCACAAACGGCCCTGGACAAATTGCGCGATAATCCGAAGCGTTTATTGTCTAATTATTGCGAATTGCAAGCATGGGAAATAATTAGGCAAAACAAAAAAATTGCAAAAGGACGTTCTACTCCGATGGAAAAATCCAATGTTAAACTTACAATTTAAATGCACGCAACTATAAACCATATTATTAAATCCGTATATAACAATTTTTAATCAATAGTTCAATTATTATAAAATCGATTTAAATGCCAAGAAAACTACTGATAAAATAAATAACGTATAAAACCACATAGAGAAAGTCGAATATGCAAATTACATATAAACACACAGGAAACAAAACGGATCTAAACTCATATTATTAGTTGGACAGAAAGTCCTCGACTTGTTCTTGAGATTTTTTTTATGAAACTTCACTCCTAGACATCGTTCTTATGAAATTATGAAAATTAATTTTTCCTGAAAATATTTTATTGATTAAACCAACTAAAGCTGCACGACTTTTTTTGGTAAATAAATTATTAAATATTTATACGAATTTAGACAAAAATTAAAAGAATTTTTTTGAGAACAAATTTATGCGAAAAATATATGGAATTAAATTAAAAGTTATGCGATTTATAGTAAAATGTTAAATAGTTATGTAAATTTATTGTTATTAATTTTTTTTGTTCAAATCAATAAATTTTGATTGTAGATCATTCCTTGAGAACTGTTAACACTACAATAAATGTTGAATATGCAGATTATAGGTAAAACTCGTAATAAACATAGATCTTATGAAATTATGAAAATAAAAAATCTTTAATTTTTTCTGAAAATATTTTATTAATTAATCCAACTAATGCTGTTATTTGGTAAATAAATTATTAAATATTTACATGAATTTATATAAAAATTAAGAGAATTTTTTTGAGAACAAATTTATGCGAAAAATGTAAGGAATTAAATTAAAAGTTATGCGATTTATAGTAAAATGTTAAATAGTTATGTAAATTTATTGTTAATATTTTTTTTGTTCAAATCAATAAATGTTGATTTTAGATCAATGCAGATTAAAGCTAAAGTAAGAAATAAAAATATTAAATCAATAAATTTGAATATTTTAAAAAACTTGACTACTTCCTTATTATAACAACTTTTTTTTTAAATTTAGAGACGACCTTCATTTTTTTTATTAGTAAATATTTCGTAAACATTTGTAAACACTTAAGTAGAGACCTAGACCTCTATTTTTTGGGTTAATTCTGTTTGCAACACAATGTAACGAAATTTAAGTAACAAAAAAAAACTATTGTAAGTCTTGGCTGTTATTATAACAACATTGTGTGTGGTCAACATAAATTTGCTTCAATTAAATGAAATTTCGTATAAATAATTCATAAGTAGCATAGATCTCGAAGTAATTAAGTTGAGGTTAATGAAACGAGGTTTAAATGAGAAATTAAAACGCCGTAAAAACATGGAAAGTGCACATTAAAAACGCGTATTTTAATTATGTTTATTATACATTTAACGCTAGATTTAGTTTTAATTTACAAACACTATTTTTATATAAAGAAAAATGAAAATGTTTTTGGATTATTTTTTAAGAATTAATGATTTTTCCACCAAATTACAAATTTCCATCGTTCATCATCATTATTTATATAAATATTTTTGGTATAAAATATAAGCTCCAAAATTAGGCTTTGTTCTTCATTTTAATCCTCAGCTTTTTCTGCACAGGTAGACAGACATTAAATGGGGGGCGCAATTTAAGTCCAAAATCCTCTTATATACATAAAAAATAATAATATGCAAACTCGGGTCTTATTAATATATTTTTTTTAATTAAAATATTTCAAATAAAAAACTAATTAAAAAAAAAACTATATTATTATTATTTGCATATTTCTGCGAATCTATAATACATTTTATATAGAAAAAAATGTTATATTCCGTACGAAAAAGCATTAACAAATAATTGTTGGTCTTTTGTATTGCATTAAACTCACAATTAAATTAATTTATAATAAAAAAATTATATGCAGGTTCGCATTTTCAAACAGAAGTTAATGTGAAGGTCATATTCTTTCCTATAAATAAAACTAATCTGTATCGATTAACCATATCTAATGTAGCATAAAACCCACGTTGCATGCTCAAGTTAAATATAGATTGATATATTACGCATTGCACCGGAGAGTTACAAATTATCCGTTAGTTAAGAACGATTTATATAAATTACGATTTTAAATATTTCAATTTTTTATATACTTGAATTTAATTTAAGAATCAACTAAAATCTTAAAAAAATGAAGTTACAAATTGAAGATTAATCGTTTAAAATATAAATGTGATATATAATATTTATTATAAAGTAGTTATATAAAATTAGCAACTTTTGTATGATGGATAATCTTAATTAAGTTTTAAATAGAGTTTTAATAAAGAAATAAAAGTTTCTGATTTAAATTGAAATTTGCTAACAATGAGTGCGAAAGCGGCGAATGAGGAACAATGATGTAGGAAATGCATGATGAGAGTTATGCAAGTCGTAGACGCAGACTGAGTAGGTATGTTATTAATATTACAATAAGATTCGGATCGAAAAGTAAAGATTTTAAATGTTAAAAGTTGAGGATGAACGAGGGCTAGGCACCAATTTCGAGTTAGTCAGTACCATTAAAATACCGAAGCAACGATTAAGGAAACAAGTATTGGGTGAGTAACACCATGATAAGATACGAACTATATGGGAGAGGCTTAGTAAAAATACATTCCATCAAGTTTTTTTGGTAATTGGAATTGTTAGGTTTTCAATTAAAAATACATTTTCTTTAATAAATTCATAGTATTAATACTAGTTTTTAGGTTTCCAAATAATTTTTCAGTGTATTAATTTATTACCACATTATTCAAGTCGTTTAATGAATAAATAAGTCACCCATCCAAATTATTTCTTCAACTCATGTTATTTAACTTTGAACCATAAAAATTGACATATTGATAATTTTTCTATAAATTGATATAAGTTAATAAATCAATCAAATTTTTCCAAAGAATGAACCATTTAATCTTTGCTTAACTTTATATTAAGAATATGATCAAAATGTCTACAATTTCTGCAGTTTTTATACTAAATACTTTATACTTTTATACTTTATACCAAATTGATCATCAATCCAATTATTATTCTTGCTTAACTTTAAGCTGTGAAACACCAAGTTAATTATAACAATTTAAATAAGCACCCATCCAATTACAATTCATGTTTAACTTTAAACTATGAAGCAGTCAAAGATTTACTTCATTCAAATATTAGAACTCAGAATTCAGATATTATAAAGATAATAGATATTTTAAATTATCACCCATCCAATTCCAAATTATATTTAACTTTAAACTATGATTAAGTATAGACCCTATCTATACTTTAAAGTTAACTGATTCAATTATTATTTATGCTTAACTTTTAGTTGCAAAACCTTCAATTCTCGTGTTGATATTAAGTTAAACGTAATAATGTTGCATTTTCTTTACAAATTAAGCCAAAGATTTACTTCATTCAAATATTAGAACTCAGAATTCAGATATTATAAACATAATCGATATTTTGAATTATCACCCATCCAATTCCAAATTATGTTTAACTTTAAACTATTATTAAGTACTTTAAAGTTAACTGATTCAATTATGTAAGTAAAACATGAAATTCTAGTTTTCATATATGATTATTATGAGGATAGATAGAATTATCAAAGTTTTTAAACATTATGTAATATTATTATTGGAAGGAGTTGTATCGTTTAGTTAATTTATTGGTTGAGTAAATGCAGAAACAGCGATGCGATTGGAGCAAATGAATGAATTAGAGAAGTTAATAGTTAATTGATACGCAAAGGAACATTTATTACCGCACGGCCTGGCACTTTTCAACCTACGTCGAGGATGATATCAAGTATCGCATTCTACATCGGATGCATTAGTCCGTTATATTGAGTTACAGAAAATTCGATACCGGCATGCAAAATTCCCGCATTCGAGCGAGCCGAAGACAAAAATTTCCGCGTTCCATCCTCCGAAGCGCCAGCATCTCGGTTACAGAAAACGTTTATAAAAAATAAAATAAAATAAATAATAATGGGTTTATCCGATGCAACGGATTTATTATTATTCTCATACGGAACGCATAAAGTAACTCCATAAATGTTATCTAATAAATTTATTTACGCCATCGAATATAAAAGCTATTATGTGAAGGGAAAAACGATGGAGAAGGAGAGAAAAAAAATAAAGGAAAAGAGAGTGAGAGAGAAAAGATTTACAGATGCCCACAAATCTCTGCTGATTATGCTGTAACTTAAGTTAAGTGCACACACAGAAGTGTCCGTACCATATGTTGAACGTAAGCATTTTATTTATTCTAACGGCAATGACATTCTCATTCACATGCAGCATCGGTTCCGCAATAGAATTTTATATTATTATATCTTCTCATATAAATTCATTCCTAGCGAATAAAAATAAGTGCATTATTCTGAATGCGCTTTGCTTCTTCGGATTTGTGTGGGAAATTGATAGATTTATCGCGTATAACCAGAATCCAAAAATGCGCAAGGGGTTTTAATTAAATTTTCAAATCTGCGGCAAACTTACCATAACGTGTTCGACGTTGTTGCTTCGATTCTGGTAATACCTAGTAAATCCAGCATTGCACGAATTCCTCGTTTATAAATTTTTTTTTTTTTTTGTATATTTATTATTTTTTTTATTGGTGAAAACTTCACTCACTGAAGGTTTATCGCACGGTGTTTCATTAGTTTCGTTTTGTTTGTGTTTGAAAGTATTTCCGAAAGAGGTTGGGTCGTACCACCGCCGCCGCCGCCGCGTACGATTTTCCCAATGTAAATGATGCGCGCGTTTGTTTAAGTCACTCACGAAGGTTGCCAGATAGAAGACTGACCATGTAACCAGCAAAAGCAGAGAGAAGAGACTAGATTTCCGGCGGGGGCAAAAGAGAGAGTGATGTGAACGAGCTTATGTGCAGCCGCCGCACCCGATGGACCGCTTGAAATAATTCCAGATGAGAGAAGTTGAGGAGTAGAAAAATAGAAGAAGCTAAAAGATACGAAGGGAAAAAATTTATTCTCCTGCATCCTGGCATCAGCGTTAAAAAAAATAATTTTAATAAATATTTATAAAAAAATTATTGGTCTACAAATTTCATTTTTAGCACAAATATTATTTTCAAAATAAATGAAATTCTTTATAATAAAACACAATATCAACATATATTTAACTAATCAATGCATAAATTGAATAAACTCTATAAATTTAAGAGAAATTCATGAATGGTCTATAAAGTTTGGTAATTTCAAAGCAAATTATTATCATCGTTACATAACATAATGAATATAAATTGCAAAAAAACGCTATAAATTAATATTTTGATTAAGATATATTTATAGACCAATGGTCTACACATTATATTTTCTTCGTTATTCAACATAATTAATCCTAATACTCTTCGTTCACGCAAATTTCAATTTTTAAATTATCTTCAACAATTTCTATCAGATAATATAGAATATATAGTATTGGTCTACACATATTGTTAAGTTCAAAATAAATTAAATTCTTTGTAAAAAAACACAATATCAAAATATATTTAACTAATTAAAGAACAAATTGAATAAACTATCAATATTGACAAAATTTAAGGATTTTTATGATTTTCATCATAATATAACAAAATAAATATAAATTGAAAAAAAACGCTTAAATTAATATTGATTAAGATAATTACCAAAATTTATAGACCAATAGTATACCCATTTTATTTTCTTCGTTATGAAACATAATTAATCCTAATATTCTTCGTAAACACAAATTAAATTGTTATATAATCTTCAATAATTTTTAACAGATAGAATAGAATATATAGATTTGGTCTATAAATATTGTTATTTTCAAAATAAATGAAATTATTTGTAATAGCGATAATTAAAAATCACTGGTCTATAAATTTTGGTAATTTCAAAGCAAACGATTTTCATCGTAATATATCATAATAAATATAAATTGCAAAATTTATAGACCAATTAAATGTGTAGACCTTATTTTCTTCGTTATGCAATAGAATTGATCCCAATATTCTTCGTTATTTCTATTAAATTGATAAATAAATATTTTAACAATTTCCAGCGCATAAAAAATACAATTAAAATAAAATGGTCTACAAATATTGTTATTTTCAAAATAATTGACGTTTTTCATATTTTAATATATAAATTTAAGGATCACTGGTCTATAAATTTCACAAAACAAATGATTATCATCGTTATATAATAAATCTGAATTAAATAATTTCATTAAAAAAATCCGCAAATTTTATACTTTTCATTCCCGCAATATACAAACAAATTAAAATAATATATTTTAATTTCATTCATTATAATTTATATATAAGGTTATAAATTTTATTATTTTAAAAGCAAATTATTTTCAGTTTAAATTTTATCTACTTGGTTTTGGCAATAACAACTAATTAATAGATAATAAATTTTATTTCTATCAAAACTAATAAATTTCATAAAGCTAATAAAATATATTCGTCTATAAATATTGTTAAATTTTTAAATCAATCAAATTACTGAAATTAATGATAAAATTTTATTATTTCCAAAGCAAACGATTTCCATCAACGTGTAACATCGTGACATAACACACAATAAATCCCTATGGACGACGACGCACCTACCTAAACTATAAAGCTTTCACTTTCCATCGCGATTTCCTTTCCAGATAATAAAATTTGTTTCTCCACAAACAAAACTGTTATAATAAAAATGACGTCGATTATTATTAACATCCGTTGCAGTTAGTCTATTGCATAAAAAAAAGAGCGGAGATGATTTAGATCGTGTGCGTTTGTAGAAAGTGGATAATTGCTTCGGTGTTTCTTCTTCGATCAAATATAGAGAATGCTTTTAGTTAAAGAAATGAAAGACGTAAAACGGTTGGATGGTTGGTGGTGGTGGTGTTGATGTTGGCCCGACGACCAAGGACGACCAGATAAAGAGAGCCAGCAGAGTTTTGAACAAAGGGCTCGTAGGTAGTTTCAGGTTTCGTCACAAAACGTAGATGCACATACACACACACTCACGTACACGCACCGCCGATGAATAGTTTATGGACGGAACCTGCGGTTCGCAATTTGATGCGACGCCAAAGAACAACAAAAAAAAAAGGGAGAAGAAAAAGAAGATGCGACGAGGTGCAATATCTGGTCGTAGGCATCTCCATTAATTCCGCAACGGGCAATTTCGATGCGCGTATGCCATATTCCGCCAGATATTGACGATAGTAAATCTCATCCTATTATTCGCAAAAGGTCATTAGGTGATAAGTGAAGGATTTTAATGCGTTCCTCCGCGTTCTCCAAGACAGAGCAAGAGATTCATATACACCGAGGGGAGAGCAGCAAGCGGGCGGCGCCGCATAGATCCGATCGCACATAATAAATTAATTGTTATTACGTTTACCCCTTGACCCCCCGTGCATAGTTTCAAGATGTGACCATGTTCATTGACATCGTGAGACCACTCAAAATCCAATATAAATTTACATCTCTTCATTTTCCACATACAAAAATTAATTAATTAATAATTACAAAATAATTAATTTTATTGTTTTATTTTAATCCAAATAAAAAAAAATCTGTTTTAAACTAAATAAAAAATATATCCATTGAAATATGCCGACGCTTTCATGAATTTATATATATTGAAAACAATTTTTAGCAACAAAAAATAATAGCAAAATACAATAAAATACTTCAACAAAAATTAAATATAAACTAGAAGTTTTAAATAAACTGAAATTTCAATTCATAATTTTGATATTCGATACAATTGACTCATAATATGAGCATCCACCAAAATTTTCAACATTTTAAATTATATAAGCGTTTCTTCTTCTTCTTCTTCTTCCCATCTCTTCCTTCCTCATTTAGCCTGTGCACTGCACAATGTCGCCAGTTCCCGCCGTGTGCTCTATTGGAATTCAGGGTACATATAACATTGGAGTTCAAATTTTAACGATGTCCAAACCGGGACTCTGCGGTTCTGTACTATTGGATTAGGGTGAGTCTCGGTCGGAAAGTTAGTAGACGTTTTGGAGTTATTCTGCAACCAGATTTACGGAGTAGCATGTGAATCGTAGCCATGTTTGCTTATATTGGAGTTTTTGTGGTTTTGACAAATCTCAGCAGTGCGATGTAAACATCTCGGTTTTCTGTGGCTATAAGTGAGTTAACTGACGTTGGTAACGGGCATCTTTGTGCTATCAGTTCCTTCATGAGGTTCTTGGATGCTTCCTCTCTATTGCGACACTCGAATATGATGTGGTTCGCCGTGCCTATTTCGCCGCACTCACATTGGTTTGTCTCCGACCATCCCATCCTGTGGAGATGGGCTGGTGTGAGGCAGTGTCCTGTTCTGAGCCTAGTGAGGGTGGAAATGTCCGCTTTCTTGCTCATTTGCATTTGTAGGTACCATGGGCTTGCTGAAATCGTGTTAAATATGCTAAAGTATATCTTCCCCTTCTCTGATCCCCCCAGCTCGTGCCAGATTTGCCACCCGTTATTCTCTTCTTCCTTTATAGCTGCATACAGGTCCTTGTAGTGAATTCCCACGTCAGTTATTTGCAAGTCATGAGCTCTGTTAGCTATATCGTCCGCAATTTCATTGCCTCTTATGCCTCTGTGCGCGGGAACCCAACAGAGTTTGATCTGTGAGCCACTCTCAGAGAGCTCCCTGCAGCTTGCCCTTATCCTCATGACCCAGATGTTTGTGGCAATCGCATATTTGCAGCTCTCAATTTGTTCTAGTGCACCTGCAGAGTCGGAGAAAATAACCACCATCTTCCAGTGTCGATGACTGTGGACTATGCAACAAGCTCTATGTATTGCTATCAATTCGGCCGTGAGGATGGATGACTGTGCCGGTATTCGTCCACCTTCCGCAATCTCAGCCGATGGCGCGAACACTCCGTAGGAGGCCGAACTCGGCTGAGTCCTAACTGATCCATCAGTATACATTTGAACATGCCGAGGGTACTGATTAGCAACAAAGTCGTACAGGGCCCGGTTAATTGAGGCTGAATTTCGTGCATCAGTCAGGAACCTAGCTACTGGTATCTTGAATATTTGTTCCTGTATGGAGAACAAAGAGATGTTATGCAGCAAATCCGTTGCAAGAACACTTGACAAGTCCTCAGACTTCAACCACACATCAATCAGCAGAGGGGTCCCCCTGGATCTCCAGAATGGGGAATCTCCAAAGGCCTGCGCGGCCAGACGTACCGCCGGACCGACAGCCGTCTGTCCCCCTGCTCTCACCTTCATCAGGTATTGCGTCACGAGTCTTGTTCTTCGCAATGATAGAGGGGGAAGCCCCATCTCTGCGTGAAGGACATAGATAGGGGTCGACTTCAGTGCTCCCAAGCATATACGTAGCGCCTGATTCTGGGTTCTATCCAGGGCCTTTAGAGCTGTCTTAGGGCAGAATGAATATATACCACAAGCGTAGTCAAGTCTACTCATAACGAAAGCCCGATAGAAGCCAAAGAGGGTACTCGGTTCCCCTCCCCAGTCCCTACCCGACACCGCCCTCATAATGTTTATTCCTTGGGCACATGCCTGTCTTAGTTTGGTTATTTGCAGTCCCCAATTCAGCCGACGGTCGAACCACACCCCCAGAAACTTATGAGAGTCGACTATCTCGATCACTGCATCTCCCATTCTAATTTCTGGGTTTATCCTTCTTCTAGCTCTTGAGAATATCATTATCTTTGTCTTTCCTGGCACTATTGTTAAGTTCTTGCTGCTGAAGTACTGCTGGAGACGGTTCAAGGTGTCGTTCAGTGAGTTAGACAAGGTGATTGTGTCATGACCACTAGTATAAAGGACTATGTCATCAGCATATACGAGGTATTGTACTCCCTCACGGATGAGTCCACCAATTCCTCTTATGTATAGATTGAATAACAGAGGACTCAGGGGGCTGCCCTGTGGAAGTCCTTTATATGAGTGTCGAGTTTGTGTTTTAGGGTCAGTGCCGATGAGATGCAGTCTTTTTTCCGCGGCTAATGCAATCAGCATATTGATCAGCCGGGAGGGCAGCCGCATTTCCACCAGCGATTGCTGTAGTGCTGGCATGGATACATTATCATAAGCCGCTTTAAGATCAATGAAGCAGACCAGGGTGTGTTCTTTTCTAGCCAAGGCTCTGTATAAGGACGCAGTGAGGGTGTAGATATTATCCACTGCTCCTCTTCCCTTTCGAAATCCGGTAACGTTAGGGGGTAAGATGTTTCTACTTTCACTCCACCCATCCAACCTGTTTTTTAGGATCGATTCCAGGGTTTTCCTTACACAGGATATCAGGGCTATGGGTCTGTAGCTGGATGCCTGATCTGATGGGAGAGTCCCTTTAAGGATTGGGACTATTGTGACGCTGTTCCAACTTTCTGGTACGTTACCGGATGAAAGTATGTTGTTGTAACATTGTGTCAGTCTGTTCTTTGCTGTGACATCTAGGTTTTGCAACATGCTATATGATACCTCATCCTGTCCAGTCGCTGAGTCCTTGCACCTTTTGAGCACCAGCTCCAGTTCCGGAGTTTTGATGCTGTTGTTTAAGTCGTTATCCGGCTGGGAAAGGGCCAATTTTTCCAAGATCTCCTGTGGTTCTTCTGGAGTAAGATTTCTGAGGAAAGCATCTTTCCATCCATTTCTTGCGTTGTTTGTGGTGCCAGGACGGATATCCTTTCCACTGAACTTTTTAATCTTCCTCCATACCATCGCAGGGGACGACTCCTTTCCAAGAGATTCGCAGAACTCCACAAAGCTTGATCTCTTCTTTTGTTTCAGTAGGCGTCGAGTTTCTGCCATAACCCTCCTGGCTGCTATTAGATGTTCTATCCTGCCAGTACAGTGGAAAATCCGCAGGTAGCGTCTCCTTTTAGCCACAGCTTCGCTACACTCTGAGTCCCACCATGGGCAAGGCTGTCTGGGTTGTCGCCTACTCTCCCTGTATGGACTGACCTGTCTCGCTACTCTTCCAATAATGGCGGTGAGAGAATCCATTGTGAGTTCTGTTGATGCCCTGTTCACCTCCTCTGCGACCAATGTTTGGTATACATCCCACTTTATTTTCCTATGGTTTATCGTCTTATTTATGTAGTGAGAGCTGTTTTTGTCGGCAGTTTGGGGAAGGCGCAAGTTGATCTCCGTCATAATGGGATAATGATCACTCCCCATCGAGTCCTCCAGGGTCCGAGAGGAAACAGAAGCCGCTAGATCTGCAGACACCAACACCAGATCCAATACAGTAGAGGTCGGAAAGGACATTCTAGTGGGACGCATATCATTGACAATGACTAAGTTATGTGTGTCTATTGTGCTCGCCAGATCCCTTCCATTCCGGTTTTCCCTATTGTGTCCCCAGTCCGGATGGTGGGCATTAAAGTCTCCCGTTAATATGAAGGGTGGTTCAAGGAGGGCAATTAACCTATCCCAACATGCTGTGTTGATGTGAATGTCTGGTGGTATGTAAATTGAGACTATCGAGATGCCGGATATTACTAGCTTCACGTATTGGGCTCTGACAGGATGCACAAAGTCGGGTACTGACATATCTCCTTTCCTGGCTATGTTCAGAAGGATGGAGACTCCACCCTTGCCATCATCTCTTTGGTTATGTAATGCGTTATAACCCGGAGTTGAGATCCTAAATCCTGGTCGGATCCAGGTCTCGCAGATGGTCATAATGTCTATGTTATTTTCGTGAGCTAACTTTAGAATCTCTGAGTGTTTCGTTTGGAGCGACCTAGCGTTCCAGCTCAGAAGATTCAGATTCCATAGAGTCATTTTTGGTTCTCGGTAGTTCTAGATTTTTTAGAGTTTCTACTAGTATCTTAATTGTTGGAGCTAATCTTGATGTTTTTTTGTTTCCTTTTCTACAGATTGCGTCGGCCAGTTGACGTAGTAGCGACGCTAACACCTCTTCCTCTTTCTCTTCGTCTGTAGATTGTTGCTGATATGCCAGAGGCCTCGCCTCTTTGGGTCTCTGTTGACGGTTTCTTGTTTTGGGCTTTGGAGAGCTCGGGGAGTTGCCCACTATTCGTTTCCTCTTTGTTGGCTGACTCGCCGCGGTGTAGGAGTGATCCCACATGAGGCTGCGGACCGACGACGTCGACTGCACAGCTGTGGGGGAAGGCGAGCGGGGTCTAGCTGTTGTATCAGCGTAGGTATTGCGATTTTCTGTTCTGGGGAAAATATCGCTTATTACGGATTCCTGCCTGTTTAATGCAGGGAAGTCTCTGCTGGAGTTTATTTGGATGGTCTTTCCTTTAAATAAGTTTGAAGCTTCGAAGAAGGAGTAATTGAACTTTACCATAGCTTCCTTGATCTTCCTCTGTCTGACGTACTCTGGGCATATCCTGCTGGACAACTTTGTGCCTAGTTCGTTTGTGTAGTGAGGACCCTTACAGTGCAGACAGATCGGCGAGTTTTTACTTGGACAGTCTTGTAATTCGTGCGATTCCGCACACGCTGGACATCTTGTGAGATTGTTTTTGCAGAGTTTTTTTGTATGACCGTATCGTAGGCAGCCGAAGCATTGTATAACTTTGGGTGTGTAGACTTCCGGTGTCCTATAATTGTAGAACATATGAACCCGTGCTGGAATAACCTTGCCTCTAAATGTTACCAGAATGGAGTTTGTTGGGACATATGCTGGATTTCCTAGTTCATCTGTGGTTCTCCTGTTAATTCTTTCCACCCTAAGAATTGCCCTTCCCTCTTCACATAGTAAATTTTCAGTAATTTCTTGTTCTGTCCAGTTCTTATCAATGTCTCGTATTATAGCTTTACAACTTATTAAGTGCGCTGGGATGAAGCTGTTCAAATTCTCTTTGCGAGTAAAATTTGATCTGATGAATATGTTGGCCGCTTCTCCAGTTTGAAAGGTGACTGCTACTCTGTTCTTCCCTCTGCTCTCTACTTTCAAAACCTTGCTAACCTTATTAACTATCAATTTGTTCCCTATTGCCATTGCTCTGATCTGATCATTGTTACCTTCTGCAGGTTCCAGATGGACAATGTACGGTCCTCTATCTTTGTTAGTATATGTTTGCTGCTGCCTTTTCGTCTCCGTCGCTTCCACATTCATTGGGGCAGATTCTTGAACCTGCCCCCCTGTGATGGGGGGGTTGCCCCCCGAATTCTCCCCCATTACCAACTACCCCTCTAAACTACTTGCTAGGGAAGTTTACAATACAAGGATAGAGCACTTACGTGTGATCGCCTATTTGAGGTTAACACCCGACCGTACTCGTACACGGCGCGAACCGTACTCGATATAAGCGTTTACACCAGCGTTTCTTAACCTAAGGTGGAGAAATGACAGCTGTCACTTTATGTCAAAGCGAGAAACTGGTGAAATACTCTTGGTAATTGTTGCAAAATTTAAAATGAATCAATTTTCATTTGATTAAAAAAAAACATAAATATTAATGAAACCTAATATTTGTATCAATTTTTTTTGAAGCAAATTTTTCAATAATTTACAATCAATTTTGTTGTAAATAAAAAATCAATTTTATTAATATTTATACAATCTCTTAGAAAAAAAAACTAACAAAATCTTAGATATGTTCACACTTTTGTTACAAATATTTATTTAAAAGTAATTTTAATTTAAAAAAAATTCTATTGAATTTTTATGAACTACTAAAGAAAGCAAACTGAATCTATTTACAGCGTTTTCTTGGGTTTTGCTTAAATGCTTCAGCAGAATGTAATTAGAAATGCGCTTCGAAACTAAAAATAGTTTTATGTTATTGGAGATATAGTGTTACATGCAGATGTGCAATGGATTAGTTTAAAATAGAATTTCAAGGAATCCAAACAAGAAGTTAAAACCAAACGTAAGAAAAATATTTCCAATAAGGAAACAAATATTCTTCAACATAAATATCTTCATTAATTATACAAGAATAAATAAATAATCGCATTTTATTGCCAAAATGAAGTAAAAAAATAATTATTTATAACAAATTAAATTATTTTTAATAATAAATATACACGAATAAAAATTTCCAAAAAAAATAAATATTTTTATATATCATAAAATTGTTATTATTTTATTCAATAATTGTTTGAAATTCGTTACAAATATAAATTATTTTCAATAATTGATAGCATGTATTAATTACAGAGAATACGACAAAACTGTATTTAATTGTATCGTGTGTTAAACCCGCCCGATCGATACGATACGAACGCTGTCGAAACTTGGTTACACAATTGTATCCATTATTTGCATCAAACGGCAACAATAGTTGATTAATCGACGCCACCTTCTGTATTACATTTACAAGAGCAACTTTTTAAAAAGCGCTCATTGTGTAACGCAGAAGTAGAAATCGCTTTTAAAGACTTAACAAATTGCAAATCCATTTCATAAGGAAGTGAAATATAATAATATTTTATAATTAGGATGATGCCACTCATTTACCAATGATGAAAATATAAAAAAAAAACAAAGACTTTTCAATTTCACATTTTCCATTTTTCATATTTTTTCTACATTTAATTATTTAAAGAATGTATGTAAAAATAATATTATTTAATTAAAATGCTAATGATTTCTAATTTTCTACAATTGATTAATTTCAGTCATAAATCTATTATAATGACAACTCTATTATAAATAAGTTCTATTTGTAACAGTAACAGAGACATAAAACATGTTAGGAATGTATAAATATTTATGACTGAGTCATATGTATTTTTTTAATTATTTATGTAAATTTATGTTTTTTGTAATGAACGTCGTTATTATCACCTCCCTTTTAAAATTATATAAACTATCCATATGCTATAATTACCAAAAAAAAAATCACAATATTTAATGTCTCATATCTCCCAGTTTTGAAATTTTCTTCCATATAAGGATTTGTTTAGTGTTGATTTGTCATGACGATTTAATAAGGACTTTTTAAATGTTTTAGAACCGCAGATTCATCGCGACGCACATAAAATGCGTTTTACTAAAAATATAAGGTAATTTTAGGAATTTTCCTTACTTTCAATTTAGAAACAATAATACAATTTTTTTCTGATTTTATGGGTAATTTTATCTATTTTGAAGATAAATGTTACAATTAATTTAGTTTTTTTTTTGTATATAATTTTATTCATACATTTCTGTTATAAAGTTTTAAATAAGCAATAATTAATTCTTATATGAAAAATTGTTTAAGTTGTTATCAAAATGGAATTTTAACTTCATTACTAAAAATAATTTATTTAATTAGAGAAATAATAGTTAATTTAAAAGATAACTATTTTATTAATAAATATAAATTATGCAACCAACATGTAAATAAATTCGTTCATTCATGTAAAATAAATTTGACAAAAAATACTATATTTATGAGTGCAAAGGAATGCAGTAAAAAAAACGCACTATAAATGAATGAAAAGTAGTAAAAAGATGTGTAAAACATTCCGTTTCGGGTCTAGACGATAATAAAAAAATAATTTATTCTAAACACACATCGATAAGGAACAAAAAACTGCACATTAATTCCGCTGCATCTCGGAAATACACGCAAACAATGAATGAAATGTAGTAAAAAAGAAGTGTAGAAAATTCCAATCTAGTCTAGACGATAAAAAAAATTATTCATTCCAAATAACATCAATAAAAACTGTAAATAATAAATTAATGTCTCAGCTATTATTTTTAAATAAATTCATTGACAAAAATTGTATTATAACTTGTCATTGCACACGTATCTTGTTAAGATTTCCAAAAATGTTCATTTCATTTTGAAAATCGCTTGATTAAAGTATATTTTTTTATAAAATTAATCAAAAAATGATTCAGATGAAATCAATATAGTTTTAGTACAATTAAAGGTGCAATCATTCAAATTAGAATGTTAGTTAATCAACTCGAAACTAGTGTATGCAAGTTGAATAAAGTTTGGATTCGGTAATCGCGGTGATGTAGGTGCCAAAATGATCACAATAAGTGTCTCGAAGCGAGTATTTATTTAGTTTATTACATCTGCTGGTGGGAATATAGTGCAAATCCCAATCTCGCGAATTGGATTTTCGCGCAAACTTTTTAAATAAAATCAAGGAAAGCCAATCCAACTTCCGGCTACCCATAGAGAAAGATAGTCAGTCTCTGTTTAGCAAAGAGAGAAGTAGAATTCGCGAGACTTCGTCAGTTGTCTAAACTGCATTTGCATAATATTGCACCTGGGAGATGCCGTTTCGGGGGTTGCCTTGAAGCAGTTTCCTTCAGTTTTCGACTGTATAAATATAGATAAAAGGGAATAATCGGCGAACTTTCAGACATTCCATTTTATTAAGCGCCTGCTCGCAAATATATAAAAAAAAAACAATTTATGAAACTGAAAATACGGCATTGCAGCAGCAGTATTTTCTTCAGGTATATTACACACCTCTTTTGCATATGCATACTGCTAATTCCAGCATTCGATACCGCTGTTTGATGCTGTTACATGGAAATAAAAATATCTGTTACTCCCCAATTAACGCACGCTCCGCATTCCGGGATGCTCGGCTGTTGCAGCCTGAAGCGTATCAGCATTACATGAGAGTGGGACGTGCAGCATTATCCAAATAACTGGTTGATATCGATATATTTACAAATAATAAGCAGCGACCGAAAGCTGACACATTTTATTTTTCCCCATTCAGCTGCAGCGCTCAACTTTAAAAATAACGACCGGTTATATGTGTGCGCGTCGGATTATTCAGTGGGCTTCAAAAGCGTTTGCTGCATTTATATAACATATAAATATACTCGTTAAAAATTACATAGTAATTGAAATGCGCGCATTGGAATATAGTCGCGGTGCGGCGTCGATTTTTGTCATTAAAAATTTGGTACGAGGTTAAATCAGAACAAAAACCAAAGATGGAGCTGCAAGCGTGTACCATTCTCGAGAAAGAAACATTTATCAAACAAGTATTATAATCTTTTCTGGGAATATTAAAGAAATAAATGCAGAAATATATGTAGAAATGCACGAAATGTTCATGTTTAGACAAATGTTACAAACTATTCTTATCACCATTCATCAATTTAAAATGATTAAGAGTGTGATCATCACCAGATTTAGTGAATTATATAAATAATATTAGGAAAAAAATTGTTTCTAATCAATTTTTTTAATGTTAAAGTTTGAAATCACAATAAATTTCACTAATAAATCGTATTCATATATTTCTTTTTTTTTTGCTATGTGATGGAATATGTTGGAGTCTCATTATGAACTCAGATTCAATGACTGTGCCTCCACAACCTGCACACAATTTTGCATAAGCCTATTTTCATGTGTAAAAGATATGGCGGATATATCCGCCCATCGTCCGTAAGTGGTTAAATACACAATTTGCCTACATAGAATCGTAAACGTAATAAATATGTTTAAAATAATTAGTTGCAAAAGGGTCGATGAGTTTCCTTTCCATTGTGACAAACATTAATAATAGAATTGCAAATCACCAGACACAATGAAACCCATTGCTCAATAGTACAGCGACAAGTCGTTGCGAGATCACAATGTTAATTAAGAAATAATAATAAAGAAAAAACTAATTAATATAAACGAAAGGCCTTTATCGCCGTTTGGGGTAAAATTCCGCTTCAATTAGATATCCGACGCGACACCGTTGAGCTGTTAAATCTTCAGCGCGAAACGCTTTCTTCAAGAACTTTGCAGACGCCGCGACGGCTCCATTATCATCTATTATTTCAACCTATATCTCAAACGGGAGAGAAGGACGTTTCAACAATACACTTCGGGGATTAACTTTTGCAGGAAGCAGTCGGTATTTACCGTGCAGAAGCGAAAAAGAAAATCTATCCGACTACTCAAACAATTAGGCAGATACAATTACGTAGGATGTAATCTGTGAGGAAGGAAAATGGAGCTGCTGCAGTTCTTGTTATCGCTCCAGCGTTAAATCAATGTGTATTCCAGAGCTGGAATATAATATCTTATGGGAATATCTCTAAGGAAAATCGCACGTTTTGCTTTGCAATTACGCAACTTTGCTAAGAAAAACTAATACAAAAGTCGAAGGTGCAAATTGTAATTACCTAACCGTGCGAACTGTATCAATTGGTGGATGTATTTCAGCTACGAGAAACATGACACATTCGTCCTTTTTTTTTCTTCTTTCGACTATCCTCCGAGTGCCCTAAACTGACGCGCTGCGTGTAAATATTTAAGGGCTGTGAATTAACAGCGACGTGCGGCGTTTTCTAGGTCATCCATTCGCCCTCTTGCTACGGCAGTTTCGTAAATTTATTATAAACATTAAATAATGCATCGTATCTTTAGTAAATATTCAAATGTTATTCATATTTAGAGTAACGAAACATCAATGTTTATGTTCAGGATTTAAAATTTATATAAAAGTTAATAATTAACTACAAAACATATATAAACTTACGATGATAATACAATATATTATAGACTAGTATAAATAATGTTGTAATACTGAAAATATAGAGAAGGTTGAAGATGACTGAACGACGTCCACTTCAATCCATCATCAAAATCAGACACCGCAGCAAACCAATCTCTCGAAACGGCTTGAAACAAATAGAATCTTAGGAATTCTCCACAGAATTGGATAGATCGACTCAAAATTCAAGGATAAGTATACAAAAAGAATCGAAACTTTGATAAATTCAAGAAATACTCCACAAAATTGTAAATACAAAGCAAAAATAATTAAATTTCAAATAATTTTAATAAAATTTCATATTTGAAAGTGGAAATAATAGAAATTAATATAACCGATAGTTTCATTGCTGTTTATTACAATTTTAATTGAAAGTGAAACTACCAGAAATTAATGATTGCATGGTTCATTTAATAATGCTATTAAGAAGTGCATTACAACATTAACTTTACAATTAACATTAAGTTTATCTTAAATTAAAATCATTGCAAATTCACTATTATTATGATGATGTATATACACCACTGGCGATATGAGAGACACAAATGTTTGTCAGACATACTGAAAGTGAATTGACAGCTGTCATTTAACATAGTAATAATGACAGCTGTCAATAGACAATAGTTGTAAAATGACAGCTATCAAATATGACCAGACTCTTTGATAGACTGTAGTATTATAATATTTAGTGTGTAGTATATTTAAATTTACTCTTTTTAATATAATAAAGAAAACTGTGTCTATTTTGTGAAGGTTGAACCGTCCATAAAAATCGCTTATACGTTTTTTCTTTTGTTTTCATGTGAAGTTAAAAAAAAGTGTCTATGCTTGAGGTTAGTTTACGAATTTCTAGGGCACTCGAGAGTTCACCCCGGGACGGCAAATACAGGTCCTAAAACATGTCGTGAATCTACGGGAAGAGCATAACAGCGGCAATGATGTTTGTCTAAACGGCAGATAGACCACACGAAGATCCTGCAAAAGGACCTTCGGTGTAACCATCATAATATTTTATTAGAAAAATCAATGTGCCCCCGAGGAAATTTCGAGCTCCACTTAACGAGGCACGCTCCATGGTTAACGCACCGTTGATCTACGAAATTATACCGGAGAGAAACAAATTTCGGTCCGGATTATTTGTACATACGCGCGTTTTTTTTTTCCAAACGCTTTTTCGACTACGTCGATTACAGCGTTTCGGATATTTTAACGATTTAATTAGAAGCTTAATTATAATGCTTGCAAAGCTTCCAACAACGATCAGCGGTCGGTAACAATAAATAGACCGAATTGGAAACATTCCAACTTTTGCTTGTTACACCCAAATCCCAATCGCAACTTTATAATTACCTCCGAATCCCAGATTCAGGATAAAACAACGACCTTCGATATATGTTCATGTTTATTTTAGAGACTTCATTTGAATAAGTAGTTGGGAATTATCAATATTTGTTACGAAATTACCCTCATAATTACTTACAGACAATGACGATATTTATGAGATCCGCAACTTTATAATTACTTCCGAATCCCAAATTCAGGATAAAATAACAATTTAGATTCATATCCATCTATTCCACAAATTTATAATTATATGCAAATAATAGATTTAACAAAAAAATTTAAATTTTTAATTCGAAAATATCCAATATTTAAGAATTGTCTATATACAACAATCCCATTGTGCGAATGTACTTAGTATTAAGATTTGTTACACAACATAACTCGAATCGTCTGCATTCTAAACTCATCCCATCGCGTCGTTTAACTTTCATCATGATGCACCTAAATCACCCTAATGGTACGTTATTAAAGGTTTCCTAAGAATAAACCACCATCAATTTCAATTACACGTAATGGTGTCTGCGTCGATACCGAAAAATCAAATATTCTGTTAACGATCTTCCGCGATACAATCGTGGTTTTACTTATTTTTTTTTAATGAACGGAAACACGTAGCGTATCCTGGGTTCGGCCGTATGGACCTTACAACCACCCACTCCTCGCCATTAAATAAACAATCACTTAAGTTAATTAATAAAAGCTGGGTAAGCGAACGGCGATGGTGTCAAAGACCTCGACTCTGAGGCCGTGATGAGCGATCTCCTTATGCGACAGATTTGCATCCAGGCAGTTTCGCGGAGATGGAGAGAAGACCGTGAGCGGCGTTGAAATTTTATTGCACGGGATTTTTCAGAACTCAAAATTGATGGCTCTGTACGCAGAAGAGTGGAGACGAGACGACGAGGCTGTTTCTGTTTATACCCTCTTCCATTCTCTTCTTTTCCACTCGACGATGCGATCTGCACGAAGGCAAATAAAACTAAGAAACGGGATCATACGAGTTTTACGATTTTTATATTGCGATGAAGAAACAAAGCAGGTGTCCTGATTTCAATATAAACATTGCATGCAGGGTGGACACAAAATTAATTAAATTAAAAAATATACTTTAAAAAATCATACTTTACTTTCTTAATATACTCTATATCCCTAAATACGTTTTTCAGGTGTACCAACAGTCATGATTATCATAGATACCAATGATTTGACAGTTCAAACTTTGTCCATTAGGTGTATATCATAGTTGGTACACCTGACATTTTTTGTGACCTGTCAAAGTGTGGTAGCGATATTATATTGTGTCACAAAGATGGCATTTGGGAATCAAAGGAATATTGTCTGGTGTTGTCTTTGTGGAGTCTCAATAGTTAATAATTAAGTAAATCCAATTGATTTTTAAACAACTTTATTAACTTAGTTATTAAGACTATGTTGTTTCCTTAACGATTTATTTAACTTTGCGTCTTTTACTGATATTTCGTGTTTGGAGGTCGCTATTCTATTACATTAGGATTCGTTAACATCGGTTAATGAACTTTCAGAAGTTATTTTCAAATTAATTTATTTTATTCGAATTATTAAAATTCAATTACTTTTTTACTTTCAGATTATTTTAGAAGTTATTTTCAAATTAATTTATTTTATTCGAGTTATTAAAATTCATTTACTTTTTTGAACTGATTGTAATGCGCAAGAAAAGGTATTGTGGTCAAAATTAAGAATTTTTTTGGTAAGAAATTCCGATCGAAAACAATAATAACTACGTGCCCATTGTTATATATCGTTGTTGCTATACAGTTATTGCAAGGAGCAAGAAACTGTGATATATCACAAAAAACAAAAACAACAAATAAATAAGCATTTCCGGTCAAAAAAATAAAGAATCATAATACCCACGCATTAAAGTAATAATAGTTGAAATTACAGTCAATAAAATAATTTAGATTAATCCGCACTACTAACACATATATTACATAATGGAGCTCAACTATTAGATAATGACTATTATTATGCAGCTTTAAACATTTTCAAAGTGATTACAGGCAAGAGTATTACTTAACTGTTCACTTATGGCGTAGAGACTAAACAAACATCGTTATGCAGACTTATTCCGGAAATAAATTGTTAGATCCAAAATTGAGTGCCTTGCTTGGTTGGTGATGGAGTCTTCTCATCCCCTCTTTCGTGTTTCAGCAAATATTGAGAGAAGCTTGCAACTGTAATTCCAACTCCGAGCAAAGATACACTCAACGTCGCTAAGAAGTTATGATTGTTATACAACACTCTTAAATCATCATTAAAATATTTAATTGATTTAAATCAATTAAAATTTTAAATTGTTGAAGATTTTTCTTAATTTCTATTTTACAGTTACAAATACACTGGTAATAATTTTATTTTTAATAAATTCTTCATTTACTAACAAATCTCTTTATTACCAATTTAAACTTTTCAGGTAAAATTAATTTTAAAATTTTTAATTGGAGGAAAATCATAAAAATAATTGATTTTAATATTTCAATTTAAATATAAGATATTTCTTGATTGAATTTAATTATTTTGAGTAATTTATAATGCTTTTAGATTAGATTAAATTATTTCCTTTTTGGTTTAAATTTCTTAAATTATGTTCTTAATTTGATAAAAAAAATATATCCACTGTAACTTGTGAACTAAACTTCAGATTGCTATCAAATTTCGACAGGAATCGTCTGAAGGTTGGTACTTCATAAAAATCATATGCCATCTATATGTCATCCTACAAACTTATTGAGTGAGGTCTTACATTAGGAATGCTTTCATAAAAAAAAAATGGAAATAAATCTGCTGTATTATTTTTTGAGTGTGAAGGGATTCGGTCGCCTTCAAGGATTTGCGTCCACCTTCATTTATTCATCGATAATTGCTGGAGGTTTCTTTTGGGTCCTAATGGCCGGGACGTTTGTGTGACAGTTGTCAGAGCGGCGTGAATATTTAAAAGCAGGAAAGTGAGTTGGGTCGTTGACCAAAGGCACTTTCGTTTTAGTATTTCGCTGCACCATCTGGTCCAAGGTTTCAAGTTCTGCAAGCCGCAACTGAATGGCGGACATTTATAGTCGGCTAATAACTTCGAAGCATAAATCACGCTCTCTACGAAGGAAAGAAAGACAGACAGAACGAGCGTGGATGTTAATCAGAAGAGTGCCAATCAAATGTGGGGGAAAAGTTGGACGTTTATAACGAACCAACTGAAATTCATTTCCATGTTGACCGTGTCGATGGGCAAACATCCGCAAGCAACATATTTTAATACCTGGGGGATGGAAAGGTACGAAGAGAGTAGTGGTAGGTGGCAAAAACTCGCTGCTGCGAGTTTTAATTAAAATTTGTTGACCATCCCCGCTATATCTGCACATGCACTCCAACAAAATCGGTCAGATCCAAGTTCTTAGCTCTCCACTACACGTTTTGACAATTACATAATGGACAATAATTCACGATTAATGTACAAAACACCTCTAATTCGGTTGCCTTACTCCATTCGGTTAGTTAAATTAGTTCGTGCATATTGTGCTCGGATGCAGCTTGCTAATTTCTGGAACAAAGTAAATCAATAATAAATAGATGAGGGGGTTTGTGGAGGAAGGTGGTTTTGGGGTTCTGCGCCCGACTTATTCGAGAACTTAAACCGCAGCAAGCGAATGAAACAATGAAACACGATCGCATTCGAATCGCTGCTAATTAACAATTACGAATAAATCTTCATCGGATTTACAGTCAATTATTAAAACGGCCACACGTATTTTATACTTGCGCAACGCATGCATAAACTAATCAACGGCAATTGTTACTCGTATATCACACGACTGGTTTCGTTTTTTATTTTCTTCTGCTGTTCGTTGCATACACTTCTCTTCATAAGTGTGTAGTGTCTGTTGCATTGAATATAAATATGAATTAGGTGCAGCGCTTATGCAAACCTTGCTGAATTTTAATAAAGTACCGTACGAGGTCAACTGAATTCAATTACAAATATGTATATTTAATCATGCAATTCAGTGTTTCCCAACTTACAATATGTATTTTAAACATGTCTCAATAAATCTTCATCGATTACTTAATATAGCGCCTCGCTAACAACTAAGATTCGATGACATAAACTTTTGTGATATGGCGAATATATCCGCCGCTACCCCACATAGATGACATAGTATGTGCCATTGAAATATTTATACAAATTCTTGAATAAAGATTAGCACAAACATTTAAGAGAAACATGCAAAGCTTATAATCGAATAGATGAAAAATTAGGAAACATTGCTACAGCTGATATTCAGAGGAAATATAAAACAAAATCTCCTAATTGAATTGAGGTAGTTTAAACTTCGAAATAGTAAATAAATATTTTCATGACTGATTTTAGCTTTAAAATTATTCTTTTAAACTTTATTACAAAATGTTTCAACTTAACATCACCAAACAAAAAGTAGGTTTAAACTTCTATAATCAAACAAATTTAGCGTTTAAGCATCATTGGCAATAAATTCAAAAGAACTAAAGATTAGGAAACACTGCTACAGTTAATATTCGGAGGAAATTTAAAACAAAATCTACTAATTGAATTGAAGTAGTTTAGACTCTTTACTGTCTTTAAAATAGTAAATAAATATTTTCATGAATGATTTTAGCTTCAAAATTATTCTTTTAAACTTTATTACAAAATTTTTCAACTTCACATCACCAAATCATTGGCAATGAATTCAAAACAACGAAAGATAAGGAAACACTGCTACAGCTGATATTCAGACGAAATGTAAAACAAAAGCTCCTAATTGAATTTCCTTTGTTCGCATTAGTAATTATTTCTTGCTGCCAGGTATTGGAATAGCAATTAATTTTCAGAATAATACTGTATCGAATTTCGCGTTCGAGTTAATAAAATAATTACCGTTCAAAGTGAAAAGAAAAAACAACAAATCGAAACCTATTGTTATTAGCATAATGCCATAAACTGGGGCATTTCGTGTAATGTACGGCCGTAATGTGTGTATCTGTTATTGACAATAAAGCATTAACTGACGCAAATATTTATGCAACTGAAACATAAAATTTGCTGAAAAAATAGATTTTTGTTATTGCTACAAATCAATGTTCTTTACTTTGAACTCTCCTTGTAACTATCTATAATTCGTCCATTACATAATTCTATAAACCATACAAAAATATAAATAATCTTTTTCTGATGGAAGTAAAACTGTGTGTGACATGAGAAATTCAAACAGCAAAACTTGACAAATTTCTAAAAATCAAAGATATTTAGTAATAAAGTTCACCTCTCACTTCTGCTTCCTCTGCATTTCATATATACTGCTTTTGGGAAACCGCAGACTTATATAACGTTCTAAATTCAATTTCCTGTTCAATTCAATCGAAATTATACGCTTTTTTAAATAAATATATGCTTAATCAGCATATTATTATTATTAGTGTATATTTTTTAATGCTCAAAATCAATCATTAGTTTTTTATGTTGTTTAAAAAAAATCATAAAGACTCTTTTATTATTCGATACTTAACGCTTCAGTGATTTCTATAGAAGTATTGATATTTACAGTTACTTTGACTACTTGAAAACGTTTGTATTAACGCTTTAATTAATGCTCAAAGCAACAATATTATAATAATATTATTAAGGGAAAAAAATAATATTTAATTATTAATGTAATAAAATTGATAATTAATTGTTAATTATATTGAAATGTCGTGTAGAAAAGCAAGAAAAAAATATGATGTGACACATTGATCAATTACATTGACTTGATGAAAAATATGGCAGGTGCAGACACCGATACGCCGAAGGTGGAAGTTGTTTAAGGAAGAACGTCAGGAGCAGCGCGCATCATTGCTGACACCTGATTTATACACAGTCGAGCAGTAAACTCCGTGCTTCTAAGAATAATAACCTTATTAACCTCGAGAGCAGCGGCAGCAGAGATTTGAATGGCAAAATACATCAACATCATCGTCCTTAATAAATGCAAGCGCAAGGATAAATCTTTTTGTTTTCTTCCTTCCTCAAGTTTTTCCCGAAACAATACTGAAGGAATCCGAGGACCCCGACAAGCAGGTCGACAGCCTTCCTAATGATCAAACCCTGATTGATATTTATATATCCATTTCCATCTATTTATAGCGCTTTACTTTTCAAACGAAAAGTCTATTTACTGCTGCAATTCCTAAAGCAAACACAAACTATCCGAGTAACTAAATTCAGTTTCATTTACCTAAAAGATTCTTCTTTACTTAATAGAACCAATTAATACTTTGCTTACACATAATTACTTCTTATAATTAATAACAGTTTATAATTAAAACAAAAACTAAAAAACATTAGATTGACTTGAAAATTGATACTATTTATTTTTACGAAGATGGTATTATGTTTATAATTTAATGCCACGTCAAATATAAAATTTTCAATGAATTATGTTGTGATTGTGAAGTTTTCTTTAGGTTGACAAATCAATAGATGATGCGGTTAGATGCGAACGCATTTAAAGTCCATTCACACAAATTAAATTTCAATTCGACGTACAGGATTTGGATATGGTCCAAAATGCAACGAACCGTAATATCCGGACCATAGGGCAGAATTACCAATTATTTACAAACGTACTACTAATGAAATCCCTCCCGAAACAGCGCCAGCTAGTAGAGAGTAGTCGACTTAATTGTCTGAACCAGGCGAGAGCGCGTTGTATTTACACCGGCATAGATGTCACTGCGTGTCTGAATCAACTCGAATTACAAATATTCCAATCACAACCGCATCAATCAGACAAAATTATTATCAATTAAAATGAAACTTTCAATAAATTACAGAAGCTGCAATTATTTGATTTATAGATTTGTTTTCCATACTGCAATAATAATAAATAAATAAACAATAATTTATAATTCTAAAGAAATTAAAGGTCAGGAAAATATGGGTTGATTTCAATGTTAAAACGTCAGTGCAATTGAAACGTTCAGCTTATTAGAATTAAATACGATTTAATAACGACTTTATTGCGTTTATTTTTCCAATTTACATTATAATTTCTAGTGATGTCACTACTTGAATTGAGTTTGCTTAGTTTGTCATCGGTTTCGAAAATGGATGAGTTACAGTTACACTACGTTGACCATAAACGCTACAAATGAAATATACATGAAACTTTGACGAATGCACAAAATTAATTAATATTTTTTACCATCGCATAAATTAAATTATATTAAATAAATTTTCTTTAATTCAATTGTAGTTTTAAAATAGAAATCTTATGTGACTGAAATTAATCAAATAATAGAAATGGTTACTTTCATTCGTGGATAATAACCATGAATATGCAAACATTCAGTGCATTTATTTATCATCTGATTTGAGCAACAACAAAAAACGTGTAGTTATGTGATAATGTTATTAATGCGAAATACGTACCAAATGTTTAACCGAGCATATAAAAGCAGTCGTTTGTACTAACCTAAAACAAAGAAACAGATAAAGAAATAGAATTAGACTTTCTTATTCATACGATAAACAAACATATATAACTAACATCGGTATGCGGAATTGCATATTTATTAGCATAATTATACTAATATATTACAGTTTGCGCACTTTAATCTACATTTACCTCCTATACTCCTACAATATTATATATTTTACAATAAAAGATCAAATATTCTTAACGTTTCTTAATTTATTTAGATAAAGGTTAACCGGTTTTACCTTCCAATATGATTAAAAAAATTACCTGCAAAATTTGACAAGAAATACCGGTAATTTCTTTAAACTGCCAATACAAGTTAATAACGAAATTTTGTTTTCAAAACATGAAATTAATATTATAACGATGATATCTACATTTTTCAGATAATATCTATCTATAAAATTGGCTGTTGAAGATTTAGGTACAGCCAATTGTACTTTATTTATCTGTAGGCGCAATATGCACGAAAATATGAATTAATAAATTTTGCTTTATTTGTGATAAAAAATATTATCACACAAAATTTTCAATAATAAAATTTATCAGATTAACCGGTTTTTACTTAAAATATTTACCGGTAAAAGAAAATCTCAGTTTTTTTGGGCAAAACATGAAATTAACTAAATTATGTTAAAAAATGTTGCAAACCAATTAATTATTTTTCTCTTCATATAATTAATAGTCTTAAATAAAGAAAATATTTTTTTTTTTACTAATTACACAATATAATTTTGAAAACTTGAAGAAATGTTCATAGTTAAAATAATAAAAATTAATAAATTCACCGTTTAAAAAATTCTACAATTCAATAAATAAAGCAAATTAATTTAATAATTACAATTTCTATATAACATTAAGCTGTTTGTTACAATTTTTCTTTTTACTTTTTTCATTCGATCTATGCAAAGTTTAGAAAACCGCACCCACCGAGAGCAAGGATTAGCGGCGGCAGAAATATGTCTCCTTGTAGGTGCGATCGCTTTTATGTAAGACCTTTTTTAATCAAGATCCTGATAAGTTGCATTATGTTCGAAGCGGTTTCGGCCTACAATAAACATTGCAATTAACATTCTTAGATAATCCGGTCAGTTTATTCGCTCGACGCGTTCCGCATATTTTCACTTCGAATTTTTGCAAAATTATGTAATCAATGAACACCCAGACCGATTCGTGTCGAATCTGAATATCAACATCAGCGGTTTTCAACCTTTGGGTTGAGAAATGACAGCTGTCACTTTGCAGCCAAATGTCAACATTTTTAGGTTATAAACTATTTATAGTACACAGCGCCGCAGCAAGGGGGCGGACCTAGGCACAACTCGAGTATTAGCGCAAATAATAAATAGAAAAACTAATGTGTGATTTTTATACCAAACAGATTTAAACAAGGGTTGGACTTTGACTGAGCGACAATAATCCTGAACATGGAAGAGCAAATATTGGCTCGAACGAAATACGAAAAATTGTTATACACAATCGGTTATCAGTGTCAGGTTCAAAGAACCTATTAATTACGTATTCTCGAGATATTAATAAAATCATCATATATAATATTTTCTTACACAAAAAAATAGTAAATGCACTCGTAGATTAGAAGCCGATGTTGTTGTAGGTTTAAAAATAGAATTCCGCTTCTCCTATTTTTTATTATTATGTGACGATATCGATAAACGCGAGTAATTGAATACGTTCTAATTATGTAAGGCAAGAAAATATTCGTATTCTATTTCGTACAGAGCAATGTGGCTTCATTAAAATAACACGCTGTAATAAACAGATTAGATCATTCAATTGTATAATTTGCTGCAAATTCCATAAGAAATATCATATAAATATATATATATAGAAACACTTTCTCAAGATAATAATCCTTTAATTACGCAACGCTAAAAAAATATTTTTTTAAAGAAAAAATTAAAAATTATTTCAAATTTAACTAAAAAAAAATATATATTATATTAATATTATTTTATAAAACCAAATTTGTTGAATGGTAATTTTTGTCATTGATTTTTTTCAATAAACAAATTTACTAAATTATTTCTATCTATAATTAATTAAACATCTCAAAAGTTTTTTTTTTAAATTCCAAAATCAACGTTTTCAAATATTTGTCAAAAATGTCAGTAATTTTATAGTCTTTCTAGCTTGTTCTTATAAAACTAAGTTTGTAAATTGAATAAAAATAAATTTCTTTGAAAATAGTGATTATTTCAATTTAAGACTGAAATAACTTCAATAATTTTGTCAGTCACTTTTCTATTATATAAAAGTAATCAAATTATTCAGATTTCATGCCATATCCTGTATAATTGAATGGAAATATGGACTATGAATAAAGGACTTAAGGGTGCGTCGAATGAGATGAAGCAGTTCACAATTTACATTACATTGCGAGATGTACACAATAATAAAACGTGTTCAACCAAAGAGGAGTTAGTATTATTACTAGGAAGCGTTCGAGGCTATGAATACAAGTTGCTATATTAGCTTAAACACTTATTTAAAAGCTAAAAACTTATTTCAAAACTATTAATGCAAGAAGTGAACATATTTAATTTAAAATTCCTGATTGAAATGCAACATTTTTACCTATTTATAAATTAAAATAATTTCTCTAGATTTTTTCATTTCAACAAGTATACTTTAATTAAATAAGCTGTGCTATTGAAGCACTGAATTATATAATTTAATACCGAGTTATTTGAGAAGTACCTGTAACTCAAGTAGTTTTTCGTTATTAAAACATCATGTGCATTGTGCATGTACGTCTTTAAATTCAAATTAATTAAATTTTATTGTTAGCAATTGTAAAGTCGAATAATAAAATGACCTGTAACCTTAATGTACGTAATTCAACGTCAAGTACAAAAGCAATAAATTGCATATTTGAATCATAAGTAAATGAATAGTAAATAATTTTATTTCAAAATATCAATTATTTAAAAATTTCACGTCAAAAATAATCTGAATAATTATCACTAAATCTGTTTAGTTAATTGCATTTATAATGTGATTGTTTGTAGTATTATAAGTCATGATTACTGTTTACAACAACAGCCTTGCATACAAAAGCATAGTCTCATCTATAAAGGATATGGCGGATATATCCGCCCACAAAGTGTTAAAACAACTGCAACATTTATCTATTAAATAAAGGAGATTTTAAACTGCAAGAGAATATAAATTCTTCTACGCACGTATTATAACTTATGTAAGATGTCATACAAGCAAAAGCAGCGAAGTGAATCTTAAATTTCGTGTTTCTCTCGTGTAGAATCTTTTAAATCCTCTATGGGCCGATGCCTCGTAAAGTTGTTTGCTTAATTTAGTAAGCTCGAAGTAAAACTTTACTGCCACCTAGTATATATTCATGCGAGATACATTTTTTACAATGTACAGCAAGATCTTGATTTTAGAACAAATATTTTCCAGCATTTTTTCTCATTAATATTAATTTTAGTATTAGATTTCAAAAATATTTTTTGTAAACTTAGTTATGAAAGATTTAAGAAAAATATATATACTGACAGCAATTATTTCATATCCATTTTTTTCACCCGTAACATTAATTAATTTTGAACAAGTATAGCAAAAGTGTGCATTCAAAACCATTACTTAATTGAAATAAAGAAGAAAAACTAATTGATAATAGTTTTTTTTTTACAAATATTGGTAAAATATAAACCAACATTTATCTATTGATGTAGCTATTCCAGGTGTACAAAACGATAAATTCGTTTCCGCATATTTTTTGTATCGTGCGATTTTCCGGTTAGGTTGATTTTACAGGTTGCAGGAGGAAGCAATATAAAATATCGGATGCGGACGAACTGCCAATTCAGAATCCATCTCCGAGTTCACTCACTCATCTCGCACGGTTATGATGTGGAATAACTCTTCTGCATTACGACGAGGTTTCTGCTTTCACATTCACTCCTCGTCGTCAATAGCCATCATAATCATCATCATCCTCCCTCTACCTATACACGCCACAAAACCCCCTGGAGACGAGACGATCATTCCGGCATGTTCCAATAATTCCAAAAATTAATTATGCATATCTACGATAACACTATCGTCCATTCCCATATTCATATCGCATCGTGACTACATACATCTTCGTTTTCCCATCAATAATATCCATTTCATTATCTGTTTAAAACGTTTCCAATTACACATCAATATTTTGTATCATAAATAAATGTTTGATTAAAAAAAAAAACAATTTCTCCATTTTATATCAAAATTTATTTAAACTAGCATTTCTGAACCAACATATCAGTTTGTAATTCAACTATAAAGTATTAATGAAATTTAAAGCGCTTTAACACAAAGTTAAAACTGTTAAAGGTTGAGAAACGCTGATTTAAACGATGCTCATAATTACATAGTCGTATTTATTCAAAATTAATAATTTAGAAGATCTTCAATCAAAAAAATGTATTATATTAAATACAAACCTGAAACAAAAATAAAGAATTTTTGCCAAAAATCGATATTTTAAACGTTTTTTTAAAATTAATTTGTCGAATTTACCAACAAAGAAATTTTTATTAAAATAATTTTTTTATGATGAAAATAAAGTTACGTAACCAAAAATAAAGAAAAAAAATAGGATACATTTATACAATTCGTTAGATCAATTATTGAAATATTTTTTCCTATGCTGCATTATTATTTGCACGAAACTAACATGTGTTGTTTGCGTTAACAGAAGTGCACGGAATTGAAGTAAGTAAAGGACAGTTAGCAGGTATGGATATGTAAATATAGGAATCTGTAAATAGTGTTAAGGGTATATTTACAACACGCTAATTTGAGGTCTGTTCCCGACCGTTCGCATCTTAAAATTGAAGCACGTGAAAGACAATTCAAATACTAGACGCACAGAAATAAATACCTCAACCCGCGGCGTGTCAACCACCGCAAAAACCTTACAGGATATACTTTGTTTTTTAACGCAAACATAAAATCTCTTCAAGATCAAAGAAGAAACGAATGCACGCACCTTTCAACCACTGCGTTAAAGAGTATGTCGTAAAAAGAATAACATCTAATTTTAGACTTTTTACTGGTTTGCAGTTACATCTTTGTATAAGTATAGAACTCCTCCATTCAAGCCCGTTCAAATACTGAAACGTTACAAGTTCAAATTTATACTGTGTCCCAATTATTTCAATTCTATTAATAAATTCATTTACAAATTAAACTGTTATACTTATTGATTATTATTAATATTACATAATGTTGAAACACATTCGCTATTAATAAATCGGATTTTCTATTTCTGCTGCAGAATTTAAAGTACAAGAGAATCTCTAGTGTTTATTGGATGATCGCTGAAACGTTTCAGTTAATTCATAAATGTAAGATATAATAAAGTATAATTGCTTCGGTGATTAGAAGTTGTGTGTGTCTAGGGATAATTCACGAGATAACTTTGGCTTTATTTACATCCGAAGATGACCCTGGCGTACTAATTTGTAGATGCCAATGGCACTAGAAAGGTTTTTCAATCTGTAATAACCTTTGTAACTTTAATCTATACAAATTCATTCAATGGTATCATCTAAACGTATAAATAAAAGATTAGCCTTCGAATGGAATTTTATGCACCTAAAACACGATAAACGAAACTAAACCAAATTCGTTAGATAACTAATAATGATATATGTATTATACAGTTTTTGAACAACCTATTTAAATCAGATACAATTATTAAGAAGAAAATGATATCAAATTATGTAGAAAAAAATATATTCTTGTTATATTTTTAGTGTTTAAAAAAAAAGGTACTAAAAATCTTGTAAATAATAAAGCAATTAAATTAAAATAGAGATTGTATTTTTAAGTGAAGTAGCAATTATTTTGTGCAAAAAAATAAGAGATTCAAGGTTAATATTCGTAAACAAAACACACCTAAAAACACGTAACAAGCTATTAAATGCTTCCATATTCATTAAAATTACTCGAATGTCTCATTCCTGGATAAACAATGTAAATCTTCCTAGTATCGAACGTTCGTAGAATTTTAATAGAAAAAGTGTGCCGCCGTCCTTGATTTGTTTTAGAATCAAGTAAAGTTTAGGGTCCGTCTCAAATTCGTTAAAGAAATAACAGCAATTAGATTGTAACGACCAAATTATAAATGAACGTTGCATCTGTGACGTTAATTTTCAGCACGAACCTTGGGTTCTATTCGCAAAGTGAACCGAATCAATTTGAACCGATGACTCAAACTAGGAACGAATCAACGGTTTTCTCTTGTAAAAAAAAACAACTACCATTGAATTCCTTGTTAATTTATGCTAAAACAAAAGATTTTGAGTATTTAAGTGTGTAAATAAATGAATTAGCATATCGTATAGTATTAGATCCGCGCATATGAATTGAATCAAATTTAAAGAAACCGGTTTCGTGTAAACTTCTATGGTCATAACTACATCATCGTAGATACAAACAAAATTTTTATATTAAGTTGAAGGCCAGGTATTGCCATATCCAATTTAACGTTTTCCGACAGCTTCGAGCATCGTCGATAAATGCGATTTTCCCCAGTCAATTGTGAGATTATTCGTTTCATGATAGCGTGAGACCCCCTGGACAGATTCTAAAACCATACAACATTTCCTTTTAGTTATAATTACACACACATATTTATAATGGCTGCAACATTAATAATAACATTGTAGAATAAATATACAGAGGAAGTTCGATGCACGTTCTGTTTATTAATTTTCAACAATGAACCTAACTGTAAAAAGTCGGATGCTACACACCAGCTAAACAATTGCTGCGAAGGTGGAGATTAGCGAGTTGACGAACCGAAAAGCTGTAGTTTAGGTTTATCGATAACAACAGGTCTGTGACCCCGAAATTTCCGGCAATCGATTTGGCGAATTAGTTGATAACAATAGGTCTGTGACCTGAAATTGACTTGACTTTCGTAATCTTGGGCAGGTTTGTTTCGCTTAATGGTTTACATATATATACAGCAGGTATGTCGGTATTGTCTATCTCTCTGTGAACCAATTATTGCAGCAATTACAGTTGCACCGAGGGGAATGCAACAACCATAAATTAATTGCAGTCCATTTTTTTGTTGTTCATTCTTTGCGAAACCGAAATAAGCAGCTGTTATCATAATTATGCAATTATTAGCAGCTGTCTCTTCACCACCGGCACTCGTTTCCTTTCTAAAATATTTTTAGTGTTATTTAACCTGGCGTTCGCACGTAAACTCTTTCAGCCTTTTTACGACCTGGAAATGCTTCTGGAATGAGTCATTGCAGAGGACAAAGTATGATGAGATCGTCTTAAATAATTTGTAACGAACGGTGTGGTGTAGTGGTTACAGCACGGTTTTCAGCGCGATTTCAGGTCCTCCCTCGTTCCGTGCGTGCACGAGAGAGAACAATGGGAAAATCATGCAATCGCCAAAACGTAAATAAATGAAAAACGATGTAAATATTTGAAGCTCTATACTGTTTCACTTTCTTGCTGGGATTTTACAGCGATTTTTCCTTCAATCTATTGCGGTTCGGTTAAACCCACCGCACATTGTTCATATTCAGACTGTATTTTTTTTCCACACTCACGTATTTACATAAGCCCAGCCTTTTGTCGGGTGGATTCAGTTACCATCGGATTTTCACGATTTTCTTTTCCTTCGAAAGCCCTGATCGGATACCCACGGGTTGCAGACAACCGAGTGCGTAATCCCTATTTATATGATTTCCGTGGAAATATTGATTGAAATATGGGGTCGAACGGAAACAAACGTCAACATTTACCCACCTTCGGATAGTTCCAGCTCCAATTCGGCTAGTTTCTCCCTCACGTCCTCGGGCAGCTCAGATACGTCGATATTTAAGTCCGCCATTGTTCATAACCACCAAAATTTAACATATAAACAACATTAAAAACACCTTACATTACACTAAAGTACATATACAACATACACTGCTGCCATTTTCCGAATGATAACAGTCCGATGATTAATAGGCGGTATAAATGGGATCTGCTATGCCTGCACATGTCATACTTCTTTTCGAATATAGGCAACACTACTCTCTTGCTACCGCTGAGACCTCTTCAGATCAACGTTGATCAATACAAGCCTGCTCCCTATTCTCAACAGGTGACGCCGCCCACTTTATTCAAAACATAATAAAGGTAGCCCCAGACTACACCATTTCTTCTCAAAATAAAATCTTGTAAATAAATTTTCTATACTATTAAATTTTGTAACTTCATTTTTCATTATGAGTTTCAGTTACAATACAATATTTCTTCTTTTCATCTGAACTGTAGTATATTCATTACATTTCTTTATTTACTAGAATAGCTTTGTAAATTATAATTTCAATTTTCCTTTTCTTCAGAAAAAATTCTTTAAATACAACATTTATCTAATCTCTTAACTTATATAAATATATTTAAACAGGTTCTGTTCACAACCTAATGTTAATGTTGTTGTAGCTTTTAACAGTTAAGTTTGAATTTTCTTTGAAAAGGTAATAAAATATTATTAAATTTGTATATCAATCAGTAGTACCGAAATTTATTTATAAAGTAGCTTAAATGTTATATGCTTTTAAAAAAAACATATATGATGAGAGTAATTTCCAACATTTTTTAAATATTTATGTGATTTCTTTATGTATACCTATAGGAAGTTACGTAAATATTTCAAGTTGGTAGTCATGTTAGAACTACTTTCGTAAATTGTTAAATTTATAAAAGATCTCAGGTTGCATGAAATGTGTACGTATATTTAACAAATATAAATAAATATGCGCATTAGGTGCGTGCAATCTTTGTTAGTTCTGTAAGCCTTAGGCTGTTAACCTAAAAATAAATTAATGTCACGATTTGCATACAAAAATAATTTATTAAGTACGAAATTCCTCTTAACTAAATTCAACATTATAATTGACGTAAAATAAATTAAATAAATAACTGTTGTCATGGAGATGATCATTAGCATGAAAATAATTTAATATAAATTACAGTCAACTTAATGAGAGGTCATCAATCACGTGCGAATGCATCTCCTCGGAATTCCTATTAATTGTGCCGATTCACGGTTCCAGGATGTACTTCTTGTAACATCCATCCGGCAGTGAACCGGCGATTTGCTTCATATTTTCCACCTTTACAGTTAAGTATTCGATCTCCTTCTCGTACCGATCCATCAACTCGTTGCGTATCCTCTGCTCGTTTTGCAGTTGCTTCAAAATATTCTCCAAATTCGCATCTTTTATCCTGTACTCCAATTTCTTCAACTCCAAATCCAACCTATTCAACTCATCTTCGTCGAAGTCCGAAACATGTTCGAGCTCACTCAAGATATCATCGATATCTCTTAGTATCTCGTTCACTTTACTGGTTGCCTCTTGCGAATCATTTTGTGCAGTAATTATCTGTAAAAAATAGTTTATTTTTATTAATTTCAAACCTTATTTATCCAAACTTTAATATGTATGTGAATTCAGTGAATTCTTCAATATCTTTATGTTTTCTGATATTACTATAAGTTTAATTGGAGTATAGAGCCAAAAACAATAATAATATGGGCTTTGACATTTGATGACAGCTGTCATTTTCACCAATTTCTACTTTGACATTTAGTGACAGCTATCATATTGTTATTAAAATTTTAACGCGTTACGTTAAGAAACACTCCTATAAACTATCATACCTTATGTTTAGCTTCTTCGATTAACGTTATATTGTTTCCCACTTGTAAAGCTAATCGTTTAAACTCTATGTCCGTGTTTTCCACACGATCCGACATCAATTCCGCTCTCGATATTATGTAACTCACGTTGTTCCGCAACAATTCGATTTGATTGTCCAGATGCAGAGCGTTTACTGAAGTCTTCTTCGCTAATCCAGCTGCATACTGAGCTTTAACAATAGCCGCATTAACATTTTCTTGAGCAGCGAACAACGGTTCCTCCACTTCCTTCAGCTGCAGCTGAATTCCCTGATTTACCTCAATCAAAGTAACGCTATCCGCCATGGCATTTTTAGCACTCACTTTATTATCTTGGAATTCGGTATCAAAAGCTGCAAATAAAATAAGTTTTAATTTAATTATTTTCTTGAATTTTATGTAAATTACCGTTGAGAGTATCGAACTTCGTCTTAGCCAAATCCACGATGTTATCACCATACCCCACCAAATATTGAGCTTCATCCTTTAAAGTACAAATTTCGTCGTACAATTTACCCACCGTTTTGTATTTGTTAACGCTAATTTGCAAGAGATTTTCGCTTTCGGAAACTTGCCTATCGATTTTGTTCAAGACTTCAGCGTGTTCTTTAATGTTAGAGTGGATTTTATCGAAATAGAATTGCGTATCGTTGAGGCAAATTTCGAAGATCCCAATACTGTTGAATAGAATTTCGGATTTATTGAACGAAGCTTGGGTTTTCTGGAAATTATCGTTTGTTTCCACTTGCGTTTCTCGAATTGAAATTTTTAACTTATCAGTTTTATTTTTGGTCATCGAATATGAATATTTTAATGATTCAATTTCTTTATTAATCATTTCAGTTTTTTCCGTAAATTTGTTTAAATTTAAATAAATTTTCTTTATAATATCTTCATTATTTATAGCAACAAATTCATCGCAATTATCGGCGATTTTATTGGCGTTATTTGATATTAAAACCATCTTTTCTGAATGATCTTTAAACTTAATTTCATATTGTTGCAGATCTTCTAAAGCCTTTCTTCCATCTACTTGTAAAACATCAAAGATTTCTTCAATTTCCAAATTGTTGCTCTTCAAAAAGTTTTCAATCTTCAACAAATCGCTTAAATTTCGCAAATATAAATTTGTATCCAATATGTAACTATGAGTATTATTTAAAATCATCGACATATCTTCTTGTCTTTCATAAATGAACCTGATTTCGCCCATCAAATATATCTCATTACTCATCCGACTTTGATTAAACATCTTTATTATATCTTTATGAATTTTCCAGATATCATTCTCAAATTGTGAATCTTTAACGAAAATCGGCTTTATTTCCAATTGCTTTAAATTCGTCTGGATTAGCAAGAATTCCATCTTGAAGCGATTCGTAGCCTCTCGAATCAAATTGTAACA
Source organism: Nicrophorus investigator (assembly GCA_963457615.1). Lineage (NCBI taxonomy): Eukaryota > Metazoa > Arthropoda > Insecta > Coleoptera > Silphidae > Nicrophorus > Nicrophorus investigator. Next base: position 6,725,623 of record OY735142.1, on the reverse strand, counting down.
TTGCGGACAGTCGATGCAGCCCCTCTTCTGATCGTGCTTGTTCTCTTTACAAAAGTTACACTTGAGTCCTCTGGCATTCTCTGTGCACGTGCATTGACCAAAGTCGTTGCATTGGAGATCGATTGCACCTATTACGTCGCACTCGCACATTTTACAGCCGTCCGACGAAAAGCCATATTTGTGTGCCTCGCAATGATCGCATCTCAACCTGAAACAGAATATGCTTTACTTTGCAAAAGGGTAAAAAAAAGAAACTGGATCGAGACTAATGCATGGATATTGAGTAATCAAAGTTTCATTCACGTTTTACTTTTCTTAATCTGTGTATTTACCGCATAAATTTGTATCCATTTACTGAGAGAAGATTGAATTGAAATTGCAACAAATTATATATGGTATGAAAATAAATTAATTATACTGATTTATTTGTGGTAGACTTATAAAATAGCCGGAAACCACAATTTATTCTGTAGTTAATGTTGGCTACTATATAAAGAATAAATGGTAATATTACACCTTCAAATGACCCCAATTTCTTATTGAATATATCTTGTGTATAACAAATTTATATAACATGCAAAACATACATATTGGAAAGTCTTGATTTTTTACTTAATTATTTACATTGGAATATAAGACGCTAAAATATATTAAATCATAAAAAAAATAGTTGTCATTTGACAGTAGTCATTTGACAAGTGACAGGAGTAATTTGACAGATGACAGATGTCAATAGTATACGGAAGGTGACATTACTAAAATAATATGCTTGTTTTTAAAAAAGTAATTATGTTTTTACTATACCCTGCAATTCCAGGCTTACAGAAACATTGTCCGGTGTTGGTGTGGCATGTTTTATTCAGTGAACCAGTTATGTCACAATTGCACGGACTGCATCCTTTTTCACTGGCAAAATTGTAATAGCCGTCCTCGCAGGAGTCGCATCTCCATCCAATTACACGCGTTTTGCAAAAGCAACTTCCCGTTGTCTGATCGCACATCAAATTGCCGCTGATATCTCGAACACTTCCATTCGGCATGCAATCGCAAGGACGGCAACTGCCATTCCCCGATATCGCATCACCATAATACCCTGAAATCGCTACCATTATCCAACGATGATGATGGGGTGCTATTACTAGACATTACCTGGTAGGCAGCGTTCGCATTTGCTGCCGTCGGTGTTGCGGATGCACTTCAAGCATTCCCCGGTTATCGTGTTACAATTTCCCTCGGCTTCTTCATCCACGTTCGAGTTGCAGTCGCATTTCTGGCACTTTGTGCTTTGACCAGCTGGATCTCCGTAGTAACCGTCCGAGCACGAATCGCAATCTTTACCCTTGTATCCTTTGGCACAGGACACGCAATTGATTGTGCTGTTCGAGTACGTGCATTCTCCATTATTAGGGCATCCGCAGGGTTTGCAATCGGTTTCGGTACCATTCCGAGCGTTTCCGTAATATCCCTTCATGCAGCGCTCGCAGTGAAACCCTTCGGTGTTATCGTTACAGACACACTTTCCCGATTCCGAATCGCAGTAAAAGGCATGGTTGTTGCATTCGCACTGTTGGCAAATACCAAACTTGTTGGTCTCCGATTTTACTCTTTTATAACCTGGTGCACAAAACTCACAATATTGACCGATGTATCCTAAAACACAATAGAAAGTTATAATTATAATTTATAGTCCCTACACACTACTCGTGTAATCTCACAAAATCATTCATTATTTCATGATAATAGAAGCAATGATATTACGCATGTTTTTGACTTCTATAATAAAATTTTGACACAAAGCTTCAAGGCTTCAACCCAAATAAAGTACTGATAAAATTAAAAAGCCAAAGACCAGACATTTTTTTATTTACATGAAGATATGTTATGTTAAAGGATTTAAATAATGACAGCTAATATGACAAGATTACTTTTGTTTTCCACTAAAAATATTTAAGTTGGTATGGAACAGCTGTTTCTTAGCATGATGAAAAATATATACGAATTATGATTTCAAATTTTTATTTTAGAAAAAAATATATATTCTTAACAATAGTCCAAAAAGTGTTCTAGATCTTTATTTTTTGAGTCATTAAAAAAATCATTGTAAAAGTTTTTTACTGTCATTACTGTCATCAAATTTAAATTTACTTGCATACAATTTATGTTGGTATACATATGATAAATAATATAGCAGTTGTCAAATACAAAATAGTTTACACGTTAAAATAATAATATAAGAGAATTTTTCCCTCTTGTGAAGTATGTTTGCATCTAAAGATTAAAATGTTTTATTAAAATTTGTAAGAATGTTTAAATAATCAAAATATGCAATCAAAAAATCTGACAGTGAAATTGTGACAATAATTTTATGTTGTTTTTGTTTTTTTTTACTTGCATACAATTTATGTTGGTATACATATGATAAATAATATAGCAGTTGTCAAATACAAAATAGTTTACACGTTAAAATAATAATATAAGAGAATTTTTTCCTCTTGTGAAGTATGTTTGCATATAAAGATTAAGATGTTTTATTAAAATTTGTAAAAATGTTTAAATAATCAAAATATGCAATCAATAAATCTGACAGTGAAATTGTGACAATAATTTTATGTTGTTTTTCCGTGACAGGAAATAATAAGTTAAAGTAATTAGTTTTAATCAAAAAGAATCTAAAGAATCTTGTATCAATGAAGAGTAACAAAAAAAAAATCCTAAAGCTGACTAGCGACATTCTCCACGTAAGTAATATTTCGTAAATACACGTAAACTAGTATTTGGACATGTATCGTTGGTAACAAGTTACTTATATAAAAATACCTCACATAGTCCGGGTAATCGGTTCCGGTTCTTTCTAAAACCGGACTAATCGAGGAACTAATTACATAAAAAAATAAAACGAGAATCCGGATTGATCAAATCCGAAGAAATGCTGTATAAGTAAGATTGTGTACATTATTCTAAATATTATGTATTATTATACCTGTTGGGCATTCACATTCTTCGATCCATTTGGCTGGTTTATTTGTGATTCCTCGAATAGCGGTATCGAGTTTGAAATAGTTCAGAGTGACTAACCTTCTACGAAGGAAGAGTCCTCCAATTTTGATCGCTGTAAGATTAGAAATAACGAACATGAAATCTTCTTTTGAAGCGTTGAATTGATTCTCGTGCAATCTGATGGAATACTCGTAGTTCTACAACAAAATAAGTAATTAAATGTACAAGAAAAAAGCAGATGCAGACGAACCTCCAACGACAGACTATTTTCCTGAGTGGAATAGTAATGAGTTAGAACGCACCCACCAGTTCCCTCTAATATTACTGTGACATTATTGCCATTGCTTTGCAAGCTGAAGTAAATGAACTGCATGTACGATGATCTCTGATCGCCTAGGTATTTCCCAGGCGCACGGAAGAAAACCAAACGGTTTTCATCCCCGCGAATACTAATCGATTCAAACAGCAAATCGTAAGATAATTCAATACTGTTTTCAGTCTCCCATCCCTCAGAACTCTTCTCGAAACTGGACGCAATTTGATGCCGGGAAAACCCCGATGCGGACTCGCAATTCACGCTGTGACCATTACAGAAACACGGCGCGCATCCAACCAAACTCTCCTCATCCAAATTGAAGAAACCCTTCTGGCAGCGATCGCACTTCAAACCTTCGACGTTCAATTTGCAAGTGCAACCGCCCGACTGATGATCGCATTTCGCCTGATTATTGATGGACCCAGCAGCGTTGCATCCGCAATGTCTGCAGCCGGAATTGCTGAATTTGTAGTAATTATCTTTGCAACGATCGCATTTCTGCCCGGCTACTCCTGCTTTGCATTCGCATTTCCCGTTCTCTAAACATTGAAGATTTTCTGTTCCCAAAGGATCGCAATTGCAGGAGATGCATTTATCTTGCTGCATGTAAAAGTTGTCCTTGCATCTCTCGCAATTTGTGCCGTCGCGATTTGCTGCGCAATCCAGACAATGAGCGCCTTGTCCTGTCCTCTGGTACAATTCAGTATCGAAGTAGCATCGCTGCGAGAACCCTTTGCAATTGCACGCTGAAAGTCGCATGTTTACGCATATATTAATTAAGATTAAGTAGATACAATTAAGATGTGCATCAATATGGTTAACAGTTCTGAACGGCATCATGCGGATGAAAAGGAGCAAAACGACGCGAAAAACGGTCTTTCAATGCTGGTGGTTAATTAACTGCAGAATCTGATTTGTAAGCCTGAGAACCGCGCTTGTTAAAAGAATTCTGCATTGCATTGTCTTCAATCGGCTGCACTAATGATGGCGCTTTTTGGAAGATTTCCTTATACGTGACTACCGCTTTTCTGAGAAAGCGATATTAGGATTATTCGTGAAGATTTAGTCGTGAATTTATGTCATGTCCTGTCTTCTTACATTCGCAAAGAATTTGTAAGAATGTTTACAAAAAATAATCAGTAATGCAGTCGATTTTTCTTAATATTCAAAAAATCTTTAGAAATAAATATACATTATAATACGTTTTTAATTATGACATTTTTCATATTATTAAAATATTATAAAATAGTTTTTATATCAATAGTTTCGATATTTAAAAATCTAAAAAAATTAGTAAACAAATATTTTTATTTCCATTTATTTACACAGTGAAGTCTCTTTTCGTGCGGTGTATTTTCATGTGGTTTTAAAGTCCGATTTCAAACAGTCCGGGATATTAACGGAATTCGAACTATGCGAGTAATTTTTTATCTAGCTTAAAATTATTTAACTACATTTTATATGAAATATGAATAACTTTAGTTTATTATTAATACTCGAAATTTTATATACTTTTACTGAAAACTTTATTTATTATTATATTTATTTATGTAGAAACAAATTAAAGTTGAATTTATAAACAATAAAAAATAAGTAAATAAATAATTTATATGCAAGTTTTTCTATGTGATAATTTTTCAATTAGTTGCGAAACTTCAAGTTACAAAAAAATACTATTAATTTTTAATTTAAGAACAGAAAGTCGTTAGATCTTTCAATAAATAATATAGTTTACATCAAAAATTTAAATATTTAAGCACTCGAATTTATTAGTTGAAAAGTTAGTTTTTTTTTGTAATTAGAACTGTATATTTTGTAGTTTTTTTTATAAACTTTTGTAAAAAGTTAGACAACAAATTACATAAAAATTGCGACAAAATATAGTTTTTCAACAAACATTTTTTTTTATAATTATATTACAGAAATACTTCAATCGAATTATTAGAAAACTTTAAAACCGTAGAAAAGAGACTTAACTTTATAAATGAAAAAAAATTAACGATAATTTATGTATAACAAATATTTTATTTAAATAATTATTTCAATTAATTTTTCATTAATAATTAAGGAATTTAATATTAATTTTATTAAAATTAGTACCGTATATTGTAGTTTTAATATAAAAATAACTGAATTTATTAATGGTTTCAAATTTTTGTTATTAATATGATTTAAAAAAAAAACTTTTGAAGTAATTTAAGTTAGAAAAAAAATTACACGAAAATTGCTTTAAATTTTTTTTTACAATTATTTTATATAATAATACAACCGAACTAATCCAGGATTAATAATTGTTAATTAATTAAATAATTGTTTGAATTAATTTTTCATTCTCAATAGGGATTTTAATAAAATTTAGTTTTTTTTTTAAATTAATTTTAGTATAAAATAAACAGAATTTTTTAATTGATTAATGTTTTCTTATTACTATAAAGATTTTTTTAATAAACTTTTGTAGTTGTGATTTAAAATTAGCCAAAAATTTACACGAAAATTGTACATATCTTTTTTACAATTAATTTATATAATAATACAGAAATACTTCAACCAAACTAATAGAGGATAAATAATTGTTAATTAATTAAACAATTGTTTAAATAATTTTTTCATTCTTAATTATGGATTTTCATAAAATTTAGTAATTTTTTTTTTGAAAAATTAGTTTTAATATAAAATTAACTGAATTTTTAAATAGTTTCATATTTTCTTATTACTATAAAGATTTTTTAAATAAACTTTTGTTGTAATTTAAAGTTAGAGAAGAATTACCCAAAAGTTGCGATAAAAAATGTACATATTTTTTTACAATTATTTTATATAATAATACAGCAAAACCTCAACCGAACTAATCGAAGATAAATAATTGTTAATTAATTAAATAATTGTTTAAATTATTTTTTCATTTTTAATTAAGGATTTTCATAAAACTTAGTAATTTTTTTTTTTGAAAAATTAGTTTTAATACAAAATTAACTGAATTTTTTAATAATTTCATATTTTCTATAAAGATTTTTTAAATAAACTTTTGTAGTTGTAATTTAAAGTTAGACAAAAAATTACCAAAAAATTGCGATAAAAAATGTACATATTTTTTTACAATTATTTTATATAATAATACAGCAAAACCTAATTGAGGATAAATAATTGTTTCAATTAATTTTTCATTCTTAATTAAGGAATTTTTAAGAAATTTATGCTAAAATGAATTAAAAAGTATAAATACTTACAAGAGTCCGAAAACCAAGGTGTTACACCATCCCAACGGGTTGTTACACATTCGCGAAATACGGGCAATAATAAAACAAAGTATAACATCATCGTTCTTTCGCAAGTCGTAAACCAAGATTTGCGCATATTTGCTAGTAATTTGTAATTCCCTCAGCGCAAGAAGTACACTTTTTTGCCGGAGCAAAAATTGCTACAGATCATAGCGTTTATTGTTTATTAATGTGCAGTGATTCTGGATTCAAACCGCGTGCGAGTCCGTCAAGTTACTGACTCATTCGAAAGGCACAGGCTCTCACAGCTATATGGAACCACTTTGACCACCGTCTGAACTATGTGAGTGCTTACAGCATTTTATATATAAACACACACACTTACTTACAGTAGATTCAAATTAATTACAATAAACACATGTTCATCAACTTTTTTTTTAATACTCACTTCGTATTGTTTATACAAACATTTCTTGTAATTTTCATATAAATGATTACATTTTTTATTCATTTATATAAAATTAAATGTTTACGCATTTTATATTATATAATATAATAGTTTTGTTAATTAAATATTTAATTGTAAAATTAACAGTTAAAATTTATTTTGCTTCTTAAAATTACTAGTAATTTCCTCATTCTAAGAAATTTAATATATTACTTGAAATATTTAAAATAAATAATAAATTTATAAATAAATAAATAATAATATTTATTACGTTTTTAATAAAATATAATTAAATTTCTATAAAAAAATCTATATGAATTTTTCTATAATATATTAAATATTTCTAATTAAAGTTAAAAGTAAAGTTGTTGATTTCTTTGCTTTATTTCTATTTTTTAGGTAATAACAAATTAAATATATTGGAATTATTATGAAAACATCCAAATATTTTTTTTGAAGGAAATTTTTAAAAAACGTAAAATAAAAAAATAAACTATATTCATTGATTTCATGAATCAAATAATTATAAATGAATTTTAGAATAAATTTAAAAATATATAAAAAAAAACTTTCACGAAAACTAGAGATTTCTTTCAAAACTAAAGAAAATATTTATATATATTCCATTTTATTTACATATTTTTTTTATATTAAATTTATTAAAATTAATTAATCATATTTTAAAATCAATTAACATTATTTTAAATTAATTCTTTAGACTAGGTAATAATTTTTTTATTTCATTATATTAAATTTGTATCTTTTATCATCAAAATTTTACTATTATATATATTTACTGTGTTTCTGTAATGATTTAATGAAAAAAATTGGTTTAATAAGTTTATTAATTTTTAAAACTTTCTTGAAATATTTTCGATTACTAAGATTAAGGCTAAAAATATTCTCTTAGTTTTAAAGTTTATAAGATAATCCTCATATATTAATTTATAAGTGTGAATAATTATTGATATTTGTTGTTATTTATTCAGTTAAGTAGTAGAAAAGTGTAATTTCGATAAAATTTTATTTACAAATAATTTCTTTATGTTAATTTACTGCTGAGAATAATTAATATTATTTTGCAATAAAAGCTTTGTTATTTTCTTTTTCATTTCAGGCATAAAAATGATAGAGCTGTAGTATTATATTCAGTAAGTTATAAATTTATTTAACATTTTACTTTGTAACGTAGTTGTTATTCGCCGGGGAAGATTAATTTTCGAACTGCAGAGATTTTCTTGGGATGCGAACGTTTTCTTAGATGAAACGAATCTGTGGGGATACATTGAAATAGATAGAATTGCCAAAATGTGTCCAGATGTTTGATAGCGCACGCAGCAGAACGAAAGTTAAAGATCTTCTACCATAAGAAGAAAGGTTAACGGACCTACGAGTAGTTGTGATCGCTCGAAACAATATAAATTCTCGCGCGACGGTATTGCGTTAATTAATCATATCAATAGTATTATTTTCATCGGGTCTGCACGGCGCCTAGGATCGCATGCCAAAACGGCACTTGCATGCGCCCAAGTGTATTTCACATTAATTGGAATCCAAATATAAAGCGAGAAATGCCATTGAAAGGTAATCGTGTTCTGCGTGGAACGGCACAACAGGAAATTCGTAACAATACTTTCGTTCTTCCATCCGTCAATGACTGAAACTTTGAACTTTCTTTGCGTGTTTATAATTCGTAAATTTGAAATGCTTTTCTCATTAAAGTCTTTAAATTTTAACGAAACTCTTAAAAGTTACCAAAAGAAACTTAAAGAATACCTGAAAACTCAAATTAATGCTGAAAATATTACAAAAATTATAACGTTCTTCTAAATTTTTAAAGATTTTAAATTTTGAATATATAAACGTATAGAAAATAAAATACATTGAAAATTCATATTACAAATATTCAAATTTTTCCACTTTTAAAGTATTTAAATTTTCACAAATTTCTTTAATTTAAAAATTTTTTAGTCAAAGTTTTTGAAATCTTTATATTTTAAGGAAATTCTTAAATGTTGGTAATTACTAAACTATACACTGAATATGTAAATAATAAATAATGTTAATTAATTCAATTTTATTTTTATCAGCTGAAATTTAATTGAAAAATCATTTTTAAATAATTAAATTAGGAAACAGAAAGTCATTATTTAACGTAATAAAAGTAGCATTTTCAAGGATCTATTGAAAATTAATAAAATAATGAATTTATATGTGATTTATATTTATGTTAGAAATTTGAATATTTTATATTAATTGTGATGTTTGCAATACCAGTTGGAGGAGATGATGTTCGACGACGACGACGATGGAATTTATTCATTGACAAGTTGAGTTATTTTAGGAAAGCGCCAGGACGAGATTTTATAACTGTTCCATTTTCTTCACACTCATACATCGAATCCCGTTAAGACAAGTTAAATATTAATGTCCATTCTCGTAGCCGCATTTCAGTTTCGTGCGCGACTATAAAATCGCACGTTCGAAATATATTTCATTCGATTTATGTGTGTCAATCATTTTTCAACATTTTTTTTTATCAATGCATATTTTTTAGTAAAATAATGATATATTTCACTATTATAAAATAATTAACAGTTTTTATATGAGAAAATAGTTACAAAATGTCCATCTATCATACATTATCTAACTATTTTCAATGTTAGTGTTTAATTAACAAAAATTATATTTAAAATAACTAAAGTTTGTGGAAGTTAAAAAAATAAAAAATAAAGTTAAATGTTTTAAAAATTTAATTTCTTTAATATAAAATAATAGCAATTTTTTGTATGATGATTTATTTGGTAATATTCTAAATCGTGTTTAAAAAAATAGTTCAAAAACGTATGTCAGATGGCGCTTCAAAATTAATGTTTAAAATAAATGCCAACTGTAAAATAACTATTATTTGATTTTAATATTACATTTTATATAAATAATAATTTATTAGATTTATTTCAATTTTCAACTAATCTATAGATATTATTTACAAAGCAATCAATTTCTATGTATATCGATTAAAAAATGATGATTTTATTTAGATAGAAGATAATTTGAGTGATTATGCATTAAACAAGGTAATAATAAATAAGTGTCCACTGAAGTAGTGAGTTTAATTAAGAAATAAAGTCCATATTAAAGACTCGTTAAAAGTAAAAAGTCTTAAGCAGAATTATAAAAAAAAATATGTTAAAATGCAGGGATTCGCTGTTAAATTTATTGCCAATAGTATTAAGCTCAAGTTTATAGTCGACTGACTGCACACTGCATGGATAATAAATAAGTATTATAAATTTAATCACCATAAATTTTCCACTCGTTATATTTTCACTGCTTTACTTTAAAAAAAAAAATTCTTATATCCAGCTTTTATAATCTCGCAAAATTTTCTTTATAAAATGTATTATATGAATACAAAAAATATTTTTTTTCAAAGTTGTAAAAAAATTACTAAAAGTAAATAATATTTTATAATTAATTAATGAATGAAAATAATATTGAAATATAATAATGTAAATGTATTAATCTAAAACTGTAAAGATATTTAATATAAATAATTGAAGTTTGATAGTTTCTCATGTAAGTTTATAGCTGAAAGTATTAAGCTTATACGCATGTTTATAGCCTAGTAGACTACACACAAAGACTGCATGGAAGATAAATAAGTATTATAAAGATAATCATCATAAATATTCTTTTTACATGTTTCTAGTTTTTTTTTGTGCATGGCTTTGCGTTTAACAATTTTTATGTAATGGGCCGAGTACACGCTGGCACGTAAAGTCATTGTTCTTTCGTAAAATATTCTGATGTGGACTATATATGTGGTGTTTTCTTCTGTTCGTTCTTACATATTTATTGGAAAGCTATCAATCAATGCTGGCTTTTTATCTTCTCAACAAAAGTACCGAACAAAGCGGGGGCGGGAATAAAGAAAAATTGCGGCAATCGCGTGTCTGGTGCGCGCGTAGGGCACTTTGAGGTAGTGTGGATAGATATAGTTAGGTGTAGCAGTATTATATAGTGTTGTGTGTGTATATGCGAACACAGTGGAAGCACCACCACAGTCCGTGCACGTAGCTCCGAAAATCCATCTCGACCCTCGACTTCAGCGGTTACCGTGGAATCGCTAAAAATAATCGAAACACATCAAGCATGTTTACATTCCGAAATTACCTGTCAGATGAGCATCCATGTCAAAATTTTGAGAAAATGGATGACGACGAGAATCAGTTCGTGGTTGAGGACGTCAGTAAAATTATCAATGATACCATCGAGGCCACCATCGGCGGTAACACCTATCAGCAGGACAAGGTGAATCAGTGGAGCGCCGCAGTCTCGGAGCAGTGTCTGAGCGCTCTGAGCAAGCTGAAGAAGGCCTTCAAGTATGTGGTTACCTGTTCGATCATGCAGAAGAGCGGCGCAGGATTGCACACTGCAAGCTCCTGCTATTGGGATAGCGCCACCGATGGCACCTGCACCGTGCGATGGGAGAACAAGACAATGTACTGCATCGTCTCCGTCTTCGGATTGGCCATCTAAAGTGCGAAAGTTCTTTTCATTCATTCATTCATACCTCGAACCCTAAATAAACGTCATTGTTCGTAAGATTTTTTTTTGCAGTCTACAATGTACCACCATCAGATATTTAAATAAATAAACTATATATTTTTTCTCAACTTTATGTATCTTCTTTTCCTAATTAATTGACACTTTGTTTTGATTGATAGATTTTTTAATTAGTTGATATTCTAAGTTGCTGATTGGTTGACACATTGATTCGATTTATAAATTTGCTAATTAGTTGATTTACTTACACATTGATTCACATTTATGAATTTACAAATTAGATGATTTACTGAATTGTTGATTTGATGACACTTTGTTTTGATTGGTAGATTTTCTAATCAGTTTATTTACTAATTTGCTGATTGGTTGACACATTGATTCGATTTATAAATTTGCTAATTAGTTGTTTTACTGACTTGCTGATTTGTTGACACTTTGTTTGGTAGATTTACAAATTTGTTGATTTCCTTTGATTTGATTGTTTTTTTTTGCTAATCAATTGATTTACTTATTTGCTAATTTGTTGGCACTTTGTTTCAATTGGTAGACTACCTAATCCGTTGATTTGCTTCAATTTTAGTAAATTTTAGTAAATTTGCTATCAGTTCATTTACTAATTTTCAAATTAGTTGATTCGATTTAACGATTTTTCACCCATTATTAAATTTATTTAGTGAAAAATTGATAAATATTTATGTTGTTACGATATTTTTTCTGCAATATTTAAGAAATGAGTATAAATATTAAGACTATATACATTTATTATAAAATGTTGAATTAATGTAAATGGAAAATTAACAATAAAAGTTGATTTAAATTTTAAGAAAATATAAAATTATTTGCATTTTGTATGCATATTAAGAAATAATTTTACAAAATATAAAAGAATTATTTTTTTTAAAAATATTATTTAAATTTTATAAAATATTTCTCTCATGTAATATTATATGCAACCCTTTATTCCAATTAATATAAATCGATTCTCCCCGATATCGTGACACGAATTTATCTCAATTTCGACCAATTTTACAATTTGTATCAGTAAAAAAAAACAGATTATAGAAAAAATCAATATAATTATTGTTTCATTATAATCTGTATAATTTCATAAAAGTAAATAAAACAGTTTAGAATTTGGAATCATTGTCAAAAGATTATCGCGGCTATTAATCAACTCTCCTGTAGCGAGAAACGCTTTTTTCTTGCGTTTTTCCTATTACCATCGCATGAGGAAACGCCATAAATTAAAACCATTCCAGATTTTATACTGGGTCGTGTTATCTGCTTCAAACATTCGTGCCAATTTAATTATGTGTTAGTAATTAGACAAAACTATTACAGCTATTTCAAACAGCGATAATCTCAATTCGATTGATGATAAATATCGAGATAATAAATGGTTGTTGTTCTAGTTTAGTTCACTTTTAAAATTTAGAATTTACAATTATTTATATTTTTCAATACAAAATAGTTTTTTTATTATTTTAAAAAAATACAGATTTTCTTTTTGCATATATTTATTTCCGGTTTCAAATTATCATGATTAAGTGAGGTATTGCTGTATTTGCATTATATTTAATCTAAACCAGCGTTTCTCAACCATTAAATTTTAATGGGTTGCGAAATGACACCTGTCACCATGTGTCAAAACTAATGACAAAAATTGTCTTAAGGAGGTTTAAAATATATCGAGATAATAAATAGTTGTTGTTCTAGTTCAGTTTAGTTTTAAAATTTTGAATTTACAATTATTTGTATTTTTCGATTCAAAATAGTTTCTTTAATGTTATAGAAAAAAAAAAATTCTGCATGTTACTTTTTAAAAATGAGAAGAAAAATCGTTTTCGTTGGAATGGAAATAAATTAAAAAAAAAAAATAGTAGACAATTTTTTTTATTCATATTTTTTTTGTGTAGATTTATTTCCTCGATTAGTCCGGTTTCAGATTACCGTGATTAAGCGAGGTATTGCTGTATTTGTATTATATTTAATCTACAACCATTAAATTTTAATGGGTTGCGAAATGACACCTGTCACCATATGTCAAAACTAATGACTAACATTGTCTTAATTGTCTATGCTCGAGGAACTATACATTCTATTTCAGGCATTGAATCGGCTAAAATTTTAATTTTATCCACCTGATCCTGTAATTTCTTCAGCTCAGATCTCTTTCCCAACTCAATTTGAACAGTGTCCAGCAACACTTTCAGCTCTTTCTCCAGCGCAACAATCGACTCTTCCTGCTTACCCAATTCCGAATCGATATCATCAATGTATCGTTCGATATCTTCCACATCCTCGAGACACTTGTTCATCTGATCATCGTTATACTCAATTTCCTTCAAATTCGTGTTCAACTCATCGAAATGATCTTCGATTTTCTTCAAATCTTCATTTTGACCCTCGATTATCTCGGACAGAGTGTCGTGTTGCTTCTGCTTGTGTTTCAAAATGGCAACCAAATCTTCATTAAAATCGTTCACAAACTTTTGAATTTCTTTGTACAATCTTATAGCTTCATTCAGCTCGTCCATTTCCATTTGAATATGTTCAACCAATCGCTTGATTTTATTATATTTTTCTAAAATCATTAAGATTAATAAATCATCAAAACTAAAATAGTTAAAATAAGCATATTTACCGTGAATTTTGTTATACAGAACCTCGGATTCATCGAAAGAAGTTTGAATATCATTAACTTCATCATTATAATTCTTATATATTTTATCGAAATCTTTAAAAGCGTTTTCGATATTCTTCGATTTCTCTTTCAAATCATCCAACGAAGTCAATTCTGGAATAAAAGTAAATTTTTTGATTTTTTCTTTAACGCTCTCAATATCAATATCTGAATAATTAACGGAAGGCACTTGAAGATTCTTAACTTTTTCTAACAAATACTCAACAAATTCTTTATTTTTTTTAGTTTCTTTGACCAATTTATTAACCTCATCGATAATCCCATTTTTCAAATCAAAGCTATACTTTTCAGAAAGCTTCTCCTGAAGACTTCTATTATTACTTGCAATTTCCTTTAGCAAATTCCCAGCATTTTTCAGGTTCTTATCGATGAAAATCTGATCTTTAGAAACTTTATTCAATTTTTGCGTAATCTTCTTATGCACATCCAATATTGGTACTTCATCTTTGGGAATTTTAAGCGATTTCAACGTTTCTTCAATATCCAAAATTTCTTTTTTCATTTCCTCCAAATCGATACTCTTCTCCTGCGTAAAATACATCAACGCTTCGCTCAATTTACGTTCTATACGCGTTAGATTTTTCGTAAGTTCATCCACATTATTTACATTAACAGTTTTTTTAGCATTTAATAAGATTAATCGAGTTTCATTTTGCAGCTTTTCCAGATCTACTTCAAATTTATCGAATTTTCGTAAATAAGACTCGAGTTCAGTTCTGTTTTCAACAAAATTTCTCAACTTATTCTTCACCAATTTGTAGCACTGTTCACAGTTTTCATCAATTAATTCACATTTTCGTCTGAAAAACAAATTAATAATAATATTGTAAAATAATGATAATTTTTTCGCACCCAAAAAATCCTGTCTTACATTCACAAATTCCTTGTGAATCGCAAGTTTTTTGTGATGATCCAACTGGGTCACAAAAACAGTCATCGCCAAAAATATCTAAAATATTGATAGTTCAATTATAGTTTATTTATATACAATCAAATATTTACCTGTTATTTGAAACAGAATGAGAGAAAATGCAAGAGAACTTTTTAAAATGTTCATTCTAAAATCGTGCGACTAGAACCATTGGTTTCACTTATATGTGGAGAGGACATCTAATGTTATCATTTGCTATCTTTCCGTTCCTTGCAATCGACATAATCTTTATATCAACAACTCAATTACTTACCTTGAAATCAGCTGTTACTAAATATAACATTCTAAATACAAATGATACAGCTATTTTTGAATTTTTATTCTAATAATTTAAAAAAAAATTATTTAAGTATTTATAAAACTTTACACATTATTGAAAAATTTGTTGTTCAGTTTTTGCATTAAACTCCAATTTTATGTGCTGTATCCATATTATAAGGGATAAAACTGGATTCTATAGCAACCATCGACAGTTGGTAAACATGAATGTTTTATGTCACGTATGATAATGATCATATTTTAAATCTTGTGAAGATAACATGTTTATTATTTAATATTTAAAATTCGTAATTGGAAAAATTACATATTTATATAACAAATAATATAAAAAAATTGTTAGATAACTAAAGTTATTTTAGTATGTTTAAGTCATTTTATATTTATGTTAGATCAAATTCAATTAAAATATTATTAATAAGAGAAAATAGTAAACAGGAACATAGATCTTTATTTCATAGAAAAAAACTTTTAATTTAAGTGCATAATTATTACTTTTCAATTCCAGCCGTGACTATTGTTGCTTTGGTATAAAAAAACTATGTACTAAATGTTATATACAGTATTATATACACAGAGAGATTAGTTGTGTTGTGAAATGTATTAGGGTTCCAGTACGAATTTCCGGAAGCATCCTTCCGGCAGAGCGGCGGCGATTTGCTCGATGTTCTCCACTTCCTTCGAGAGGCGTTTGATCTCCTCGTTGTAGCTTTCGACGAGCGCGTTCTGTTCCTTCTGCTCGATCTGCAGATTCCTCAATATCTCCTCCAAATTGGCGTCTTTTACACGCTGCTCTGCATTCCTCAGGTTCTGCTCCAAACGATTCAGCTCTTCCTCGTCGAAGTCGGGTAAATTATCCAATTCCTTGACGATCGCTTCGACTTCCTTCGAAATATCCTGCACTTTCTTAGTTGCGTCCTGCGAATCCTTTTGGGCTCGACCAACCTGAAATATATGTTTAGAGTAGATTCAATGTTAAATCAGATTTTTTATTGGAGTACCTTATCTTTGGCTAAGTGGAGTAAAGTATCGTTGTTGCCGGTCTGCTCGAGTAATCTTCTGAATTCGTTTGCAGTGTTCTCAACTCGATCCGCCATTAATACGGCTTCAGTTTTAAGATCGGTCGCATTGTTGCTCATCACTTCTACTTCCAGCTTCACGTTTTCCGCATCTTTCGTTGCTTGAATTGCAAGATCTCTTGCGTTCTTAGCGCGATCCAACGCACTTTCGGCGTTCTCTTTGGCATCGAGCAGCAACTTCTGAGCATCCTCTATATTGTCGTTCGCTTCATCGATTAGTGCACGAATCTCTGGAATCTCACGAAGCGATTGCTGAGCAGCTTCCTTGCTTTCCTGTACCTGCTTATCGAATTCTGAAATTTAAACCATTAAGCAATTATCTAATATTTAGACTTAAGTGCAGCCTTACCGCTTAAAGTAGCGTACATAGCCTGGGCATCGTTCAAGGTGTTATCACCAAGTTTTACGGCGTTCTCAGCCTGAGATCTATACAAATCAAAGTCCGCTTTCAGATCGTTGAAGCTCTCTTCTTGATCGTTGCCTCTGTTGAGTAATTCAGTGGATATATTCAATTGCTCATCGATTTCATCCAACATTTTCTCGTTATCCGCGAGAAGAGCTTCGGTCGCATCCAAAATAGCCTTCGCGTCGACGTTAACATTATCAGAATCTTTCTTCAGTTTAGAAATATCCAATTCCGGCACCACCAAATTCTGCGCATCGTTCAGTAAACTCAAAGCGCTATTCTTGATATCGCTCGACTTCTTGTGCGCATCCATAGTCCACTGCTTGACCCTCTCCAATTTGGCTTCGGTATTGGTAATGTCGTTATTCAAAGAGCGGATCTCCTGAGTGATATTTTTCTTTTGATCCGTCAAATTCTTCGCGAGATCGTAAGCTTCAATGGATTTGACTTTAGCTTCTCCCGACACCGATAAAATATCGGAAGCCTCGTTCTCCAAAGCTTCGGAGAGTTTGCGAGCTTCCAGGGAGATTTTCGTCATATTCTCGGATTGCTGACCGAACAATTTCGCGCGTTCTTGCGCTCGTTGAAGAGCAATTTTACCTTGTGTCGACACAGTTTCCAGCGAATTCTCAATTAATAAACTCACATCCTTGAGTATATTTTCCGTTTCAGTTATGTTCGTTTGCGCAAATCCATCTGAATTAAAAATAATTTATTAATATCAATTACTTGAAAATAATATTATTGAGTACCTTGATGTTTGGCCAGAATGATGTTTTCGTTGATCTCTTCAAGGATTTCCGATATTTCGTCTTGCCTTTTACTGATCTCGTCCAACTTTTCGCCAAGCGTTTTATCGTCTGTTCCCAAACCAGCTTTGGCTCTGTTGCTTAAATCCAAAACTTCGTCTTGGATTCGCTGCAACTTCTTTTCAAAGTTATGATCATCGATTACGGTGGGATTCCTTTCGATCTCGTCCAAAATGCTGCGCAACGCATGGATTTTGCTCAAGTGACGACGCGAAGCGTCTTGCACCAAGTTGTAGCAATCGGGGCAATCGACGCAACCTCTTTGACGATCGTATTTATTTTCTTTGCAGCGGTTGCACTTTCTGCCTTCAACGTTCTCGAGGCACGGGCATTGTCCGTACGCGTTACACTGCATGTCTTGAGATCCGATACCGTCGCATTCGCAATCCTTGCATCCTTCCGCCGAAAATCCATATTTGTAAGTCTCGCATTGATCGCAACGTAAACTGAAAGCGATACATTGAAATATTCGATAATAAAATAATGTAATTCAAAACAAACCCTGTAATCCCCGGTCTGCAGAAGCATTGTCCGCTGTAAATATTACAAGTGTGATTGTATGAACCGACAGGATCACAATTGCAGGATGAACAACCATCTCCAGTAACAATATTGTAATAACCGTCTTCGCACAAATCGCAATTCTTTCCGTGCACGTGCGGTTTGCAATTGCAGGATCCTGTGAATTGATCGCACATCAAATTACCATCACTTCCCTCGTATGTACCATGAGGCATGCATCTGCAAGGTTGACAATCCCCTTTCGGTAACGACAAAGCATCTCCATAGAATCCTGAAACCCTAACATTACACAACCAATTATCCCAACTACTAATCTAATCACCTGACAGGCATCTATCGCATTTGTACCCTTCCGTATTATGAATACATTTCAAACACTCTCCAGTCGTAGTATTGCAGTTCCCAATTGCGTTAGGATCTATGTTCAAATTACAATCGCATTGCTGACAAGGTGTTTTTCGTCCGAATCTGCCGCTCGGATCTCCAAAGTATCCGTCCGAGCAGGAATCGCATCTGTGCCCGGTGTATCCTACTGGACATTCAACGCAAACGGTGTCTTCGTCCAGTTGAATGCAGGCCCCACCGTTTGGACAACCGCACGAAAGACAATCCGATTCTGTCCCGCTCAAAGCGTTTCCGTAATATCCTCTGGCGCATCTCTCGCAATTATCGCCAGCAGTATGATGCTGACAGATGCATCTACCAGTTTCTGAATCGCAAATTTCAGCGTGTTTGTTGCAATCGCAAGGAATGCACGGCATAAACGGTCCTCCGAGCGATGGGGAATGCCGGTATCCTGGGGCGCAAGATTCGCAGTATTGACCCACATATCCTGCAATAAATCAAAAAAAAATAAATCTTAGAGTCAAGTAGAATTTACAACTAATTGTAATTTGGATTTTTAGCAACTACTAGTTATGTTTTAAATACTGAATTTTAATAACAAATACCTTGTGGACATCTGCACTGTTCGACCCAATGCGCTGACCTTCCTGCCACTCCTCTTGAAGCTGTTTCCAATTTGACGTGACTCAAGAAACCCACGCCTCCCGGAGAGTAAGTACCTCTAATTTTAATCGCTGTTAACTGAGTGAGTATGGACATAAAGGCTCTTGCGGAGAGCCTCGGCGACCATCCGTAAATGTGGCTCTCGTGCAATCTGAATGTGTATTCGTAATTCTGAAATTATACAATTATATTTATGTTAATGAGGAATATTGTTAATTACTTGTAATGATGGAACTGCATTTCCTTGAGCGAAAATGTGATTGGTGATGTAAGTGCCGGCGCCTTCAAGTATAATATCGGTGGGTGTCGGAATCGCTCGATTCTCACCGATCCTCAGGGTAAAAGTGAGCAGTTGATTGTACGAAGCTCTTTGATCCCCAAGATATCTGTTGGGAGCCAAAAAGTACACAGCCTCATTTCCTAGAGACGTGGCTCCAATCGACTGAGTCAAACCGTTGTACTGCAAAGCTATGCTGCGGTTGTAAGAGTCGACGGCACTCCAACGCTCGTTGCTCTTGGTAAAAGCAGACATCAGTTGGTATTTCGAATAACTCGGTGCAGAAACGCACTCGGAGGAGTGTCCGTAGCAGAAGCACGGTGTACATCCGAAATCATTCTCCAAATCCAGATTGAAGAAACCCGGTTTACATTCCTTGCACCGTTTACCTTCAACGTTCTCCTTGCAGGAGCAAATTCCTGTGTACGGATCGCAGCTCGGTTTATTGTTGGCGGATCCTTCGATGCTGCAGCCGCAGGATTTGCATCCGCTCGGCCCGAATTGGTAATGATTGGCATCGCAGCGATCGCATTTCGCTCCAGTCACACCCGGTTTACACTGACATTTACCTTCGGAATTACACTGCAAACTCCTCGACCCGACCGGATCGCAATTACAGGCAATGCAACTTTGGTCCTCCCTCTGGTAATAATTCTCTTTGCAGCGTTCGCAATTAGGACCATCCCGATTAGCAAGACAATCCAAACAATGACCGCCGTGTCCGGTCCTCTGATACAACTCTTTATCGAAGAAACACCTTTGCGAAAACCCGTTGCAATTGCAAGCTACAAACATAATTTTATTAATCACAAACCAAATTAATTACTTTCTATAATTACGTTTGCATTCGTTGGCGTTTCTTTCAGAAGCTCTACCCCATGGCGCATCGTTGAAGAACGGCAGACACACCTCACAATCAGGACCTGCAGTGTTGTGCTCGCATTTGCAAACTCTGTTCTGCGATCCATCCAGATCCGAAGAATAAATGCATTCGGAAGCGTGACCGTTGCATTTGCATCGAGCTCCAACCGAGACTTCAACGATCGAATAGTAGTAAGAGCGAAGAACTGAAGTATCCGAGAAAAGCTCATCTCCGAAAGTGTTCAATCGGTTTAAAGTAATCCGAATATCGGTAGCTGTTACCCATTCCTGCAACAAATCCATCATTCAATTTCCTTTCAAAATATTTCCCAAAACTTACCTGTAATTCAGGGCTGAAATCGAAGTTGTAAGCTGAAGGCCTAAACTCCAAAGTCGCAAAAGCGATATTTCCGTCTTTCAAAGGAGAAATATCCGAATATTCCGAAGTGCACAAAGCCCTAGTTTCATCCCCGCGCGAAATCTTATTGGAATCAGGTAAACTATAAGTATCTCGGCAAGTAGCGCTGCAAATAAAATCAAAATTACAAAAACCATCATACTTTTAGTTGTTACAAATCGATTACCTGTAATATTGGTAAGGAATCCAAGGGCAATCCTCGCAACTTCTTTTGTAAATGGCGAAACTCTCGGGCCTCGGGGAATGGAACCAAAGTCGAACGTATGTTATATCGAATGATTTCCCTGAAACACAAGATCCACTTTAAAAGCTACAGCTACTCTTCCTACGCAAAATTGTTGTCTTTTTAAGCTGTAATCTTCATAATTCAATAGAAATGATTTATGTTTCCTATGCTTCGAAATAATTGCATATGCAACATCCCATTGAATACAATTTAAATCGTGATGCTCCTATTATCCTTTCGTGGGTCGACTTTATAAGCAATTCTAAAACCATTTATATAATCTGTTTGTTTATACAGAAAATATAACATGTAATTTTTTTGTCATCCCACATTTATTTACAATCTACTTTAAATTAATCATTTGACTAAATAATTTAATTTTTTTAACAACAATACACAAATTTAAATAATAATTATTAATAATAACTAAAAATTATTTTTACACATTAGTTGTAATTAATTTTTTAAATATAAATTTCTATATGAAAAAATATTTTGAGTTTATACAAATTCTAAGTGAATTTTTTTTATTATTTGTGTTGCAAATTGCTTTTTAATTGTGATTGAAATATTAAATTCTAAGAGAAAAATAAAATTTTCATAATATGATTTTTGGCATAAAATTTGCTCAAGAAATAAAGCAATTTTCCAGTAAATTTTCTAAACATATAAATAGTTAATTATTGTAGTTTGCAGCACATTGGTTAAAAAATCTAATTGAAATACAAAATTTTAAGAAAAATATAGAATTTTACAAATTTATTTTGAAAAGAAGATTTTTGTCACAAAATTTCCTCATGAAATAAATCAGAATATGTGAATACTTAAATATTGCTGTTTGCAACACATTAGTTAATAAATCTGATTGAAATGCAGAATTCCAAGAAAAATATAAAATTTTACAAAATTTATTTTGAAAATTTGATTTTTGTTACAAAATTTGGGCAAGAATTAAAGCAACTTTCCAGTAAATTTTCTAAATCTGTAAATACTTAAATATTGCAGTTTTCAACACATTAAATATTAAATCAGAATGAAATGCAGAATTATAAGAAAAATATAGAATTTTACAAATTTATTTTGAAAATTAGATTTTTGTAACAAACTTTGGGCAAGAATTAAAGCAACTTTCCAGTAAATTTTCTAAATCTTTAAATACTTAAATTTTGCAGTTTGCAACAAATTGGTTAATAAATCTTATTAAAATGCAGAATTCTAAGAAAAATATAGAATTTTACAAATTTATTTTGAAAATAAGATTTTTGTCACAAAATTTTCAGCAACTTTTCAGTAAATTTTCTAAATCTGTAAATACTTAAATATTGCAATTTGTAACACATTAGTTATTAAATCTGATTGAAATACAGAATTCTAAGAAAAATATAGAATTTTACAAATTTATTTTGAAAATAAGATTTTTGTCACAAAATTTGAGCAAGAATGAAAGCAACTTTCCAGTAAATTTTCTAAATATGTAAATATTTAAATATTACAGTTTGCAACACATTCGTTAATTAATCTAATTTAAATGCAGAATTCTAAAAAAAATATAGAATTTTACAAAATTTATTTTGAAAATAATATTGTTGGAACAAAATTTGCGCAAGAAATAAAGCAATTTTCCAGAAAATTTTCTAAATCTCTAAATACTTAAATATTGCAGTTTGCAACACATTGGTTAATAAAACTGATTGAAATACAGAATTGTAAAAGAAAAATAGATTTTTTAAAGATTTATTTTAAAAATAATCTAAATGTAATTGAAAACAGTGTTAACCTGAATTGTTTTAAAGCAATTTCTTAACGTTAAGATAATGCGCAATCTGTATTTGCGATGCAAACAATGGGGATGTGCAAATATCCTTTGAAAAATAAGTTTTAACTATTCGTATTCTGCATACTCACTCAAATGTAGAGTCAAATTGACTTCATTCGGATATTGGATGCCATCCTCCATGGTTTCGGATTGCCACCAGGTTGGAGTATCCTCGCTGTCGGTGAGGAATTCCGCAGAATGTTGTCCCCTTGTGCAGACATCGCACGAAGACATCGTCGTTCCCGTTTGGATGCAATAAGGAGTCGGTCCATTCTCGCCGCACGTATTCGTAGCTTCAATCAAATTGTTGAAAGCAGGATTCTCAAAGGCCGGAATGCATCTCTGAAATAATACAAAATATAATTAAATTAATTAATAACATTCATATTTGTAACAGAAAGAAAAAAAAACAATATTTGTTTATGTGGATTATTTTATATATAAAATTTACTTCTTGGGTATTAAAAATTAGTTAAGTTCATTTCATGAAAGATATTTATTGGAGGTTTTGAAACACAGATCTAGATATTGCATAAGTATAAACTGCAATCTTTAGATTGTGTGGCGAGTGCAGCAAAGGACTCGAGGTCGTCAACCCCTCGCATAGTCTGCACGTGTGTACTTCTGAATTATTGTTTCATTACCTGTACATAATTACTCGAGGAATTCAACTTCTCTTCGAACCATTTCCATTCTCAACATTGAAAACACATTTGTACAAAAAAAATTACATTATATAATATAACATCAGATGAAATCATTTCTATTTGAGTTTAGTGAAAGTTTAGTTACGTTATCAGCGAACCAAATTCTGTACATAATTTATTTTTTATTTTAAATCTAGAATCTAAACGCGTATACAAAACATCTAACTTGTGTGAATTGATGAAAACCATTCATTCCGTCTATTTTTACAGGTACATTGCATTCGAAACATTCTTGAACGTTCTTCGTTAATTAATATTAATTTCGCAAGAAGTTGTGGAGGAAATCATAGGTTTTTTATTATTGCTGTATACAGGTTTTCTTCTGTCGCTGAAAATGGAATAGACTGGTATAAAAATAGTCGCAAATACTCGGCTGAGATATAGAGGCAACAATGGTTTTAGTTAAATTGTAAAAAAATATTTATTAAATATAATTAAATATTGTTAGAAATTTAATAATAATTGAGAGTTTATTCAAGTTTTTTTTATAAAATATATCTTAGAAATTTGCAAATTATTTCATCGTTGTTAAATAATAAGTTGTCTTTCCATTAGAAGAATAAATATAACAAATTTGAATTATGTAATAGAAAGTTCTTGTAAAAAAGTTAAAATTATAAACTTTTTTTTAAAAAAATTTTTTTGAAGTAAATCTACAAATTTTACTATAATAACTATTTATATATATAGTGTTTACTATAATTTAGGATAATCCTAAAATTAAGATCATTGTAAATCCAACAAATAATATTTTATTGAGTATTTTGTGATCTCGTATAACCTTCTCATTTCTTCTTTGAAGTAAATCTACAATTTTTACTTTATTTACTGTTTCTATATTATCTGTATTAATTTAACTACAATTTAGGATATTTCTAGCTAAAATTAAGATAATTGTAAAACCAAAAATAATATATAACTGAATTTTACGTTCTGAACTTCTATTTCCAGAATATCCTTTGTATATCTAGCTTGCAGTAAAAAAAAATACTTCAATTACTATTTCTATATTATATTTACTAATTTAATTATAATTTAGGATAATTTTAGCTAAAATTAAGATAATTGTAAAACCAAGAAATAATATATTGTAAATTTTTGCATTGTGAACTTTTATCTCCAGAATTATTTTATTTCTTTTTGAAGTAAATTTCCTCTTTGAAGTAAATAAATATTTTTTACTATAATTACATTTTCTGCATTATCTTTACTAATGTAAGTACAATTTAGAATAATCATAAAATTAAAATCATCGTAAATCTAACAAATAATATTTTATTGAATTTTACTCTTGCACTTCCAGAATATTTTCATTTTCATTTCCATTTTTTTAATGTTTAAAAATCTCATCAATCTTCTCTAATTTTCATTAATTACTATAAGATAAAAGTTTTATAAAATAATTCTTGTAGAGTATTAAGAAAAACATCATTTTACAACAAAATATTAAAAATATATAATTTATTAATATTAAAATAAATATATAATATTTTTGGATTTCCATAAACAATTTTTGAATGTTTAAAAATCTCTTCTATAATTTTGATTAATTACTACAAAATGAATATTTTATAAAATAATTATTGAATATTATTAAGAAAAACATTACAAGAAAATATAAAAAAATGCTTTACAAATATTAAAATAAATATATATTTTTTGATTTCCATAAACAATTTTTCAATGTTCAGAAATGTCTTCAATCTTCTATAATTTTGATTAATTACTACAAAATGAATATTTTATAAAATAATTATTGAATATTATTAAGAAAAACATTACAAAAAAATATAAAAAAATGCTTTACAAATATTAAAATAAATATATAATATTTTTGGATTTCCATAAACAACTTTTGAATGTTTAAAAATCTCTTCAATCTTCTATAATTTTGATTAATTACTACAAAATAAATATTTTATTAAATAATTATTGAATAATATTAAGAAAAACATTACAAGAAAATATAAAAAAAATGCTTTACAAATATTAAAATAAATATATAATATTTTTGGATTTCCATTAATTATTTTTAATGTTTAAAATTCTCTACAATCTTCTATAATTTTGATTAATTACTACAAAATGAATATTTTATATAATAATTCTTGAATAATATTAAGAAAAACATTACAAGAAAATATAAAAAAATGCTTTACAAATATTAAAATAAATATATATTTTTGGATTTCCATAAACAATTTTTGAATGTTTAAAAATCTCTTCAATTTTCTATAATTTTGATTAATTACTACAAAATGAATATTTTATATAATAATTCTTGAATAATATTAAGAAAAACATTACAAGAAAATATAAAAAAAATTCTTAACAAATATTAAAATAAATATATTTTTAGATTTCCATAAACAATTTTTCAATCTTTAAAAATCTCTTCAATTTTCTATAATTTTGATTAATTACTACAAAATGAATATTTTATAAAATAATTATTGAATAATATTAAGAAAAACATTACAAGAAAATATTAAAAAATGCTTTACAAATATTAAAATAAATGTATATTTTTGGATTTCCATAAACAATTTTTCAATCTTTAAAAATCTCTTCAATTTTCTATAATTTTGATTAATTACAACAAAATGAATATTTTATATAATAATTCTTGAATAATATTAAGAAAAACATTACAAGAAAATATAAAAAAATGCTTTACAAATATTAAAATAAATATATAATATTTTTGGATTTCCATAAACAACTTTTGAATGTTTAAAAATCTCTTCAATCTTCTATAATTTTGATTAATTACTACAAAATGAATATTTTATATAATAATTCTTGAATAATATTAAGAAAAACATTACAAGAAAATATAAAAAAAATGATTTACAAATATTAAAATAATTGTATAATATTTTTGGATTTCCATAAACAACTTTTGAATGTTTAAAAATCTCTTCAATCTTCTATAATTTTGATTAATTACTACAAAATGAATATTTTATTAAATAATTATTGAATAATATTAAGAAAAACATTACAAGAAAATATAAAAAAATGCTTTACAAATATGAAAATAAATATATAATATTTTTGGATTTCTATAAACAATTTTTGAATGTTTAGAAATCTCTTAAATCTTCTATAATTTTGATTAATTACTACAAAATGAATATTTTATTAAATAATTATTGAATAATATTAAGAAAAACATTACAATAAAATATAAAAAATATGCTCATTTTTATATAAAATTCTATTAATAGTGAAACATTATTATTATGTAATTTTCTTTAGATTAGTTAATTATAAATTTGCAATGTTATTTTAAGTGTAGTTAGGGCATCGAACTGATGTAAATGTGTTTAAAAGTATTGAAAACATGAATAATGTTATGATTCAGACACATGTTGTAGGTTTCATGCTCTTAACTTCTGCTCTGTTGCAATGACTAAGAGTTTCGGTAATTTGAAATACTATAAAAGGGAAATGTTTGTGGGTCATCGAAATGCAATTATGTGTAGCTAATAAAGCCAGCCGCAGAGATTAGTTTGCGGCGGTAGCGAACAATGGGATTTTACAAAAAGATTGGCGCACTTTAGGCGTGGGATCGTATTAATAGCATTGCGGCGAGAGAAATAGAGAGAGAAAATTCTATTTTGAATTATCCAAAACAAACCTGAGGTCTATTGAAGCTATCGTAGCAGCGGGTGCCGTTTTGGCCGAGGACGGGCGTGCTCCTAATTTCGTGGGCTCCGGTCCATCCGCTGTAAAGTGCACAGGACACCAGGAGGATGCCCAACCGGAACATCAGCATCTTCAAACAGTTCACGCTTAACTAAAACCGAACTCAGAAGTGGATGTTGTGGTGATGTAACGACGCGCACTTGACTGGTGTGTAATGATGGTCCACACGCTGCCCAGATCCAGGCGCACGGACGAATGCTGCTGCTGCTGCTGCTCTCCAGATTCCTCTTCGATAACTTCGCCCTCCGCAACTCTCGAAGGAGGGAGTTCTAGTTTATTTTTTTCTTCTTCGTTCGTAACATGCAATTTTTAATACGTTGCAATCGTCTCGCAATATGCGTTCTGACCTTTTTTTCATAGTGAAATTTGTTATACAACATTTCAAATATTTTTTATATTTACTACAAGAACAGTTCATTAACTTAATTCATCGCTGATATTCTATTAATCTGTTCCTCAAATATATAAACGTAAGTCGATTTGAATTAATTTAAAACCAATACCTCCTATAGCGCGATTAATCGGACTAATCGAGGACTTTAAACTTACATAACAATAATCAATTGATTTATATTTAGTTCAATTAAAATATAGTTTATTTTAAAACTTTCAATCTAAACTCTAATTATCAGTCCTAATCCGAGATATTTCTGTATATTTTTTTATGTAATTCACGAATAATTTGTAGACTTTTCTTTAAATATCTCAGTTTAATCTCCGATCTAAAATTCTATTACAAAACTGAATGAAATTATAAATTTTATAAACAAATAACGAAAAGTTACAATTATTATTATATTTATGAAATTTTAATTATTTTTTTGATGCACAAACATTGTTATAATTTCATAATATCTAATTACTCAAAATATATACTTTGTAATCTCATAGTTAATTTTTGATCTAAGTTACATAGTTTTTCTGTAATCAAAATTGATAAAAGTAAATAAAAAATAATTGATATATTCATTACATTCTAACTTCTTAGATATTCCTGTATTAAATTTAACAAATTAATTAAATAAAGTTTAATTCAAACATTATTACTTATAGTTTCATTATCCAATAAAATTAACTGCAAAAAGTTTTCAGGAAATTTGATAAAATTGTTGAAAGCACTGATTGAATATTTTCTAAAATATTTCTTTCTCGATTAACGCTGATTCTCTAAATTTACATATGTTATTGTGACTTCATTAAACAAAGCAGTAAACAATATCTTACTGCATTTAGATTCAAATAAATTAAAAAATAATAAACTAAAAAATTCCCAATTATTGAGATTTAATATTTTTATTTTAATTAAAATATTGAATCGATTTATCATATTTTTCAAGATCTATTCTTGTATTTGTAAAGTTTCTTTTTTATTTTCAATAATTAACTTCTAATTTGATACTCAAAATCCAAAAATATTAAAAAAAATAAAGTTTAAATTTTCTTGAATTTTACATAAATTTTGAGAATAATTTCATTTACAAAAGCAATCTTTTCATCGATAGTTTAGATAAGAGAGCATTATTGTAAAATTAACTAATTGTTTAAAAAACAGAAAAGATTTTTGTAAATTTCTGATATTCAGATATAGTTTTTAGAAAATATTAAAAAGTTTAATCTTTGTATAAAATAATATTTCTAAAAAAGATGTTTTAATTCCAAAAAATTCATTTAAATACTATTTTAATAGAGAATGTTGAGACTGTTTTAAAACGTAGTACAAAGCATTAATTATTTTCCAAATTGATACACAAAATCCATAAAATCGATACACTAAATATTTCAAAATTAATAAAGTTGAACTTTTGATTTTCAATGTTTTCATCAATTATTAAAAGAGAAGACATAATTATAGAAATAAAGTAAATTTGTGGTATTCACATTTAGTTTCTTTATATAAAAAACTCATAATTTTTAAAGTGAAACTTTGTATAAAATAATATTGAATTTCTTATTACTTTCTAAAAAAAAAGTTGATTTAGTTTTGATATTTGATTTAAGTAATATTTTAGTAGAGAATCTGAATGTTGAGATAGTTTTAAAATGTAATAAAAGCAGTTAGAAAATGCATTAGAACAATGATTCTTCAAGAATAAACTAATGGTCACACGTAGGCGAGCGATAAAACAAATATAAATAAACGATGTTTCCTTTGCGCCATTTCCGTTCACAAAACGAAACACAAAAAAAAGCTATATCTAGGTTGATTTTTATTATTTCATTATTTTAATTTTATGTAATCTTCTCGCATTCGGGACATCACGAAATCCGTTTATTGGATTCGGACATTCGCTGTAACGTATAAATAAATGTAGTTCAACGACATTTTTGATAGCGCGGGTCAAATGCTTGGCGATATTTACTTTGAAACTTCAAACATTTTTCTTTACTTTTTTTTGCAACTTGTTACATCGTGAAATGGTTGTTGAATCGATGGTTTTGTTTGTGGTAGAATTCGCATCTTTTGGAGCTCCGAAATTCGCGGCGCGCTTCTTGCGAGTCGATAGTGGAGGTCAGAATATAATAAGGCCAAAAGCAGCAATGTAACATCATGTTCCACTTATCGTGCGGAGTTGTGATTAGAAAAGTTTACATTCGAGGAATTTACGATTTTCTATTTGTTGAATCATTCATATGTATATATTTATATTGAAACGATTAGAAAATGAAACCAGTTTAATATACTTGCCATATTGATAACAACAATTTCACATAATTATATGTATATTTCTTTGCAATTAAATGACTAAAAAAGTGCACCAAAAATTAGTTTTCACATTAATGCCACAAAGTTAAAATATATAGAATTTTGGCACAAAAGAGGTAAATTTTAAGACAAAAGCTAAAGAGACTCAGAGGAAAATGGAAAATAATTACAGTTTTATAGAATTGCCTTTTTATAGATGAAAACTTGAGTAAATTTGTTTGACAATATTTGAATCTAGACTTTAACAATCACAGAGTCTACAAACTTCAAGCAAATAGAAATGTTGACTCAATATTGACTAATTTGAAGACCAACAAAACCAAAGATAGTCAGAGGAAATAAATTTGTCCTTAACATTGAAAATAATTACAGATTTCTAAAATTGCAAATTTATAGTTGAGAAAGTAAATTTGTATTATAACGTAGTGTACTTGAACCTACTTTTTTTTCTCAATTTAACGACTTATATCGCAAACTCTATAGACTTAAAACATATAGAATTAAGACTCAATGAAGGCAAATTTTAAGACAAGAAAACTGAAGAGACCCAGAGGAAATAAACGTAATTATAAGATTTTCCTTTTAATTAAATTGTTATGTAATAATACACATATTGTTACTTTAAATAGCAGGATGAATGAATGATAGAGATATAAAATCTATAACTAAGTAACGGGTTTAAACAGATTTATCTCGTTTCCGCTACAACATTTCCGCATAGGCGAAGATAAATCCGCTGAAACGAATTTCAACACTATTGAAATGATAGAATTATCATCAATTGGCGTGTCGTTTAAAATTAATTTATACTCTCTGGTCTCAATATAAATTGTCCAAAACTATTTTTTTATCTGCAAGATTTGTTGGAAATTAATTGAAAAATTAAAGTAATATTAATTTGTGTCTGAAATTACTGTCGTAAAGTCATGAAATTTTAAATTTTAATTAATTATTTGTAAACTGTTTTCAGTATAAAAAAACAAATATTGAGAGTAGATTATAGCTTGTTGTATGTTAATTACAGAACGAAAAATGTGGATGTTTAACACATGAAATTATAAACTTAATTGAGATTGCAATTCTATATAAATTCTTCAAAACTTTAGATGTTTGAGAGGTAAAATTGATTGATTAAAAGACTAAAATTGTTGTAAAAAAAATATAAAAAAAGTTTATTTATTTCTAACTTGTTCATGAATTGCGTAATGATGATGGTGTGTATAAAAAATGTGTTGGATTTTCAGCTTCGTGACTATTGTTCGCTTTGGTATACAAAAAAATTATTAATCTACGTACTAACATTATTTACAGATGCTATTTACAGTCTTTCATAGATATATATATACACACAAAATTGATAATATTATTTATTTACGGTTCCAAGACGAACTTCCTGAAGCATCCGTCCGGAAGAGCTGAAGCGATTTGCTGAATGTTCTCCACCTCCTTCGTGAGCCGATCGATTTCGTTGCTGTAATTCTCGACCAAAGCATTTTGCTCCTTCTGCTCCAACTGCAAATTCTTGAGGATCTCCTCCAAATTTGCTTCCTTGACGCGCTGCTCCGCTTTCTTCAGCTCTTGTTCCAAACGATTCAGCTCATCCTCATCGAAGTCGGGTAAATTATCTAATTCTTTTACAATAGCATCCACGTCTTTAAGAATATCTTGCACCTTTTTCGTAGCTTCTTGAGAATCCTTTTGGGCTCGTCCCACCTAAAACACGCATATAATAATTATTTAAAAAAAATGAAATTTCAGTTTTATTGAAAGTTAACAAACCTTTTCTTTAGCTTCGTTTAATAGTGTACCGTTATTTTCCATCTGATCCATCAATCTATTGTATTCAATTTCAGTGTTCTCCACTCGATCAGCCATCAATTCCGCCTCCGATTGAAGATTAGTAGCGTTATTACTAAGCAATTCAGCTTCATTCTTAACATTTTCTGCATCTTTGGTGGCCTGTATAGCCAAATCCCTTGCGTTTTTAGCCCTATCGAGAGCGTTTTCCGCGTTATCTGTAGCTCCCAGCAAAGATTTTTGAGCTTCGAATATTTTGGAATTGGCATCGTGGATGAGCTGACGAATCTCCGGTAACTCATCCAGCGATTGTTGCGCTGCTTCTTTACTCTCCTGAACTTGCTTATCGAATTCTAAAATTGAAATTATTTACAATTTGTTGTTTAATAATTTAATAATTACACGTACCACTTAAAGTCGTGTACATGGCTTGAGCATCCCTCAAGGTGTTATCGCCCAATTGCACCGCATTTTCCGCTTGCGACCTGTACAAATCGAAATCCGCCTTGAGATCCGTCAGAATATCTTCCTGATCGTAACCTTTGTTGAGTAAATCGTTGGATAATATCACTTGCTCTTCGATTTCGGAGAGCAGTTTTTCGTTATCCTTTAATAACGCTTCCGTTGCATCCAAGATATTCTTAGCTTCAACTTTAACATATTCCGAGGACTTCTTTAAATCGTTAATATCCACGTCAGGTATGACGAGATTTTGAGCGTCGTTGAGTAAACTTAAAGCGCGATTCTTCATTTCGCCGGACGTTTTGTGAGCGTCCACCGTCCAAATCTTGACTCGCTCCAGTTTAGTCTCGGTGTTTAAAATATCGTTGTTCAATGCGCGTATCTCTTGAGTTATGCTTTTCTTCTGATCGGTTACGTTCTTGGCCAATTCGTAAGCTTCGGTGGATTTTAATTTAGCTTCAGAAGCCACTGATATTATATCATCGGCTTCGTTTTCTAAATCTTCTGAAACCACTCGCGCTTCGTGAGCTATATTAGTCATATTGTCGGATTGTTGTCCAAATAATTTGGCGCGTTCTTTGGCGCTTTCCAATGCAACTTTACCCTCTGCTTCTACAGCCTCCAAAGCATCTTCTATTATTAAGGTAATATCTTTTAAGATATTTTCAGTTTCCGTTAAATTGCTTTGCACGATGTCATCTAAAAATAAGTTTTAATAAGGATTATAATTTTTTTTTATTGAAATTCAACCTTTCTGTTTGGCCAAAGCAATGTTTTCATCGATGTCCATGAGTATTTCGCCAATCTCTTCTTGCCTTTGCGAAATATCATCCAATTTATCCATGAGCGTTTTATCGTCCGTCCCTAAACCAGATTTGGCTTGATCGGTTAGGATCATGACCTCGTCTTGGATCTCCTGCAATTGCTCCTCGAAAGTGTCATCATCGATTACTGTAGGATTCCTTTCGATCTCATCTAAAATGCTGCGCAACGCCTGGATTTTGCTCAAGTGACGACGCGAAGCATCTTGCACCAAGTTGTAGCAATCGGGGCAATCGACGCAACCTCTTTGACGATCGTATTTATTTTCTTTGCAGCGATTGCACTTTCTGCCTTCAACGTTCTCGAGGCACGGGCATTGTCCGAAGGAGTCGCACTGCATGTCTTGGGAACCGATACCATCGCAGTCGCAGTTCTTGCAACCTTCCATCGAGAATCCGTACTTGAATGACTCGCATTGATCGCACCGCAAACTGTAAAGTTATTGTAAGTATTTGAATCATTTGATTGATTATTTATATATTTACCCTGTGATTCCCGGTCTGCAGAAGCATTGACCCGAGTAAATGTTGCAGGTATGATTGAAGGAGCCGGTAGGATCGCAATTGCAAGAAGTGCAGCCGTCTCCTGTTATTATATTGTAAAATCCTTCCTCGCACAAATCGCAATTCCTTCCCTGTACGTGAGCCTTGCAAGTGCACGTCCCGGTGATCTGATCGCACATGAGGGACTCATCATCTCCTTCCACGGTGCCGTGCGGCATGCATTCGCACGGTTGACAATCGCCTTTCGGCAAAGACAAAGCGTCTCCGTAGAATCCTGAAAACAGCAATTTATAATTAAAAAAAAGCGAATTACAACAACATCCACAAAAAACTCACCTGACAAGCATTTATCGCATTTCGTGCCTCCGGTATTATGAATACACTTCAAGCACTCTCCAGTTATGGTGTTGCAGTTTCCAATTGCGTTAGGATCTATGTTCAAATTACAATCGCATTGCTGGCACGGCGTTTGCGGCCCGAAACGGCCGTTCGGATCTCCAAAGTATCCGTCCGAGCAGGAATCGCATCTGTGTCCGGTGTATCCTGTTGGACATTCTACGCAAACTGTATCTTCGTCCAATTGAATGCAAGCTCCACCGTTTGGACAACCGCACGGAAGACAATCCGATTCTGTCCCGCTCAAAGCGTTTCCGTAATATCCTCTCGCGCATCTCTCGCAATTATCGCCTGCAGTATGATGCTGACAGATGCATCTTCCTGTTTCTGAGTCGCAAATATCCGCGTGTTTGTTGCAATCGCAAGGAATGCACGGCATAAACGGTCCTCCAAGCGATGGGGAATGTCTATAACCTGGGGCGCAAGATTCGCAGTATTGACCCACATATCCTGCAATAAATCCAAAAAAAAAATTAAACCACTTTTCGTCAACTAAGTTCATAGTTAGAAAGAACAAAATTTCTCTATAAATATAAAAGATTCAAAGTTTCAAACTTTAAAAATACAGATATTCCTCACAAAACTAGGTTGTTCTTAGTTCATATAACGTTTAGCGTCAATAAAGCTACATGGTGAACTCAGATAATTTTTAGGATCTTTAGGATCTTTAAGAAAATAATTAAATTTTAATCAAGAATTATTTGTTATTTTTATTAATTATATCTTGAACCAAGCGAGATTTAAAAATTCTTTATACGCCAAAATGCTTGGATTGCTCCTAGAAGTATCCATTTAAAGTTTCATCGAAATCGCTTCACGCATTCAAAAGATAAAATTAATTTTTGAGCAATAAAATCAAACAGTTCAGATATGAACGTTTCAGCCCTGAATAAACACATTTTGCACATAATTTTCTGCACTGTAACTACAGTTCCACTGATCTGATTTTAAAAACGAACATTCATATTAACGTTTAGCGTCTATAAAGCTATATGGTGAACTCAAATAATTATAAGTAATGTTAACAAATAAATACCTTGTGGACATCTGCACTGTTCGACCCAATGCGCTGATCTTCCTGCAACTCCTCTGGAAGCGGTTTCCAATTTGGCGTAGTCAAGAAAACCTACACCACCAGGTGAATATGTAGCCCTAATCTTGATAGCTGTTAACTGCGTGAGTATAGACATGAAAGCCCTCGCCGATAATCTTGGAGACCAACCGTAGATTTGGTTTTCGTGTAATCTAAACGAATATTCCGCGTTCTAAAAAAAAACTAAATGTTTAATAGATTCCTAATTGAAATGTATCTCTACTTACTTGCACTGAAGGCACGGAATTTCCTTGAGCGAAAATGTGACTTGTGATGTAAGTGCCGGCGCCTTCGAGTATAACGTCTGTTGGTGTCGGAATCGCTCGATTCTCACCAATTCTCAACGTAAATTTCAGCAGTTGATTGTAGGAAGCTCTTTGGTCCCCAAGATATCTATCCGGAGCCACGAAGTAGATAGCCTCATTATCTTGAGCTGTGGCTCCAATACATTGAGTCATCCCGTTGTACTTTAACTCAACGCTTCTATTGAAAGAATCCACCGCTCTCCAACGTTCGCTGCTCTTCGTAAACGCGGATTCCAATTGGTATTTGGAGTATCCCGGCGCGGAAATGCACTCGGAGGAGTGTCCGTAGCAGAAGCAAGGAGTGCACCCGAAATCGTTATCCAAATCGTGATTGAAGAAACCCGGTTTACATTCCTTGCACCGTTTACCTTCAACGTTCTCCTTGCAATTGCAAATTCCGGTGTAAGGATCGCAACTAGGCTGATTGTTGAAAGAACCTTCCACACTGCATCCGCAACTCTGGCATCCCATAGGTCCAAAATTGTAATGATTGGCCTCGCATCGATCGCATTTTTCTCCCGTAACGCCCGGTTTGCATTGGCATTTTCCTTCCGCATTGCATTGAAGAATCCTCGATCCGACGGGATCGCAATTGCAAGCGATGCAAGTCTGATCCTCGTGCTGGTAAAAGTTCGGTTTGCAACGCTCGCAGTTCGGTCCATCGCGATTCGCAGTGCAATCGGAGCAGTGTCCACCGTGTCCGGTCTTCTGATACAGCTCCTTATCGAAGAAGCATCTTTGAGAAAACCCATTACAATTGCAAGCTACAAATTAATGAATTAATTAATACAAAATTGATTTTTGCTGTTGATTATTACGTTTGCATTCGTTCACGTTTCTTTCAGAAGCTCTACCCCATGGCGCATCGTTGAAGAACGGAAGACACACCTCACAATCAGGACCTGCAGTGTTGTGCTCGCATTTACAAACCCTGTTCTGCGATCC
This sequence comes from Nicrophorus investigator, assembly GCA_963457615.1. NCBI lineage: Eukaryota > Metazoa > Arthropoda > Insecta > Coleoptera > Silphidae > Nicrophorus > Nicrophorus investigator. The sequence goes on along the minus strand of OY735142.1, from coordinate 6,689,297 downwards.
ATCCAGATCCGAAGAATAAATGCATTCGGAAGCGTGACCGTTGCATTTGCATCGAGCTCCAACGGAGACTTCAACGATCGAATAGTAGTAAGAGCGAAGAACTGAAGTATCGGCGAAAAGTTCATCTCCAAAAGTGTTCAACCGGTTTAAAGTAATCCGAATATCAGTAGCTGTTACCCATTCCTATTCAAATAAAATAAAATAAAAATTGTTAATTTAAAACTTTTAAAATTTATAATTACTTGTAGATCAGGACTTGAATCAAAGTTATAAGCTGAAGGCCTAAACTCCAAAGTCGCAAAAGCGATATTTCCGTCCTTCAAAGGTGAAATATCCGAATATTCCGAAGTGCACAAAGCCCTCGTTTCTTCCCCACGCGAAATCTTGTTGGAATCAGGTAAACTATAGGTGTCTCGGCAAGTCGCGCTGTAAATAAAATTAATTAAATTAAAACTATAAAATATTTTTTTCAAATTAATTACCTGTAATATTGGTAAGGAACCCAAGGACAATTCTCGCAGGTTCTTTTGTAGATGGCAAAGCTCTCCGGCCTCGGGGAATGAAACCAGATGCGGACGTACGTAATGTCGAACGATTTCCCTGGAATACGGAACGATTAGCACCGAAATAAACCAACAAATAAACGAGAACCGTTTATGATTAACTAGAAGTGATTTACGCATCCTGTCGCTCAGTATATATATTTTTTTTATATTATACATACAAATAATTACGTCCATTACGTTGTGAGAGCAATTCTATAAGCAGTTTTCTTGGCATTATATAATCCGCATTTACATTTAGGAACAATGGAGCGTTCGCAGCGAAAGATGACCGTTTAAGGAAGGCTTCAAATGCGCCGCGGAAAATCTCATGCATGTTAACGTATAATTCGATATTTTATCTTATAGAAACCACAAACTATTACTATTATTCTCAGTATGAAGGTAATATTTTTATCTGCAATATTTATATCTAATGATTTTATTAGAATATCAAATTATTAAATAAAACTTAATAATAAAAATCTTAAAATCTCGCCCACTAATTTTCATTATTTTAGTATTATTTTTTCAAATACTAGAAATAATATGATCTAATAATCATTATTGAAAAATTAAATAAAATTTGAAGATGTGAGAAAAAAAACGAGAAATTATTATATATCAATCATTAATTATTATTACATAAGTGCAATAAAATAACATGCATGTAATTATAATCAGTTTTAATGTTATTGTTAAAAATTCATGAAGCAATTTTGTAAAAATATAATGCTTAAATTTGTAATTTTAGTACAAGAAAATATAACAAATCTGGATGTGGATTTTTTATAAAAGCCATACTTTTAGCTTTAATTTTTATATTAGATGATGTAATTAGTATTTGTTGTTATCAAGTAATTAAATAAAATGAGAAGACTTGCAAAATCGAAAAATCGTCATATCTTCATCATTAATTATTATTACATAACAGAAGTTATATCAGAAAAATCTCAATTTCGTACGTAAACATGAAATATATAAAAAAAAAAAATAAAATTTATAATTATCGAGAAATAGCTTTTGCTTTTTACGAAAAACCAGGAAATATCAGAAGCTTGTTCGAAAGTCCATTTTTTTATCTTCTGTTTACTTATTTTATGATCTAATAGTTATCAAGTAATTAAGTTAAAAGTTGAGACGTAAACATTATTATTTTCTTTCCAAATTTCTAATAATAATTATAATGCTAATTTTTTAAATTAATTAGTAGAACCTGTATTTTGGGTTTAATTTCTTGTCGTCCTTCGCAACTGCAGAGAAACTATTATACTTACTCAGATGTAAAGTTAAATTGACTTCATTCGGGTATTGAATGCCATCCTCCATGGTTTCTGATTGCCACCAGGTGGGAGTATCTTCGCTGTCCGTGAGGAATTCTGCAGAATGTTCCCCTTTGTTGCAGACGCCGCAAGAAGCCATTGTCGTCCCCGTCTGAATACAGTAGGGAGTAGGTGAATATTCACCGCAGGTATTCGTCGCTTCGATCAAATTGTTGAAGGCCGGATTCTCGAAGGCAGGAATGCATCTCTGAAATCGAACAAAAATACAATCATAATTTCTTTCTCAATTCTTGTTCGTTTATTTATCGGACAACTGCAGAGAGACAAATACTTGTTTACTTCTTGGACGAGACATGAATGATACCACTTTTTTTTAAGTTCTTGGGATTACACATGGGGAGAGATCAAAAGAGATTCGGTCAACAACCCTTTCATCATGTGGTCCGATTCTTTAAAATTCGCATAATGGAAACCAACTGCAGAGGAAGTTAAGGCTGTAAACTTCAAATGCAAACGAAAAAAATAATAATGACGAAGATAAAGTTATGTTGCAAGCGGCATTTTATCAATCGGGCTTTAAATAGAAGCGAGTAAAAATGGACTTTGTTATGATAATTCTGGTCATCGGGGAGTGAAATGTGATACAACGGAGCGAACCAATGTTATCAGCGACTTTCAACAAAGGAACTCTTAGATAGACCGAACTTTATCTTATTTATCTGTTAATTCTTATTTCCAAACTGATATTTAAAATACTCGAAAAACCAAAACAGAATTATTATTACATACAATTTAAAAACTTTACATAATTGCAATATAATCTTCAATTATATAAATAAATATCATCCGGAATTTAATTATTTGCAAGCAGAATTCTTTTTTTAAATAAATTTAAAGTAAAGAAGTTAAATAAATTCTCATGAAATTTACATTTGTAACGAGCCCTTAAATTAGAAAATAGTCAACATCTAAAATTATCCCAAGTTTATTTATAATATAAATATATATTTATGTTTCCTCTTCCTGATTTCAAGAGGGTTACTAAACACTTCTTCATTTAAACATAAATTTATGTATTAAAACACAAAATATATTTATATTTCTCTTAGGAGAATAAAACATGATTTAAAATTCGAATTTGTACAAATTGTTTTGAGTAATAGTAAAATCATTAATTTCATTATAATATTGAAATTTTAATGAAGTAAAGTAATGTAATCTTGTAAATACTTAAAATTGTTCTATTTTCATGTTAAGTTAAGTTAAACTTAATAAATATATAGTTAAAAATCAAAAGAAGAAATGGAAGTTTTAGCAATTATTTCACATATACAATTTCAATCGTTATTAGTTGAAATTAACAAAACGGTTTGAAGATGAAGGATACTTGGTGAAATAAGAGAAAAGTGCGCCGCAGAATGTTGCTTTTCCAGTTATTAACATTAACGACACGAAAGAACGTTAATTTTCTTTAATGAGTGACAAAAATATAAATTCTCATGAAAATTTTCTAATACTTGTTAATTAGCAAGAAGTTAATTATTTTTTTAATTACTTTTAGAATTAAATAACGTTTTTTTTTTATTAACAATATTTAATTTTATTATTTAATATAAATTCTTACATTTCTTAAATTTAAATGATTTTTTTGTCGTTATTAAATTTTAAAATTTATATTCAACCAAAACTACTTTTTATAACTAATTTTATGATTCTTATCAACTAGTTTAAATCCTAAATGTTTCAATTTGATAAGCTATGGAAAATCAAATTTTGTGCGAATACATTTGAATTTAATCAATTTTATAATTACTAAAAATATACAGAAATATTAAATATTTTCATTTATATTTTGTGATATTTCAATAATTATTGAATTTCCAATTTCTCAATTAGATTTCTTGTATATTTTCTGTATTATCAAAGAAATAGAAATTAATGTAAAGGAAAATTGAGTTATTTCAAGTTTAAATTTAGTGATGAACCGTTTTAAAAACATGATGCGGCCATGTGGTGTATTCGTCTTTTCGTGAGGCTGCACGTAACAAAAGGACGGGACAGTTCAGGCATTTTGAGAGAGAGACTCGAACAAGAAAAGGGATTCGAAAATTCGACTTTCCACATTGTGCAACCGTTAAAGTACTTTTCGAAAGATTTGCCGCATGTTCTCTCGCGTTGTATATTTATAGTATTCGAAGAAATTTGCGTGTGGGATAGAGAGGTATAGTTTTCTAGGGAATTTTTTGAAAATACTAACCCGAGGTCTGTTGAACGTGTCGTAACAGCGGGTGCCGTTCTGACCGATCGCCGGAGTATTTATTATTTCGTTTGCGACGGTCAAGTGCAATCCGTAAACCACCAGCAAAAGTCCCAGCCGGAACTTCACCATTTTTTTTTCCGCTTCTTCACGAGACTCTGTTGTTGTTGTTTTCTTCTACTTCTGCTTCTTTTTCACTCCCCAGCGGCGTTTGTGTTGTTGCTTGAGAGCACGACGCGCACTTTCCTTGAGGTCCACGCAACCCAGACAGGCAGACAAATGCAGCTCTCCAGATGCCCGATGCTCCAAGATAACTTCGCCCTCCTCGGCCCAAACTGGTGGAAGGGGGTGTTTACCGAAGATATTTATGTTGGAAGATTAAATCCGACTACCAGGAACCGAGGACGTTGTCTCCGGCCTCTCCTTCTCTTATGAAAATTAATATATTTCGTTGCATTTCGTAGGTCGATAGCCTTACGCTATCTATTTATATTATACTATCATTATCACTTATTACAAAAGAAAACTATGCAGTTTTAACAATTTAGTTAAAATTTTCATTTACTATATTTAATGCATATTGTTGTTAATATTATTGAAATAAAACTACGATAATTCATGAAATAATTATCAAGAAAATCTGATTATTACTTAAAAAAAGTTTCATTTTATTGATATTTATTAAAAAGTAGTAAATATAATATTTTGAAAATTGTAATTTCTTCAATTTCAATTCCGACGTTATTAAAACACAAATATATTTAAAAATAATTCTATTTTATTTGTTATTCTTGAAAAAGTAGTAAACATAAAATTGTAAAAATCATAATTATCAAGAAAATCTTGTTATAACTTTAAAAAATTGTTCAATTTTATTTTTATTCATTAAAAGGTAGTAAATATAAAATTTAAAAAAATGTAATTTCTTGTGATTTAAATTGATTGATGTTATTAAAACACAAATCTATTGAAAAATAAATACTAATTAAATTTTATAGTATAAATAGAAATAATAAAATATATTTATCAAAGAAAACAAATTTCAAGACCAAAAAGAAGAAATAAAATATTTTTATTTTAGAAAATTTATTCAAAACATATTTTTTTAAAATTTTATTTGTTATTATTTATAGATTTATAAAAGATTGCACGAATTTTATATATTTAAACGATTTTTTTTTCTAAAAATGCATCTATTTGCACAACTATTTAATATTTTTATTGAGTCTAAATTTTTCCAAGAAAATGAAGACTTTAAAAATTGAAATAACAGAAATATAATTGAATGAACTTCATTTTGTAATAATTAAATTATTTAAAGAAACATGTTTTTGTACAACTATTTGATATTTTTATTAATTTCTTGTGTCTAATTTTTCTCAAGAAAATGCAGAAATATTAATGAATAAATTTCATTTTCTAATAATTAAATTATTAAAAAAAAACTTGTAGTTCATTAAAAATTATTTTTTTATATTATTAATGTTACATATTGTTAATTTTATTTAAAATATTATTAATTTAGTTGACTTTTTTCTTTTGTAATAAATTAATGATTAAAAATAAGTTCATGATAAAAAGAAAATCTTAAAATCGTTAGTATTTAATTTGATATTAATTGCATGAATATTTGAAAGTTTACAAAAAAAATAATACTAATTTAAAATTGATATTATTTTTATTTATAATTGATTTAATTTTTGCTTCATTTGTGCCATGTTTACTTAGAAAATATTTCTTAAATCAAAAAGTAGTTTATTGTGATTTTATTATATTTTATTTTAAATAAATATTTAGAATTTTATTCAATGAAATGCATATTTTTTAAAAAAAACTTTTTTGGAATCGTCTGAATTGTAACTAGTTTTTTAACTTCATTGATCATTAGGCAAATTTTGTAAAATTAATAAAACGTAGCAAATAATAAAAGTCAATTGTAATTAAATTTTTAAAGAAAATTCGTTCATTGTTTTATGAAAAAAAAATTTTTTTTTACAGCAAACTTAAACGAATGAACTCGGATATAACTAAAAAAAATCTTGAAGTTTAGTGACATTCATATCTCATTTCCGCTGCGCCGTTTGTATCATAACCGGAAGCCCTATCAAAAATGACAGACCGAGTATATCGTCTGGATCTTTTCTGAACAGAAATTGACTTTCCTTCATCATAATTTTATATAAATTTTATACTAATTTTTTACTTTTTTTTCAATACTAAATAAAGAAACATTTATTTAGGAATTAGAAAAATGTAGTGAATTCCATATTTTATTAGTAAAAAAATATTTTTTTTTAAATAATTTATTGTTGATTTTTTTTAAATACAATTTATTCATAATCTGAATTTATAATTTAAAACTTAATAGTTTTCATAAAATATAATACTTATTAATTATACAATAATTTCATCTACTTTGATTATGCTTACTTAAAACAAGTTAGTTATGTAAAAATATATTATAAAGCAGTCATAATAAATATTGTTTAATTTTACGAAATAATAAAAGTTCGCTTTTATGAAATGCAATAAAGTGTCGTTTTTACATATATTAGATGACTGTTAGGCAGGTAGATTTCGAACATATGGCATACAGATGTTGGGAATCTTTCAAGCATAAAATCGACGTTAAAGTGCGGGTTTCCACTTGAAATCACAGCGCCTCTTATCTTAAGATATTCTAGAGAATTCCACGACTTTCAAAACTAATTTTCATTGCTCAAAGTACTGTCCTTATAATCGGAACTACTTTCGGTGGTCGTAGTCAGATCGTTAACGGGAGCATTAGTGTCAGTGCCGTTGCTTGAGGATCGTTTAACAGCTCTATAAGAACCCGAATCAGAATCGCTTTTAACAATTCCCTCCTTCGGCTGTTTCTTCAGCACGTATTTTATCTTCTCTCCGCTCTCCTTCTCCACGTCCACCTGAAGTTTCGTAGATGATTCACCCTCGAGGATGCATTCGGAGCTTTCGGTTTTGCTGATCCTGATCACCGGTATGATTGAATCTTCGCGCTTCAGTCGATGCTCGCTGATCTTGACGTGCTTATTATTATCGTCGGGCGTCTCCGGTTTCGTCTCCTTGAAGGCCGACGCGTCGTCAGGTAAAGATTCGTGCAATTCGGTGTCCGTTGCGTCCTCGTCGGAGATCGACGGTCTTTGGGTTTTCAGTGACCGCAGTATGAATTTGGTGAGGATCCCTTTGTTACCCATTCCTTTCTCTTCTGGAATAACATCGGATTCTTGCTTCGGCGTTTCATCGAAACTCTTACCGCTCGGCAATCCGTGAAGAATTTTCTTCCATTTCGAGAATGGAGCGTTGAATTCCCCTGATCCTCTACGACGTCTGTCCGCAATTTGGAACATCTTTCTTCTCTCCTCCGTCCTCTCTCTTCTCAACTGAATCTACACACAAATAATATATCTTAATTTCATTGAAATATAGTAATTGTTGAAAATTTGATTGTATAAATTTACCTTAAGATCATCATTGGCCTCCCGTAAAGCATTGGTCAAAGAGATCAAATAATAAATGATCAGAATGAGTAAAACTAGCAGCGGGATGACGATGCCGGGTGAAGCAATGTAATCTAAAATTTTGTGGAAAGACTTTGGAAGTGCCATTTTTATGGTCTTCGTGAAGACGTGAAAGATTCTCTCGTAATTGGAGAAAGGTCCGCAATGCCAGGACGGCTCCAGCCAAACGATGGTGTATCCAACAGGAAGCACGCAGAGAAACAGCATCATCAGCAATAGAGCGAAGTAAAAGTTGTTCGATCTCGAAGCTCTGAAGATCACCTCGTGAGGAACGTTGCAAGTGAGGACTGCCCACGACCTCAGGTACATCATGATGTACAATTTGAAGATGTTCAGAATAACTAATCCCGGACTAAAGAACATCCCCATCCAGACCATACCTTGATTATTCACCAAGTGAAGAATATTCTCAGCTACTTTGAAATCTCCGTACTGCGGGAACTTCTTCTCCAGATCCCAGCACCAACAGTTGTTCATGTACCTCACGAAGATCCCTCTGAAGAAATCGATGGCCAATGTTGATAGAACGGTCAAAACCAAATCCATGACCGTCAGCTTCACCAGTTCTTGCCCGAACATGGTTTCCCAGCATAAACTTCGCAATTTACTCCTCGATTTATAATCAGTTGGGTAATTCATCAATTCATTCTCGTTCTCCGTAACGTTTCCAAGAACCAAAGACTCTGCCAATAAATTCATGAGATGTTCAGGGGAATAAGTTGCATTATCATCTTCGAAATAATAAGTTCCATTCTCCAATGTTCCATTTACATCAATAAAGTTACCAGTAATATTAGAAGTAATATTACCAATAAACTCCTCCAAATCTGATAAAGTGGTGTAATTATTATTAATCATACTCGTCAATAAATTGGATAAAGTGACATTTTCTACATCGGTTATATTCATAATCATGAATTCCGTCGCATTATATAAGATTGTATAAATATCAGTCACATTCTGCATCATAGTTGCGTCTTCGTAATAATAATTATCAGTTGTAGAAGACATTGCTGTCGTCGCATCAAGGTTTGGGTAAGAGAAACCTTTGGTTACATCTTCAGCTATAATCGAAGTTTCCGTTATATTCGGTTTCAACGATTGCAGGCGATTGGTCTAAGAAAATCAATAATTAATGAAAGAATTGTTAAAGATAATTTGTATCTCACCATAACGCTTATTTTACCAAAGAGAGCAAATATTAGGGAATATAAATTTAACAGATTTAGAACCATGATCCTAGCTAATTGAAGACGCAATTGCTTCCTAGGGTGGTAATTTTCGAAGAAGCCTAGTAACTCAAATAATATAGGGAAAAAGAGTGAGATTAGAGACATAACGACGGTGATTTCATTCCTCCTCCACGTCGTGCTATTAGCTTCTTTCTCGTTAGATCTATCGACTACAGTAACGACGGCAAAGGCTGACAAAGCCAGAAGCCCCAAAACGCCTATATTAACCAACACGCGTTTACCAATAATCTTCCAACTATAACAATAAATAAGAAACTAAACATTATAATTTCACATCAACCAAAACTAACTTTTTAGCCTCCCGTTTCTTCTCCGCTTCCTCCAACAAAGCTTCCTTAAAACTCATAACGATAGAAGCCACTCTATTATGCGCAGTTTCCGCATTTCCAATCATATAATCCCATCCGGTGAACAGTTTCCAAGAGAAAATGCATTCGTCTTCCTTTTCGGATAATTTCGACATGCGGGAATTTTTGGCCATCCTTGAAGAATTCCGTTTTTATCTTGCGTGAATTGTTTAATTATATCACTTACTTTCGTAGAGTCGCCACGAAGCTGTAGATGTAGACGGCCAAACCGGTCAGGAAGTAAGTTAAGGGCGTTTTATCGTTCGGGTCCTTATCGGAATACCAGCCGTAGAACATTGGGGAATACTTGAACACTCCTTCGAAGTCCCAAAGCGTTAAGAAATTTGTCGAATTATATTTATCTTCTGGTAAGATGAGTTTTCTTTGAGTATCCACGTTCAAATGGGTTTTAAGCATCTGAAATATTCAATTAAATCAATTTAGATAAATGGAGTAAGTATAATTATTTAATTTTTGTCGAAATGAAAATATAATAGTAATATAAATTTATTCCACATAGTTTCATTGAAAAAAATATTTTGCAAATGGAATTAACATAAAATTTTCTTTTATGGAATATTTAAAATATATTTCTGATAATTCGCTGAACTTTTCAAATAATTTATTGTATTTTTGGGATACTGATCATTTACTGTGCTTTTTCTGATCATTTGCTGTGTTTTTCTAATAATTTGATAAACTTTAATGATAACTTACTGTATTTTTCTGATAATTTACTTTATTTTTCTGATCATTTGATGCATTTTTTTCTGATCATTTACTGTTATTTAATAATTTACAATATTTTTTCTGATAATTTTGCTGAATTTTTCTGATAATTTACAGTATGTTTACTATATTTTATTTGATAATTTAATGTATTTTTTCTAATAATTTACTATATTTTTCTAAAAATTTGCTGTATTTTCTGATTTTCTGTATTTTTATGATCATTTACTGTATATTTTTGATCATTTGATGTATTTTTCTTATAATTTACTGTATTTTTTTGTGATAAATTACTGTGTTTATTAAATAATTTACTATATTTTTTCTGATAATTTTGATGAACTTTCCTGATAGTTTACAGTATTTTTCTAATCATTTACTATATTTTATCTGATAATTTAATGTAGTTTTTTCTAATAATTTACTTTATTTTTTCTGATAATTTGCTGTATTTTTCTGATAAATTTACTAATTTGTATTACATTATGTGAAGTTAGTATCTGATAATTAAAACTAAATTAAAGTAAATTTGTAATAAGTTTAATTTTAATCCATTTTTCGTATCTAATTACCTTAATTAATTTAATTAATATTTTTATTGTTTTTATAATACAACCTAACCTAAAATAATATTTCAAATATGTTATTTGTAACCTTAAAGAAACTGTCAAATAAACTAACCTAAGCAAATGTCAACAAAATGTTAAGTCTATTAACTGAACTAAACCTCAACAAACTTTACATTTTACATAACTTAATGGTGTGTGATGTGTATTTTTACAGTGTAAGTTTAAAAAATTAATTAATTAATTATTAAATATGACAGGTGTCAAATTACTAGAATTAACGTAACCTAATTTAAATGACATTTATATAAAAAAATATTAAAAATTTGTGACTGTCATTTATGTATGATAATGATTAAATATAAAAAGTATGAGTAAATTTGTTAATTACCTCTGGAACTGTGATGAAGGCAACGAGAATCACGGAAATGACGAGATTCACCCAAAACAGCCACCTGAGGAATATGAAGTAGGAAGCAACAACCGATCCGAAATGCGATTCGATCTCTTTGATGCGCAGCTCCCACGGTATAAACCAATTCGACATATTTGCAGCCTCCCGTTTCACGTATTGCCATTTCTACAACAAATTGCATAAAAATCACATACAAAAAAAAATATAAACCGAAACTCACTTTTATTAAATATATATTAAATCTGGCCAACATATCTTTGGTGGAATGGCTTTGAGCCAATCTCTCCTGCAAAGCTCCTTCGTGCTTTTTAATATAGTTTTTAGCTTGTATAACCAACCGGAGCTTTTTCCTCATATTCCAGGGCTGCATTTTAACGCTGCTCAGAACCTCTTTGTGCAGACGAATATTTTCGAAAATCTGATCCTGCGAGACCGAAGCCATCAAACTATCTTCGATTGTGATTCCGGTGCTGCAAAAATCAAAGTGTAATAATAATATATGATAAAATATTAATGCTTACTTACTCTCCGCTGCTCGTGGTGAAGACTGAAGATCTTCGTCTTCCGTTCTCTCCATCGGGAAGAATGTCCGGACTGAAAGGAGAACTTCCTCGTCTTCCGCGTTTCTTCGATCTCCTAGTTGAAGCTCTCCTCTGCATTATGGCTGTAACGCTGTTCGAATATTCCTCCTCCTCTTCCTCTTCTTCCAGATGCTCCTCATCTTTACCAATTACACAATTAGACTCAATTAAAAGGTTTAAAAATAATCCGTACCTGCTATTGTGGGGAATTGCATTTTATCTATTAACTTGGGCGAGAATTCTCCCTTTATAGAATCATCCGCGAAGGTCACCGATAACCGGTCCACGGATGGTTGAGGAGACGCGGGTTCGAACTGCAAACACAAGTATTATTCGGGGTGGTTTGTCTTGTCGGTGCAGTGCACGAGTTGGGAATGCCCGGAGGGATTCGATCTCGATAAATTAAGGGTGGTTGAGGTAGAGGAAGAGAGGGAGGATGGCGAGGCGCGAATGAAAAAGGGTTATAATTTAATAGAAATCCTGGCAAAAACGGAACAGCTTGTAGCACGCATTTATTCAATCCCGTGCCACACCTCGCATAACAACACTCGGACCCTGAAATACATATATTAGATGGAAAAAAGGAAGCAACTCCTGCCAATACGACGTGGCGTGTTTGATTCTATCTACATATCTGGATTCATTAGTTTTTCCCTTGTAACAAAAAAATCCTCGCGCTTTTTCTTTCGAAAACTAATTAGGCTAAAAGACCGTAAATTCATTAAGCGGAAACCCCAGTAAATTAAACACACATCACAACAATCCCTAAATCGTGATTTTTTTTAATCTCATTTAATTTTAATTACTGCACTTCTTTTAATAACAAGATGCAATTATGATATAATATTTACATTATTTTTATACAAACACCCCAATTCTAAACTAATTTATCTACTTTAAAAATGATTTTAATGAAGTTTTAAGAAAGATTAAAATTTTCTATGCACTTTTTCCTGTATTAATTTAGTAATTTCACCTCAATTCTTAGTCGATTTATCTGTTGATTTTTTTTAATAAATCCGAAAAATACTTTATTTGTACTTTTTATGGTTACAGCAATTTTACTTCAATTCTCAACCGATTTGTTTTAGTTCCAAAAAGTTTGGCATTTTCTTACAAATATTTATACTTTATTTGTAATTTTTAGCCGACTTATATATTTAAGAAAAAGGAAGATCTAATAAAATTATTTTTTAAGAAAATTTCCAACCTTATTTGCACTTTTATCCCTGATTTAATTGAATTTTTAACCTATTTATTTATTATTTAAGAAAAAGGCATATTTTTATGAAAGTGTCAAAGTTTATCTGCAAAGAACGGCAATTTTTAAGAAATTGTAAATAAACTTTTACATGCACTTTTTTTTAAGTTAACAATAAGTAAAAACATGTTAATGTTTATCCATGATTTTACTACAATTCTAAGTAGATTTATTTATTTTACAAAACGGCATTATATGCAAAAAGTTTATTTTTTAATAAAAATTCAAACTTTCTTTGCACTTTTCTATGTTAAAATGTAAACATTTTAATGTTTATCAATAATTTTACTATATTAGAAAAGTAAGTTATTTTTTAGGAAAAATTTAAATTTTCTTTGCACATAAAGATTCCAACTTTCTTTGCACTTTCTTATGTTAACATGTAAAAATTTTAATGTTTATCAATAATTTTACTAGATTAGAAAAGTAAGTTATTTTTTTAGGAAAAAATTTAATTTTCTTTGCACTTTTTGTTTAATGTTGATTTCACCACAATTCTTAGTCTATTTATCTATTTAAAAAAACGTATTTTTAATAAAGAAATGTAATTTTTTTTTGTGAACTCTTGTGTGTTATGATTTTTTTTCTCAAATTTCGAGTTACAATTATTATATTTTTGTTTATATAAAGAAAGTAATTATATAATTCTAAGTAATGTTTTAGGTTTGTAAAAATGCTATAGTTTATTAAAAAATAATGATTAGAAATGATTATGTTAATAACATCAAGGATAAATCAAGTAAATGTTTGTCGGTTTAATCAGTGAATTTATTCCATTTATCAGAAGGATGTTTGCGCATTACATAAATGTATTATATAATCGGGACCCACCCTCATCTGCACGTCCACATGTATGATTGTATAATGGAACGGAATCATAATGATTATTAATTTGATGTGTATGGCGTGTTGCTTGCGTATTACACGAAAGGACGGAATTTCTTTTCCATTGTGATTGCAATTTCATTTCATTAAATAAGCGCGATCCGTCGGCAAATTTGCCATTCCCTTACACTATGCGTCCTAATGAAAATGTTTGCTTTATTACTTCTCTTTTTTTTATTATTAATGGAACAACCCGCAATATTGGGGCTAATTTAATTATTCTATTAAAATATTCATCTTTCATACAAAGGTCAAAATCCCTCATATTTACATTTATTATTAGTAAATATTATAATTCATAAAATTCATTAAGACAATATGAAAAAAAATCCAAAAAAACATAGCAGATTTACAAATTTAAAATACAATTATGTTCATTGTTAAAAAATGTAAATTCTGAATTATTTATAATTATTGCTGGTTTAGCAAAAATGTCCATTTTCAAATAAATTAGTGCGGATTCGATCAGTCTAATAATTTTATTTGCATCTTGAGTAAATCTAATAAAATAGAATGATTTAGAAATAACAAATTTGTTTAAAGTTACAAAAACGTACTTAAAGTTACAATACGTAAATTCTGATTTTTTTTTTGGTAAGAATTGTTGGTTTAGCACAAGAAATTTCATTTGAAATAAAATTATTAACATCAAACTCAATATCCATTTCCAAATAAAACTGCACAAACTCTTCATTTTTGTCATAAGAATAACTTTAAAACAAGTACATCGATACCTCGTATAGTACGGATTCGATCTGTCCGTTATCACTATAGTAATTTTACTTACTTATTGGCCAAATCCAAGAAAATGGAACAAATAAAACAATTTGTACATAATTTGGTTTAGCATAAGAAATTGCAGTTGAATGGCCATTTCCAAATAAATTTGCACAAACTCTTCATTTATATCAAAATAAAATTTTTTAAAAAAAGTACAGCAATATTCTCACATTCTATGCGGATTCCATCAGTATAGTAATTTTACTTGATTTTTGACTAAAATCTGATAAAATAGAATGATTTAGAAATGAAATAACAAATTTGTTTAAAGTTACAAAAAACGCACTTAAATTCTGATTTTTTTGTAAGAATTGATTGTTTAGCACAAGAAATTTCATTTGAAATAAAATTATTAACATCAAACTCAATATACATGTTCAAGTTTTATTTACAAACTATTAATTTATGTCATAAGAATTACTTTAAAGCCATAGCTCGTATAGTGCGGATTCAATCGCTCTTGTATTATTACTTACTTTTTGGGCAATTCCAAATGGATCAAATAAAACAGGAAATTTGTACAAAAAAAGATACTTAAAGTTAGAAAATATAAATTTTGAATTATTTACAATTATTGTTGGTTTAGCACAAGAAAATGCATTTCAAATTAAATAATTAAAATCAAACTAAATTTCTATTTCCAAATAAAACTGTATAAACTTTTCATTTAACGCATGACGCGGATTTGATAAGTCCGGAATCACTTCAGTACAATTTCAGTAAAATTTCAAAACTTAATTATGAAAAATAAAAATAAATTGTAAAAAATAGTATACAAAATTATTTTTGCGATTTTAAAGATCTCGATTAGTCTGATTTCAAACAGTAGTAGTTCTATAAAATTCATATTTCTTATAAATCAAATCAATTCGACTCAAATCAACATTAAAACATAAATAATGAAATTATAAAAAAAAATGATTGGAAGTTAAAAGAATTGTTTAAAATTGATTAAAATATGAAGCATCAATTTTATTTATGAAAAAATCAGTTTTCAAAGAAGAAACCACTTAATTAGTGAGAAATTATTTTAAAAATCGATAAAACCAAGTATTAATTATTATTTTTAATTGTCGATTAAATGTTGATTAAATAAAACACAATTTACAAAGAAAGTTTGCATCACCAGAGAAGATTATTTTTGTTTTAAAATTCAGTAAAAAAAAATATACTAATTTATATATTTTTATCATCTTTGTATATTATATAATTGCATTATAAAACTTTGCGTCTTGGAATGAATACTTCACTCTTAAATAGTTGCCAAGAATGCACAGAGAAAGGAAGAGAATTTGAGAACGACTAACGATAATTGCTAAATCGATGAAGGATAATAAAATTAAACGTAATTCATTCATCAAATATAATAAATGTTTGTAAACTTTTTAGTAAGCAAAAAAATATAGATATTCCAGGATTAGCAGAAATTTTGATTGAAAAATAATAAATTTTGTAAATTGTAAAAAAAATACAAATTTTCTATTATTAATAAAATCTTTAATAATTAGTAAATATTTTTTTTTATGAATTTAAAATTAAACATAATAATTAATCCATGGTTAAAATATTAAAATGAAATTGAAAATCAAAGATTGGTTTTGATTTTTAATCAATTAATTCTAACTTATTCTTTTCTACAAATTAAATAATAAAGTTTTTATATATTGTACGATTTTTTGTAATTGATAATATTTTGTTTAGATCATTTTTTTTGATAAATATATAAAGTATTTTTATAAATTATGAGTATTTCTGGTTTATCTAATAATAGAATTTTTTAATAAATACATTTATATTGGAATTGTTAAAAAAAAAAAAATTAAATATTTCATTTAGTTTGTGATGAAAATTTTATAATAAGTAGAATCAATAAAAAATATAGAAATCAATATGTAGGATGTGATAATAGTGAAAAATTTGAAAATATTGAAATATAAATTTACAGGTGTTAAATACCTGAGATAACAATTTCAAATCCATAGAGGTCCTCCTGGATTTCCCCGAATCCACACGCAGTATTCCAGCGGGAACACTCTTGACCACGCTCGAATCCTTTCCGCACTCGGTCTCCCTTTGACACGGATTTCCTTCCCTGGACTCGTTTTTTCTCCAATCCTTATCCATGATTGCAGTCCACCCTTCACCTCTCTTTAACTTGCACTCACTTTACGCGGTTTACGCAAAGAAAAGAATGCAATTGCAGTTCTCAGTTCATTCGAAACGCAGAATCCGAAAACTTTCGAAAAGTGTACAACGCTGAAGTGAAGTGTCCAGTATATTAGAGTATATCGTGTTGACATGACTAGTTATTTATGCAAAACCACACCTAACTCTATAGTCGTCCTGCCACCCACATCCTGCTGTCCCGTCTGTCCTTTAACCACCCCCTTATGCACATACATTAGCAGATCATATCTAGCTCTCTCTCCTGGAAATTATTATGACTTATAATTAGGTTTATTAGAATTGGCGAACTTCTAGCCAATTACCTGTAATGGAAACTAGCATTTTTTTTATCGTCCCATTCTAAAAAATAATAGCCGTCCGCCAATTACATTCCATATTAATCAGACCTAAATTACTCAAGAGAATTACTTAATTCGATAGAACGCAAATCACTATTTTTTGTAACAAAACGTAATTGATGCATTTTTTTCTATTGATTTAATCCAACTTTCAGGCAAAGTAATCAATTTTTTCCTAAATTGATTTGGAGATTAATACTTAAGATGTTATTAAAATGTTGCCACAAAAGATGACAGTTACAAGAAACTAAAAGTCTTGAAGTCAGAAGTTTTATATAAAAATATCTCTTTATATTTCATGATAAAATGTAATTGAAATTTGTTGAGAAACTCTGCTATAATAAAATGGAATTACGTAATGTTAAATATACTTTATTTGTCATATTTCTACAGTACAAAAATCAGTCACGCAATCGACAATCATTATTTAACTGAAATACAATTTATTGCAATAGCTTAATCAGCCTTAAATGCAAAATTAAGTTTACAAAATAGAATTAAAATTAAAAACAGAACAAAACTTAAAATAAATACTGTTAAATACATTGGAATGTTACACTAAATTGTGGAAAATTGAACACATTTCAATCAAACAATATTACATATAGAGATTATTTATAATTGTTCGAAATACATGTATTTGACTAATATTATATAAGTTACAACAATCTTATACTCTAGTTCAGTGTTTCGCCAATATTTTCTACAACTCAAGTTTTTGACATTTGACGTACAGCTGTCATTCTGCGTTAAAATTCAATCAAACTTACATTAAATAATTTCAAATAAATTTAATTAAAATAATTATTATAAAATTAAATGTAAGGAATACAGTAGAATATATTAATTAATTATAATATTAATAGAAACGTAAAATTAATTATAAATACAAAATTCGAACGAACAAAAATAAATTAAATTAAACGATTCCAACTGTCGTCGTAATTTATTTATTAGCATGGCAGTTTCTTACTGGAATGACTTAATATTTACAATTTAACTTTAAGTTAATCTACATAGTTATTTAGACCAAATTGATTCTATAAATTTGCTTTTTTTCTTTTTATTAAGAAATAATTATAATAATTAATATTAAAATACATATTGACCTAATTATATTTCATTTTAGAACTTTAATACAATTTATATTTATTACATTGCAGATGATTCCCGCTTTACAAATACCCGTTTTACGAATTCGACATCTTTATTTTATTGGTTCGAATTACTTCGTAAAGACAGGAATTTTCTGCATTAACAATTAATTTAATTTTAACTACTGGAATGTTATAATTTTAAGTAATAATTTTACTTATAAGTGTAAGTTGAATATTTTTAGATATAGAACATAGTTATAATTAATTGCATCAATTATAAAATGCCGTGAATCGAAATAATAATAAAAATGATGTGACATCAATTTCCTGGGAAGAAGATCCAACTCTTCTTGATGCGCTTCTTGATTGACTGTCAAAAGGTCGTTACCTTCCCAAGCTTGAGGCCGAGCAGCTTTCGTTGTTTCCTCGTGCTCAGTTTCGATAACAATGATTTCGTTCCTTCGATGATGGCCCGCTCCTCGTCGTCCTCGTCCCCTTGATCCTGGCACGACACGAATCCGCTCTCCGGACGTGAAATGGATATCGGCTCAAGAAGTTCGAACCATCTTTCCACCTTCGCAGTTGAACTTAACTATATTCCAAAAAGAAAAAATATTATTAATACATTTAGTGAAAATTCTTGGAGCTGTTGCTAACATATTCATGAAACTGTAGTAAATTTATGATAGATGCTTTTTGGACTGAAAAACTTATATACAAATGACCAGTAAATTTTCTAAAATAAAACATTGCATGAAATATTCAACATAATTACCATTAATCACCAGATTCTTCAACCAAAACTTGTTGTATCAATCAACAAAAATTTCGTTTTTATATCTTTAAATCACAATTTATGCAATAATTATACTAATTTAATACAATCGTAATTTAAAGAATTTTCAAAGACAGTTTCAACTATTTAACTTGATTTATGTAATCATACAAATATTTAGCAAACATAATTTGAAACATTAAAGATTAGTTACAAAATTGTTAAAAGTTCTTGTTTCTTTTGTAGTGTTAAGACTTTTTGCATTAGAAAGTCTCTTGCTTAACTTTCGAAGAAAATTGAATGTAAACCTAAAACTTAATTATTTTCAAAAGATAATCAAGAAAAGTTTCAGATATATAGAGATAATTAGTTAAGAAAAAAATATTATTAATAATATTTATAAGAAACATAAAGAATAATAATTTAATAAGGATAAGTGAATAAGAAGATAATGAATAAGAAAGAAATCGAAATATGCAGGACGAATGGGGGATTTTGTAATTTCATATAGTCAATACTGTGAGATAGGCAAGCAGACGTACGGGAACTTTCATTATAGTTTTAATCATTTCAAATATACATTGTATGTACAGTAAGTGATGTAACAACTATAATATAGATACTCGAGATAAGCCAAAAAAAATGTATAAACAATTCAATGACTCTTCGCATTACAATAGCTAAATAATATAGCTAATAAATAATGTACAGATTTTGATAACTTTTACAAAAAAAAAACATCAACAAAATACTGTCTCGCAGTTAATCAAATGTTTTCTTCCCACTTGATCCGCCATTCATGAAGAGAAACTGAAAACACAAGAGCTTCTTGTTGGCGCAATCTCGACCCGTTCCCTTCCCACACACACATACCTAGTACGTACATATTGCAATTACAATATTTTGCATATAAAATAAATAAAACACACGATTTATTTTACTTTACTTATGAATAATCTACAATATTATAATTAATTAAATTTGTTGATTCTTCTCTCCAGTAACGAATTTGTTGAAACTTATTTAGATTTGATGATCACTTGGTTGTGTGTCTTGCCCATGCCGTTCTGTGCACTTGGGACATGAGTTCGCTCCTATTCGGGACTTTTTCGCTGGTGGAACGCGTTATGCTTGGGACGGAGTTCGGTTTCAAATCGCCTCCGAGATGCAAAGAGGAAAGAAGATTTGTTGTGTCATCGGTATTGGATGGTACGGGGACTATTACGTGCACTCTCCCTGAACTATCTGTGGTCGTTAACGTTCCCATTTGTGAGAGGGGCTTGATGTATCTGGGCTCGGATTTCCTGTCCGATCGTGAAAGTTGCATCTCAGAAAGCACTTGGAAATTGTTTGATTGACTTGGTATTTGGTTTAGGTTCTGCTGAGATTGTTGCCTCTGCTGGAAACCCAAGTTCTGTTGCTGTTGCTGAAGGTTCTGCTGTTGCTGAAGATTCTGCTGCTGTTGCTGAAGGTTCTGCTGGGATTGGTACTGCTGCTGCTGTTGGTACGCGTCGTTACTGCGCGCCGGGCTCGGCCTCTTGTCCAGAACTGGACTTCCGGTATAAGAATGTCTTAAAGGTATCGGAGATGATGGGAACTTCTTTTGCGGCGGTGGCTGCAGGGTGTAATTGTTGTTCACCAGGGGATTACTGTACAAGCTCGACAGGTATGCCAGGTTCTGTCCGTAATTGCAGGGATACTGCGGAGGTGTATATCCGGCCAGGGATTGTATCCGCTGCAGTAGGGGGTTCTCGTAGGAATATTCGTTTTGGGGCATATTGAAGTTGAAGACACCGCCGCCGGGATTAAACGTAGTCCGTAGCGGCGACGGAGGCAGGCAGGATGTCACTGCTCTATTCTCTATAAGCCCTTGAGGATTCAGACTTAACGTCTGCAACACTGGACTGTGCTCCAGCGAGTTGGAGTCCGTATACTCCCCATGATAACTGGGCTCCTGCTGTTGCTGCTAAAGGGACAGAAAATACCATATACCCACTGAGCCACGTCTAAATTAGGCTTGTTAATTAGGCACACACAACAACTACGGCTTTGTTATTACCTAACACTTAGTTCGTGTGTAGATGTCTAGGAGTAAATGATTATTGTTATCCGGTTTGTGTAAGACCTGCACAAATAAATATAAAAAAAACACAACAACGTACAAAAACGAAAACACTCACTTAGATTATAATTAAAGTTTGTTTTTTTTTTTGGTAAGCCGATGCTGCGGGCGGTTTGCATCAAAATCTGCGACATCAAGCGCGACACAACTGCGATAATAGATAGAATCATCATCATCATCATACGATTAAAAATGCAACGAAATAAAAATAAAAAAGATAAGTTCCATGCATAGGTCAGCAACAGCTCTTTTGGAAAGCGACTAATTCGGGAAATCAAGCCAAGCGTACATACCTGAGGCATTGCCATCAGCGGAGAGCTCTGAGGAATATTCGCCGCTTTGTCCGTTCCTTGCAGATGCGATACCAAAGCAGTAATGTGATCCAGTAATTCGCGATTTTGGACCAATAATTGGTGGGTCCTAGCTTGAGCCTCCAGTCTTGCACTCTGCAAAATAAATCAATATAAATCCTTAAGAGTCTAATGACTAGAACTTATTTTTATACTAATTATTTTGCAAAATTGAAAATTAGTTCAAATTAATTTTTCAGTAAGTTAATGACAAAATTCAACATATAATAGTTGTTGTACATGAAGGTACATCCTCATTATAAGTCAGGAAAATCAACAAAATCGGCGTGTATTACAAGTAGTTGGTACAACTGAAAAATATATATGTCTCACTGAACGTAAGCAGAGGCAATTTGTGTAGAGTATGTAAAATTAGACTATTTATAAGTTCAATCAACATAAACTCTACTTTTAGGTATCCGGGATAAGATTCATTTTGTATTAGTATAGGAAATATGAAAAATTTTAAATTGAAGATGAGACATCAATGAAGAATCATAAAGTCATTTCTGATATGTGTAGGTTAATGGAATGGGAACCAAGGGTAGTCCCCATAATCTAAATCTATATTTAGTTCAAAAAATAGCCTTTGAAATACCTGTTCGACAGCCAACTGTTCCCTAGCTAACTGCAACTGTGCCATCGCTGCTTGAGTCTGCTGCGTCTGTTGGTCCAATTGCTCCTTCAGCAGTTGAAGCTCGTGATGCACCGATAGCGCGCTTCCCGCCGCCGGAATGGAAGAACTTCCGCTTCCGCTTCCCGCCGACAACAGGCCATCGCTGTGCGGCGAGGCGTACGTCTCTCCGGATGTCTGAAACCGCAAATTACCATCGACTTTTAGATAACTTCCAAATGATTGAGATAAATAAAACTGTAATACCAGTGAAGACTTTTTGGATGTGCTGTTGTTGGTAGGAGGCGGCGCGAGCATGTCCAGCGCTGAAAGTTTCGAGTTGTCTTGAGACGTCTTCTGCATGATGCCTTCTGTGGGACTCAGATCTTTGTAAGATGAGCTCTCATCCGGTAGTGACAACTTTTCGCTGGCCGCTTCAAGAGTGTCTGAAAAATCATTGTTTTAATCATTTTTCTCCTAACCAGATGCAAAAAAACTATTCGAAAATAAACTATCCCGAAACGCTCATTTCGTAAATATAGTATGAGCGTTAATGCGAATAATAAAGTTTTATGATGTTATTCGAAATGTTAAAAGTAAATGCGGTGTAAACACACCCAACTGAACTGGATGGACGGTGCAAAAAAAGAAGATAGTAAACAATACAGGAAATAAACGTGTGTATAACCGTGCAACCTGTTCTATTTATTTATATAACAAAATAAACCCGACAAACGCGGTTCTAAAATAACGCCGAGGATAATCAAATTTTAAACTTAATTCACATTAAATTGTATTGCAAATTTGTTGTAAAACAACATTATCATTTTTTTAAATTAATATCTAGTACTATTTTACTATAATTACATAAAGTTTCTTAAAAATAGAAATATTTAAAAATAATTTCATAATAAATATAGATTATTACAGATCTACAAATAATAATAATAAATCTAACAGCGATTACAAGTTGTTAACGCATGTTTTTATTACGTTCAAACCTTTGAATCATGTATTTTTAAGACAGTTGACTGTGTCGAGCAACTGTATTTTTTTTTCTTGTGGAAAAAAGTTATTTATTTCCACATATTTTAAATTAGTTACTTAATATCTTAATCCTTTGCGAATCAGTCGAAAAGACATAAATTTAATTACTAAACTGTAAATATTATATATTAATGTAAATACGAGAAAACAGTAGTAGTTTAAAATTTGAATGCGTTTTCAACAGAAGAGTAATAAATTTCGGCTCTGTACATACAAACAAGTATGGAAATACACGTATTATTGATGGCTACTTACAAAGACAGAAACTCTTGCGTTGACTTCGACTTCCACTTGAAAGTTATTATTGCATGCTTGTATACACGATCCATTAAGATTTCATAAATAAAGCATTAGATTGTATATGTTTAGAGTGCAGTGAATGCGTCCGCCATACAATATTTTATCGATTACGAAGAAGCTTCAAAAACAAACAAAACTATGTTATTAATAGTCTCAGTTTTAAAATGGTGACATCAAATAATTTTATAACGAAATCTTTAATGTTATTTTGTTGAGACTGGAAGAATATTTTTTACAGATCTTAAGAGTTTTCTGTGAAATAAATATGTTTACACTTGATTAAAATGATGACAAGAGTTCAGTTTATTTTATATCAAAATTTTTAATGTTATTTTGTTGAGACTGAAGAATTTTTTTTTTTATAGATCTTAAGAGTTTTGTGTAAAATTAAAAGAAAATTTTCCAAATATTTTAAGTTAATTTTCAACGAAATCTTTAATATTTTGTTGAGACTAATGTATTTTATTTAAGAGTTTTCTATGAAATTAATGAAAATGTTTAAACTTGATTGAAATAGATAAGAAATAATTTAGTGTTAATTTTATTTTATATCGAGATCTTTAATGTTATTTTGTTGGGACTTTCAACAGAGTTTTCTGTATAATTAAATGCAAATGTTTAAACATGATTTTATATTTTGTTGAGACTGCAATATTTGAAAGTTTGTTTTCTGTAATTTTAAATGCAAATGTTTAGATTTAAAGTTTGATTTAAATACGTGACAAACCTTAAATCCAAACGACCTAGTTTATATGTTTTTTTTCTTTTTATTATTGATCAAATACTCTTTCAGCAGATATTTTACAATTTGTCAGGCTCAGCATTATAAGCTTTTCTTTGATGATCTGAAGGGAGTGTCTGGACAACGGCCAAACCGAAATCCGTTTCCGGAGCACTTCGGATTAAGAACACGTCAGGTTTAGCAAAATAATTGCACTTTCAGGTGTACCAACCATTCTGTATATGACAGCTTACTTTGGTTATGTTTATCATGCATTATCTCTGATGTAGAATATAGTGATAATACTAAGTATATATACTATAGATTAAGCATTGAAGTGTATACACACCACTATTTTCAAGAGATTCGTTTGATTCGAATTCTGAATCTTACCTTGATATAAACGGTACTTTATTTACTCAAAAGTATTATTAAGTAATCAAATTTAACTGAAGTGTAGAAACATGTCTACTTGTAAGCATAAGATTAATTTTATTATTCATATACTGTTAGGGAATAAGTGTCATAATTGACAGTCAGGTATACCAATCATTGTGTTTATGACAGCTTAGTATGATTACGTTTATCATGCATTATCTCTCGTGTACTATATAGCGTTAATACTAAGTATTTCAACTATACATTCAGATTTTTTTCAAAATATAATACTTTTATGTAACGTTGAAATAAAATACTGAATTATTATATTAATACTTTTTAGTTTGTTTTCGATTTACATGGGTTTAGGTGTAAACAAAATATATTGCAGGATTTCCTTATAACACTGATGTAGTAATAGTATGAGGCTAGTCGGACAATTTGAAACTGAAATGTACAAACAAATCTATTTATAAGCCGGGAGATTTGTTTTAGGCGTTTCGACTGCTCGCGAAAATATTTATGAAAAATGTTTCAAATGCAAAATACCAAAAAGTAATGTCTCTTTTTCTCACGTTCTCCTGCTTCCATGCAGCAAAGACTCTTTTGTGAATGAAACATCTGTTACAAAAAATCACAATATTGAAAATACGATGACTTTTCTTTCTAGCGCAAAGTATTCAGCAATAAACATTTGTCAAACGATGGAAGATGAAAAAAAAAATATGAGGAAAGAAAAAACCGATGGATGAGCGAGCATATCACGGTCGACTGCCAAAAAATCTAAAATAGGGTCACCTTGAAATCTGTGATTATCTGTTTCGTACCAATTAGCAAGCAAAGACGATGACAAATGCAATTGAGGCTCTAATGAATCCACAGCAAAAATGTTCATAAATCACGAGAAATTGCAGTTTAAAAATAATGCAAGGTGTTCGTTTCTAAATTTAAGAATAATATCCATCCTCCCCATTTCTGGAGCGGAAGTTAAATAATTGTGGTCGTGAAACGTATGAATCACATTCGATTTTTACACCGACGATGCACCTTTTGGCTCGTTATTTTCAGCGCGTTTTTCACATTTCAGTTGTGTGCGTGTTTTCTTTTTTCAGCAAGGTTGTGACTGGCTGGGGAAGGCGTCACCAAAGAATATTCTTAAAAATAGTTTCTAATTATTAAAAGTTCGTTTCTTCCACTTCACGGTCAAAACGGAATTGATCATCTCTTAAACTGGAGTGCCCGGTTTCCAACAGACGTCAATACGGATTTTCTTTCTTTTTTTTTTGTTGCTCATCCTAAAACCGGTGACCAGTCTGTTATTATTATCCACATCAAAATCTGTCATTATCAATACTGTCTGGTTGTAAAGCAAAAACAGAATTAACAATTATAATCAAAGTTAATTTAAATGAATGATTTTCAGGATTTTCAGTAATTTTAGTAAAACTGAAATTTATATTATTTCAAACATATTAATCAAAAATGATTACTCTCGTTATATCTCAAGTTTGTAGTTATAATTACTATCATTTGCATAAAACTGTTTGTACCGTGATTCAATGAGTTAATATAGAAAAAGCTTAATCTTTGTAATCAGTTGTTGCTCAAGTCTAAAGTGGTTGTGCTGTGTCTTATTCATCGAAAACCATTGAGTCTACGCGACTTGTTATTGTGCCCAAACGAATGTATCACTTTGTTGAATTAAATTTATTTCTGTCCGACCATCGGTAAAAATAACCGGCAAATTTCTTTAAATGAATGGACATTGTTTGAGGAAGAATGTTCTAATTACTTCTTTCGAAGATTGTAAATTTTCGCTACGAAAGAGTACCATAAAGTCAAAATGATTAATCTTTCCGTTTTGTCTGAATGTGTGTGCGGCCCCATGTAAAA
Organism: Nicrophorus investigator; assembly: GCA_963457615.1. NCBI lineage: Eukaryota > Metazoa > Arthropoda > Insecta > Coleoptera > Silphidae > Nicrophorus > Nicrophorus investigator. Next base: position 6,663,041 of record OY735142.1, on the reverse strand, counting down.
ATAAAATCATTTTGCAAGAGGGGCTGTAATGTTACCGTTTCCCAACATATCGTATTTGAGTGCACCATTGACGTCAGCACGCAACTAAGAATAACGTGTGCGTTGCGGAATAGGCATCGGAATCGGAGGAGTTCGACGACACCCAACAGCAGCACACGTATCCCTCATACATAATACATATATATTATTTTTCGTCTTAATTATTCCTAACACCATCCACTCTCCAGACCTCACCAACATCTCCTAGGAATTTAGGCCGGCCCTGCACTTGCCCAACTCCAAACTCGAATCCACCGCACACACACACAAACAAACGCATCCGGTTCGCATAACCACCTATCATCAAAACCTAGTTCCAAACCTCTTTTTATAAATAATCAAAGAATCATAATATTTTATAATACACACATTAAAAATACTTAACTACCAATCACATCCTAAAACTTTCATTTCAATTTTTAGAAATGATTTCACTATTAAAAAAAAAGATATTAAATTTGCAACAATTAACCAATTTTGTAAAAACCATGAGTACATCAAAAAACTTAATCTAATACTTCATCTTTATTTACAATTACTTTTTACATTGATTACATAATATGATCTCAAATATTATATATCTCTCATGAATAAAAATTTAATTTAGTAAACAAGGATTACTTTGAAATTACGAAAATCTTTTTATTAAGTGCAAAGTTGAGTTGCATCATTTAAATTTAATGTATAAACTTTTTAAAGAGATTCTTGTATACGTGTACTTATAATAATTGGTATTTGTATATTTTTGTGTAAAGTTATGTTTTTTAATTGATGATGCACTTTCAATTCTAAAAATTAATTCAGTTTCAAAGAATGTGTGTGTATTTTGTAAGCATATTTTAAGAATATTTTATAGGATCTTTAAACAATTAGACATTTTGTATTAATTTCAATTTAATGTTAAATTTGATAATGAAAAAAACTATAAATTATTTTCTGTAATTTATCTCAATTTTGACTTTTAATGTAAGATAAAGAATTGTAAAAGTGATTTTACTCTGATAATTTCAATTTTCATATATTTATCTATTGATTGGTGTCATACAGTTTTATAACAAGTAATGCAGTCTGAAATAGATTCATACAAAAAATATAACTTATTTAACAAATATTAAGAAAAAATCTAAAAATCGTAATACGTCTTATACAGTAAAACTATTGCATATTTACAAGAAAACTTCATTCATTAGGCGCAAGGTCCACGAAAAATATTGCAATTAGGTTTCAAGAATACATATTTTTTTCTTAAGGAAAGATGACGTGGCTAGAAGATTTGGTGACATAATTCGGGCCTAGTAGACTAAAATTTATGTTATATTTTATATAGAGGATGATATTGTCTACATTAGAGATCTGCAAATTATTTTTTTTTCATCGAATTCCTATGAAAGAAATTCCAAATTATACTATTTTTTATTGCGTTTTATAATAAATGATATAAAATGCAACCATTTTTTTCTTCTATCAAAGTTTTACAAAAATATTAAAAATTAAAATTTAAAGACAAGAAAAGTAGATAATTTCATGTAATTATCTACTAAACTTAATGTAAAATTTTCTTTCCAAACTTTTTGCATCTAAGCTTTACTTTTTAGAAAACCAATCTCCCTGTTATAAAAATTAGATTACAGGTTGAAAATCTAATACAGCAAACTAACAATTTGTACATGTTACATAAACTTGAACTTAGCATTATATAAATCATAACAATCGTCATTTGGTAAAAAATCAACGATTTATAAAAATAATAATTTGCAAAATCAACGGAGATTAAAATTAACTACAAAAATGTAGTTAAAGTTAATTGAAAGATGTAATTAAGAAATAAAGTTAATAAATTTACCTTTCTTAGGCCTATCACTTGTGATGTCACTGAACCGGTCGCTCGCTAAATCCTGGGTGAGAGTGTCCTGCTCATCATAATCTAAGTTTTCATGTTCAGGAGCGGTAATTGATAGTTTATGGCACACTTCGAATGCTTGCCCAACGGTGCGTACAACACGCATGGCTTGGCTCTGAAAAAAAAAAACATATTTCACGCAGGTTTATTTATCATATTTTACGCACCATTTATTTCACTTTTTATTAAATAATAAACATTCAACACATCAAACAAATCGTAACAGGTAATTTGAATGATGTATATTTTTATAAATGATTGATGGATCTTTAACGTCAAATCTTCAATTTCAGTTTAAACATTTATGTAATTTTCCTGCATTTAAAATGCTTATCACCATTATCTTAATATATGATTATTATAATAAAATAAATATTTTTTAAGAAATTTAACATTTATATAATTTATATTAATTTGTACAGAGAATTGACGCGATAAATTTTCAGTTTCTTTCTGACACTTGCAAGAAAATAGGTTAATCTTACAAGCGTTGAGCTCAATCCAAAAGTATAATCAAAATTGGCCCATACTTATACAATTCAGAGAAGAATACGTGTCTATGAATATTTTCAAATGTTAGCCAAAATCTCACAGTTATTAAATTATTTACTTTTCATATTAAATTAATCAAAATTTTTAAATTGAAATTTCTTGTATTTGAAAGTCATTATTTAATGGATATTAAAAGTAGTTTTTATAATCTTATTATAAAAATAAAGTTAATACTAACGTTTATGATTGTATTAAATCAATAAGATTATTCAAATTGTCTGTATAAGGATTTTTTTATGTAATTAAATAGTTTTTTTTTTATTATATAAATCTTTAATAATTAGCAGTAAAGTAAAATGATTATGTAGACGTAAAAAAATGTATTAAGACTAAGGAAACAAACATAGACAAGTTTATACTGTAAGCGTTTAGAAGAGAACATAACAAAACGTCGATAAATTTTCCATAAGTTTTCCCGTGTGTAAATAATAAAAAAAAATAGAAAGAAGAGGAAACGTTATTAGTGGGTTATAAAAGCGATTCGCCGAATTCTATCTATTTCTTTAAAGTTTTAATTTGAGGATTTATTGCGAATTTATTGGCCGTTTTAATGATGCTGGCGATTTATCAAAATGTTGAAATCGTAGACCATCCAAATAATCGGGTCTACACTAACAATAATACAATTTATATTAAGCAAAATCCATTTTCAAAAAAAGTTTTAATTTGTAATAATCGTTTTTCTAGTATTAAAGAGTAGAATTTTTTTAATAAAAGTATTTGGATAAATTGTAATTTTTGTTGTATAAAATTTAATTTATACCTCCAGATCGACGTCTTCTAGGTCGACGCTGGGCACGCGCCGCACGTCTCCATTAGTAACGCTGGAGCTTCTCTTCATTTCCGGCGTAATGACGTTCCTCATCCGCCTGTCTCTGCTGTTAACTTGCATAGCGTATCCCATGATTTCAGGTTCTCTGAAAGATAACTTCTTCCTAGGTCTTTCTAGAGCTAAAGCTGCGGTTTCTCGCGGTTCACCGTTAACCTTATCCACGCAGATGGTGGCAGGTCGAAGACGGGAAATGGTGGAGGAGTTGTGAGTGTGTTCTTCGGGGAGATCCAACTTGATGGGATACGAACCGACGGAGTGCTGTTTTTGCAAAGAGGCTGCCCGTTTCAGGCTTCCGTTTTGTGTGTTAATTCTGTTATTCGAGTAAATCTGGTTCTTGTCGGGTTTGTTTGGGCACGACTTGAAAAAATAATCGAGAGTCGCTTGCGTCCTGGACTTCTTCTGAGTGTTTTCGTCTATGTACTTTGATTTGGTGATGGCATCACCGATGTTGTACAGTTTATTCCTCGCCTTCGAGAGCATATCCTGTTTCTTTTTTTCTTTGACGACAACCTCGGGATCGGTCATCTCTAAACTGGAATGCCTGGTCTTCGCCATCAGTTCTCTCTTCTTGCTCATCCTACCAAAACGAGTACTTTGAATCCAGCTTTCAAAGCCGGCTCATGCTGGTTCGATGCAGCTAGTGATGGAATTGTCCGGATCGCAGGAAACGTCCGTGAAAACACATCGGCCAGCACGTGTACACTTCCGTAAATTATATTTGGCTAGACGGACGGACGGACAACTTGGCATGTGATAGTCAGCAGAGCGGTATCATTACCATCAGAACAATACCACCAAAAATCCAGGCAGGATCGGAGACTATATTTCAGCTCGCGTTTATTTTAGATACTCGAAAAACAACGTACACAACACTTTAATAATACAATTTACAACTTGCACGCACATAACTCGACGTGCATCCGACGACGCCTGCAACAAAACTATGCTCGTTTGTTACCTACAGCATTCGTTTACCAAATGATCGCGTTTTGCGAAAGACCTTATTGTGTACAGCAAAAGTACAATTGGTACCGCGACCCGACACTTTATAGATTCAAGATTGTTATGGCGCGTACCGACGCTCCGAACGCCAGGTGGCCAAAAGTGCTGCGAGATGTTAAACGTCGCCGCCGTTTGGCGTCGCGACGCCGGTCGGCCTCGCACATCCTCACCCGAAATACCGTACAGACAAGAAGAGGAATTAGCTTTGGGTGCACTTCGCGTGGTTTATTTTTTCCTCATTTCTTCGACAGGTATATACAACGGCGAGAAGTGCACGCAGACAAACAAGATTTCCTATTCTTGTTTTTTTTTCTTTTCCTTCCTCGTGTTTGTCTTTTAAATAAATTTCAATCTAAATATACGCGCTTTACGAAACACACCGAGTCAAAAATAAATAAATACAAGAATGAGAGAGAAGGATGGAAAGATATACGCGAGCCGCAGACGTCTAATGCCTTATAATTTATCGGATCGTTTAATCATCTTTGTAATCTTGACCGAACATATCTACAAGAAATATTAAAAAAATGCAATAAATATGATTCTGTACAAACATGGCTAAACAGTGGTAATCCTCATCGACACATAAATCACTTACGATTTAACTGCATCGCAAATTAAACACTCAAATCTCTATGTATATCCGATATTTTATGAACATAATCTTTGCTTAACATTTAACATTTTACAATTTGTAATTGCATGATTGTTGTAATAAATATTATTAATATTATATTACATACAATTTTGCGATATTTAAATAATTATATAAGCGGAAAGACCGATGTTGATAGAAATTTGGACAGTTTAATTTTTTTTCTCGAATTTTTATGCCATTTTATTTTTGTTTTTTCACGGATATGGCGAATATATCCGCCTCGCACCCACATAGTATTAATTTAGTTTTCAATACCAAACATGCTTAACTATTGGCTATTTTTAAAGTAATAGTCAAATTTGATATGAAATGTATTAAATATTTTCAACTTTCTTGTGAAGTTTAGCATAACGTGATTTGTATTATGAAGCTTTAGTGAATTAATATAGAATAAACATAACATATCCTAATTTTATTGCTTTTTAAGATGACTATATAAAAATTGATATAAGGACATTTTTCAAGGACAGATTTTCAACTGACAAAAGAGAAACTACTATATATTAATAAGTTGTAAAGTATTTTGGTAACTTTGTCTACTGGAATAACTTTAAAATTCTCAGAGAACCATATGACAATCAAGATAATAACGTCTGAAAAAAACTATTGGTTGACAAGATTTGATGACTATGATATGGCAAATATATCCGCCTCTCGTCCACAAATGATTAATTTAGTTTTCAATACCAAACATGACTAATACGGGCTAATTAATGGACTTTCGAATTATAGCAATTTTAATATGAAATGTATAAAATATTTTCAACTTTCTTGTGAAGGTTAGCATCACATTATATGTATCAAGAAGCTTTAGTGAATAAATATAAAGTAAACATAACATATCTTGATTTTATTGCTTGAAATCCTCAAAAATATTATTATATTCGTATTACATAATTGCAGAATACCTTAAATATTTTCACAATTTTTTAGTTATTAAGTATTCAATAATTTTCTAGTAATTTTACCTTAAATAAATAAAAGTTGCATGATTTTATATAACAACATTATAATTATATTAATTAGCTAAAATTAAAATTTACATACAGTTTGCACGCAAATCATTAAAGCTTCCAATAATTACTATACCCTAATTGGATCTGCTCTCTAACTGCAAATCAAAAAATCAATTACAATCTTTTATTTTTCATAATTACGAAACACACACGTTCAAATTAACTTACATATGTAAGACACCACATAATTAACTTCATAATTGTTAATTAAAATTGGTTTTTCAACTACAATTAAAACTGTACACAAGCTTTCGGATCATTCAATTACTATAATTGAAATGGTACTGCGTGCAGCTCTCAATCCGTACATTAATTTATATTAATTACATTAATTGGACGATTTGTCTGCACGTTCGCGCACATAAATACACGCGGTTTATTTTAAAATAATGGAATCGCGCAATAATTAAAATGCAAATTCGCAATTTAAATAAATACTACGCACGTTCGGCCGGACATCAAATGGATTATAAAATTTGCATACGCATAGTGAATTTTCAATTTATATGTAGAGTTTATTGAAAATATTTTCATTCAATTTTGACATGTCATACAGAAAATGTAATTATTTTTTGGAAATTGTTTAAATTAAAGCATTTGTGAATTAATTGATGAACATAATGAAAAGTTAGTTTAAAAGCATATATAATCATACCTCGATTAACGAATATGATGCATTCCATAAAATTACTTCGTTCTCAGAGGTAAAAATTACTAACGTATAATACTAAATCAGCATCATTTTTACTAGAAAGTATAACTATTTCAAAGTAATTTCAGCGCCTTTTAAATATTTGGTTTTTAATAGTTACTTCATTAATTTCGTCTATATTTTCTTTGTTTTTGTTGCTAACAAGATTTTATTAATCTTCCATAATAATAAAATAACATAATATTCTGCATTCAATAAATAATTTACTTTTCAGGGAAACTTTCGAAACGTATTGATTTAATCATATAATCTTCTTCTACTATAAATTCTGGATAAAATTGCAGACTTCGTTAAGGGAGGTAATGTTAAACTAGATATGACTATTATTGGCTAAAGTCCAGTTAAATACATTAATTTTAGTAAATAAAGAAATGAATCTACATTTTCACTAGAATTTTTAACTAAGAATTATAGAGAAAATGTAGTAATTCTATTGTATATTAGTTTTAAAAAGAATTTAATTAATAATTAAAGCCTAACAAAAAATAGTAGATTATATAAGTGTATTTTCTGAGATCTTTCATCATATAGAAACGATACAAATCATTAATTTTATTCACTGTCAATTAATAACGTCGTTTTCTGTATATTTTTCATACAAACCGATCCGAAAATCCTCGTTTTATACACAGATTCACAAAAGATACACATATAAAATTCGGAATTTGTTTAAAACTGGAATCGGCGCTTAAGATAAAATTTATTTTTCTAAATCGTCGGGAACGAAGAATTATACGCGAAAAGAATAACACTGTTGTCGTTGGCTTATGTAACGGACCTGGGCCAAAGAAAATAAATCCGAAGTGGGGAAAGTTCGCCGAAAAAGAAGTAACAAAAATACGAAAAAAAAAACACGTAAAGAAAGATAGAGAAATAAAATGAAACCGAGCAAATCCCATCATAAAATGTGGATGTTTATTGTTCCGACACGTGGAGCCATGAATTCGCGTAATTGGATTTAATAGAGTACTTAAATCTATTGTAGAATTATATTCATCAATTTTAAGCACGTATGTTTACTAAGAATAGATCTCTGCAAGTTCAAACGGTGCTCAGCAAAGCGCGAAAGTAGTCTAAGTTAATTGTCTCTTAAAGTAGATTTATGATTGTTGTATTCTGTACATAACTTTTTAATTGATTATTTTTTCATGCCCCAAATCCTTTGCAAAATTTTACAATTATAAACTTTATGGCATCTACAAAACAATATGTAAATTTTATTATTTATTACTTAAACTCATTGACGTTTATTAAAAGTTATGATTTATTAAACATTTGGTAATAAAATTAACAATTAACATACTTATATCACTTTTTACATAAGTATTTCCATGACAACCATAGTTTTTTTAATCAATATTAGTTACTATTATTTATTACATAAGTACATTAATTTTTAATCTACTAAGAGTTTTTTCTAACAATAGTAATACTAAGTATAAATGTATATATTCTATGTATTACACATCTTTCAATCTTTTTGTTCTGTTGATTTGGCAAGTAAATTGACAATTACTTGTATCAGTTTTTATGTATGACATTTCAAAATATCCATGACTACTATAGTTTCTTCGCCAAAATTACATTTAAACTAGTTACTTTGCAAATAGTAAGTACCAAGTAAACATTTATTAATAATTTTAATATGTTTTTCAATTGTTTTGTTACTAAGTACTATTAAGTTACTAAGTACTATTAAGTTACTAAGTACTATTAAGTTACTAACTACTATTAAGTTACTAAGTACTATTAAGTTACTAAGTAAGCAAGTCTGTCAAAATAACTTGTCAATTAAGCTTTGTATTTGCAAGTATTTCCATGACGACCATAGTTTATTTCGTTGATACTAGTTACTTCTATGTGGGTATCTCCATGACTACTATACTTTGTTTCAAAAGTAACAATAAAGATTCTATTAAAATAAAACCTAACACAAAGACATATGACATACTTTCAAAAAAAAATGTAACCTGATTATGAGAAATACAAAGATTTTGGCAATTTAAACCAATGAATTATAGTTCCAAAAATTAGTTTGGGTTATTCGTAATAGTACTCTGAAAATGTTTCGACTCTATTTTTAAATAGTTCATTGTAAGTACAGAATTGACGACACATTGTACGTTGTAGTTATTTTATTCAAGAAACTCACATGAATTTAGTTCTCACAGTCTCAATATTTATACTTGCACTATTTTTCATTTTATCGTAAAATAGAAAATATTATTCAGACGTTTTTCAAAGAAAATTGTTTACGTACATCTCAATGTTTATTCATCATATTAAATATAGCTAATGCTGTTATCATATAATTATAACTTGATATCAGTAGATTAAAAATTTTCGTTATTTGTATAATTTTTATGTTTGATTATCATTAAGAATTTTAGAAATATTTCAATTGATTTTAAATGAATTGTTATTATCAAGCTGTTAAAGAATCTAAGAAACTAAAATTAATATTCATATAAAAAAATTGCTGAATTTTCTTATTTTCGTTATTTAATTGAACAATTTAATAATAATTTCAGTGACATAATTAAAATATTATCAGAAAGTTGAAGAAGCTAAACCAAAAGTATTCATCTTTAAATAATAGATTTTTGTCTATTAATAGAAAAGTGATTACTTTTATTTTGGAGGATGTTGTAATTATCTGTGAAAAAGGTATGAAATTATATGAAAATAATGTTACAATATTATAAAGATCTGTACGTATTCTATACATAACTTTTTGATCGGTTATATTTTCATGACCCAAAGTTTTACAATAATAAACTTTATGGCATCTAAAGAACAATTTATACATTTTATTGATGTTTATTAAAAGTTATGATTTATTAAATTTTTGGTTGTTGGACACAACAAAATTTTCAGAAATACTATTTGTTATACGATTTTGAATTTCGCGCGTTAAATCTCTATTTATCCATCCATCCAAATATGGATAATATATTCCATTCTCGTGCAATAACTTGAATTATAAGTTTTTATTCTATATTCTATATAGACGTTCAGCAAAAAAATAGAATTAATATGAGTTTAAATAAATTTTGTAAGATTTGATAAAAATTTTCAACATACTTAAATACTGATTAAATCTTGTTTTAAGCAACGAAATGTACATAATAATAATATTCGACTGCATTTACTCAATTAAATTAATGAGATGATTGATTTGATTGATTAAATTAAGGACGATGTTAAATTTCCAATTAAGGCGAGGATATCTGGACTTGTTACATGAAAACCTTGTTCTAGTTGAATTTAAGTTACTGAACAAAACGCGTTCATTGTCCTACAAACAGCATAATGCCACTATTGTATTGTTATTTTTAACTGCAAAAAATCTAAATTTATTCATTCACAGACTTACACTACTATTACTAAAAGCCAACAATGCTTTCGTTTTACTATCGCATCACTTTATATGGAGGCCATTGACTACAACTACTAGAGCACAGTTTCCACTTGATGACCAATAAATATATTTTTATACTGCAATATTCCCTTTGCTTTTTATGGTCAAATCAAGTATTTCTAACCCTATAATATTTATGTAACGTTCTAATATGCATTATTTTAATTATAGATTTAAACTGCAAATTATTTATTTGTTATATAAGAAAACGTAACCTTTGTTATTTCTGAATTTATCAAGATTGCGTAAAACCTCGTTCTTGGGAAATGCATTAAGTAAAAGCGTATTATTGCGAAAAAGAAGATTTACTTTCGATGGAATCGGCGGTGTAACAAATGTAACAGCAACTTTAATAACGGGTGATATATGAGGTATAAAATGCGCGAAAAACAGTTCGCATTATAACGCAACCAATGAAAGATGCATCGTGCAACCTACATAACTGCGAGACAAGATAATAATACGTTTAGAAATATGGATGCAATGAAATTCTCAATATATTATAAACGCGTGCATTTATCGAAGATTAATACCTTAAGTATGCAATTTTCTTCATAGATTCACTTACGACGCATAAATTTCAATAACGTCCGTTTAAATCAGTTATCGGTGCGTAAATTGTATACAATTTTGCTTTTATGACCACTTTACTCAATTTCATAATAGCAGCAAAATTTTTAAAAACATCAAAATTTATTTCTCGATTATTATTATGAAATCTCGATGCAAAAAAAAATTATAAGAATTTAACATTTTTGAAATTTTGAGAATTTATTTATTTAAACGATTTCACTTTTATACGTTTTTGAAACATCCCCTAATTTATAGTTAGTTTATTATCCTGTAAATGCTGCAGTTTTTTTTTATACATTTTTCATTTTATAAATTAACAGTATTTTTTATGTAATACTTTTACTTTATATTGATTTCAACATTAAATGACTGAATTATCTACACTTAAGTATGTTTTCGATTTAAACGTATTAAAATCCACGATTTAGATTTACACGGTTTTCTGTAATAATAAATCTATTCAAACTTAAAAAAAAATTTAATATCTTACTTTTATTATAATAAAAACTTTATTTTTATTTTATTATTACACAGTAGTATTAAACAGTTTATAACAAATGTGAACAATCAGGTCTAAAAGTGCACAAAACTTATCAAAATAGTTGCGCCTGTTTTTTTGGCAACATATGCATTATTATGAGCGGAAAGTTTAGCAGCTGCACCACAAATATCATTTTCAGGTGTTCTAAGATTTTATCTCTATCCTAATTTAATTTAACCCTCAGCAAGATTATGATGCAACAGCAAATTTCACTTCAATTTCAATCATGTTTTATGTAACATCTGACGTGTACATTATTACTATACGTCTGACAGATATTCATGTCTCAAGTTATAAATCATAGAAACAACAATATGCACTAATCTACTCTTTCGCAACATAAAATGTAACCTTGAAATAATTTATAACTTGATTTCAGTAGATTCAAAGCAAGATTGTGGTGTAATAACAGTAATTTCACTTCAATTTCAATCATGTTTTATGTAACGTATCTGTTTCATTTCTTTAGAAAGTCATAAAATATTTTGCAATTAATTTATTGAATTTTTTAGTACATTTTTTTATATCATCTATATTTACTATTTTCTAATATAAAATCTATATAAATATTTTTTAAAAGTATTAACTGCTATTAGTTGTCATGGATTCTCATGATAGTGCTGCCACGTGTACATTACAGTATACGTCTGACAGATACGTCATGTAGCGTGGAAACAACAGAAAACACGATGCACTAATTTACTTTTTCAAAACAGAAAATGTCAGAAAATAATACAAATATTAAAAATAATTCATTCTAAAAATTTTTTTTATATAATTTTTGTTTCATTTTCATATTATAATATTTTAAAGTTAAATTATGTTTTAATTAAAATGCGTATTTTATGCACTGAATTAATAACAATTATTGCGTTTTCAAACAGTCATATTATAAATATTTAAAAAATACTCTACATGGCATTAAAAAAATTATTTCCTAACTATATCGAAATATCAAATACTAAACAAAATAATTATTTAAATAGAAAGTTATTTTTAACCTGTTATTGTTTTCAAAAAAAGTCAACAAATTTGTATGCATCTTGTATGCATCTTGTATGCATCAATCTTCAAAGTGCGTCTTATACATCGATTGGAAAAAGAAGTGTAATAAAAAAAAATGTCTACCATCTGACTAACGCAACAAATCGTTTACGCGGTCGCTAATATTGGCCAATCAAAGCACTCGTAAAATACTCGGAGCCAATCGGTTCCGCTCATTTATGACCGTCCTAAGCTCGATCGCGTTTGTTTACATTGCGAGCCATTTCGAATTTTAGTTATGCAACTCGCAGCCAATTGCACTTTTGCATTACACATTTTTTACATAATTTCTATATTTAAACCTGCTCTTTCATATAACTTTCATATTTTTTAAATAAAAAAAAACATATTTTTCAAATCATAAATTCTAAATTAATGTATTTTATATAACATTTTTTTTTGTAAATGATTTAAATTATTAAATCTGCTTTCTAAAAAAAGAAGTAGTTTTGTTAATATAAAAAGAACTTCTGAAAATTATGTAATAATCTAAAAAAAATGTTGTCCTACACTAAAATACTTACTATTTAGTATTTATATATTTACGTTTTGTTATGGAATGTAACTTTTCTCATTTCTTTTTTATGTTAAAATTTATTTTATAGTGGCGATGATGAGTGTAATGTTACTCGTAAACACGCTATGTATTAAGAATATAAAATACATATATAATGTAATCTAAGTTTTTGGCAGATCCGGGCATTGTTGATTCACGATGCGAGTCGGTATTTACTACAAATATAACTTATGGTCACACTCCATATTCCGCAGCAACAAAAAGCAAATGCAATAACTTCCGCGTACCAAATGAATTCCAAAAAAAATATTTTTTGAATTTCAGTTTCTTTAAGCGCGAAATGAAAACTGAAACTAAAACGAAAAATGTTACAGGATAAAATAAAAAGCGCAGCGCTGAACATGTAAAAGTGAAATATAACGGACAGCAGAGCGTTGCACAATATTTATTTAAACACACGTATTTACATTTTTCTTATTTTTTTTTTCTCTCACTATATTTTTTTTTGCTTCTCCTGTGTCGAGTATCATTTTAACTTGTCATTGGCAATAATCCCAGGATGACATCATATTGAAAATGTGACGTCGTTCGGTTTGGAAAGGAGACAATACAATTTCGCATCGAACGTTAAGTAAGTTTTTTTGTGTGTGTGTCTGCGTTTACGTGATATACGGGTATCAATGACCCAAATTGTATCGGCGATAATTTTATACCAATGTCAGCAGGCTATATAAAAAGATGACAACGGTGGAAATAAGAATGAACCCAAATAGAAAACGTGATATGCTACAATACACTTTTTGGCAGCGGCGCGTTCGGTCTGCTTACTTTTTTTCCTTCACTTACACCAAAAATTTATTCACACCCAAATTAATGTTTTCCATTACTTTACATCGTATGTTTCCAGAAAAAAAAGTGTTTAAAAGATTTACCTTCAAGAAGCTTAAATCTAAAGATTTATAACTTTGGTGAAATAAACAATAATTAAAAAAAAACATTTGTCATAAATATTTTCTTACAATATATTAATTATTTATACTAAAAGTAAATAAATTTTAATTATTTATTTTTTCAAAAATAATAATTTTTCTACTTATTTATATTATAAAATATTTATTTCATCTAATTTCTAATTGTTAAAGCATTTATAATTAATAATTTATAATATAATTTATAAAAATAAAAATATTTTAATTATTTCGATATGAAATACCCGGCGCATCCACCAATTAAATTGAATGGGAAAATATTTATAAATTTGTTATTTAATTGTAGTAAATTTAAAATACTTACTTTTTTGCTGGATTTGAAGACGGCGCACTTGAAGACGTTGGAGGAACCATCTCGGGCTATGTAACTGAAAATTTTCAGGTCCTGAGAGTCGTGGGAGACGTAGAAAATTCTGTAAATCGGGTGCGAGAGCAGAAGTGGTTTTCCTTCATCCAACCAAGGTTTTCGCTGAAATAATCATTAGTATTAAAAATAATAAATATTATTTGTATTAACTAATTAGTTAAAAAAATAATTAATGCTCCAAACTAATTTGATTAAGTCTAAATATTGCAAAGGTCTTTAAATTTTGTTTCATAATATTTGAAATGTGTAGCTGACTTTGTTGATGGTAATCATTTATAAAATCCGATCTTGAGAAATATACAAAAAAAAATGTAAATACACTAATGTAGGTCTCTTCCGAGTTATGCAAGGTCCGTTTGGATTTGACACATATAATGCTCGGAGGAGCTCGTCAATCTATTTTTCTTCTCTTCGGACAGACCCAGTTTTGAAACAGACATTATTTAGCTTCAAAGTCGAATCCGGACTGCTTTGAAAGATTAGCCTGACTTTATTGAAATTGACTCATTTTTACTGAAAATACTTTGATGTTTCAGGCATACCTTTTATAAAGATTTTACATTAATTTTTATAAATAAACAAGAGTTTGGAACTAGGTGAAAAATTATTTTAAAAAACTCTATTAATTTGTCAATCACAGATTTAGATTTAGTAAGATGATGATTACTTAGTTTGTTCAAATTTATATAACTATTTTCTAAATCCTGTATCGATTAGAGACCTACAATTTAATATATTTTTATTATAATCTAAAGGAAATAATGCTCGAAATAAAACAGAACACTTCAACGCCTGAAAGTTTTCAAAAGAAAACTGAAAATATACTACTCAAATAAATAAACTCAACAAAACAGCAACTTCTCTTTTAGAAAGAACACTTACCTTTTTCTTTTTTCTGAGAGTAACTTTAACTCCGTCCACGGAAACTTCTATTGTCACCTTTTTCTTCTTGATGCCTTTCGCCTTGAACTCATACTAGAAATAAAACAAACATTAAATAAATAAAATAAATAAAATTTAAGGAATAATGTCACACAGAAATACGGTTTATTAGCTTTGCCTCGCACAATTATATTAGAGACACGGCCGCAACTATAAACCGATAATTTACGAGCGAAACCACTTTAAATATTGCGTTTGCAGCCTATCCAAATTGGATTCAATGCAATTTCATTGCGATTTATATTGAGATTATATAAACTGCGCAAAGCAAGTAACTTGTCAAGTATCGATTAATGCGTACATAATGAAATTAATATTATTTACAAACTTAATAAATATTTTAATGGTAGCTATGCGCAATCCAAGTAACTTGTCAAGTATCGAGTAATGTGTACAGAATGAAATTAGTATTGTTTACAAACTTAATAAATATTTGATGACAAATATTTTAATGGAACCATTGAGCAATACAAGTAACTTGTCAAGTATCAAGTAGTATGTACATTATGTGTCTAGTCTACTTAAGCTTTAAAAGGTACACATTGTATTTTTATCGTCCAACTATAATTATTTATATTTATTTCTTAAATTACTTGGCAAGTAGCGCGTAGAATAACTTACTCGTATCCGTCGCATGGCAGCCACGATTTCAACTCTGCTGGTCGGTCGGGGAACATCCAGACATCCAATATACTGAAATAATAGAATAAAAAATAGTAAATTAATTTCAAGTTTTAGAAACTAATATAGTTTTATTTTATTAGTCGATATAAGACCACGAATATTGTTAAACCCAAAGGTGCATATGGGAACGAAACTTTCTTACTTTATATCCACATATTTAGTAGTAAGCTCGGGGCAACAGGTGCAACGAACACTTTGGATATCTTTTTTTTGTATTCAGGAAATTGCCAGAAGACCGTCATTATTGGATTTTTAGCAGTGGACCAGCTGGGGGTCGTGAGAACGGAACCGTATTAAGGTATGCCATTATAAAAGTAAAGGACAGGACAGCCAAAGGTGCATTCTTTAGAATTGAATAATTTATGAAGTCGCCCATAAATTTTGAACCAGCTGGAATCCTGCAGCATCTTTATTACATTCTCTGTACGAGATTGAATTTCGTATGAATATAAAGGTGAGTAAACACTTGACATTGTTTGTAAAGATATATTTAAAGGTACACAAATCTATGTGAACGGTGCATCTTTATTAAATTCTCTGTACGAGATTCAATTTCGCATGATTATAAAGGTGAGTAAATACTTGGCATTGTTTGTAAAGATATATTTAAAGTTACACAAATTTATGTGAACGATGCAATTGTAAGTGTATTTGTTAAACTTTTATGCACTGCGTTAAGTTGTTGCAGGTGTGGTTGCATTTCCTATTGGGGAACTGTAGCTAACGGCCCGCAGATGGCGGCTGTATACAACAAGTGGAAGGTCAATGCACGACGCCATCATACATATATACGCACGCACAGACACAGAAATAAAGATACATGTATTTATTGTGTGTGTGTGTGTATGCATGGAGCTGCCACAACCGCGACGCCGTTTATTTCTAGAGGACGTCGCGACGCTCGATGACGTCACGACCGTCCCGACACAGGTGATACTGTTGTGTACTTGTGTTTACGCTATTACTAGATGAGCCAAGACGCAAACACAAGAATAAACTCGTATATAACGATGATCATCTTCTCTCTCCAACTCCCGACAGGACGTGTTTATAATTAAAATCATACGCGATTCCCGACGGAGTCAAAGGATTCTTACGAATTTCCCCTACCATTATGTTTCATCTTCGCTCGAAGATTCATCCAAATGGAACGCATAATAACATCTTCCTTTGAACCTAACTGGAAGATTTATATGCCATTATTTCATGTTACTCGGGATTCGCTCCACTTTATTGCATTTTTCACCCAATAACCGAAAGTAAAAATACATTCAAATATTTGATCTTTCTTTAAACCAAGCAGTGTTAAAATAACTTTTATTTTTAAGAACTGTTTTTTTAAATATTGATTTTGAAAATATGCAATAAGTACACCTATCCCCAGATTTATACTGAAAATAAAGTATAAAGATAGGAGCATTTTCAGAACTTTTTAATAGCGAAATCGTGTAATTGGTGTATTTTACTTTACAAATAATATTATTAATTAACAGAAATATGTATTTCCATAAAATTTGCTCTATATTATTGTAGTTTTCATGCAGTAATAGGATTTTAATATTTTGTCCTTATAAAAATATATATAAATTTTTGTAAAATGTAAATAAAGATAGTTAATTTAGTTAATACTAATTTAGTTAGCATAATTTACTTTCTGAAAAATATTGTGAGATTATAAGATTGATGATAGGGAAGACGGTTATCGAGCGATGAAGTGAAAGAACAGCGCATAAATTGAAAGTGTGTAATTTCAGACAAAATTAAGTGTATGCATATCCAGGAAATAGAAATGTTAGCAAACTCAACTCAAAAATCGTCGCAAATCAAAATTATTTGGTTGTATTTTTTTTTTAAATTAATTGTTCGCAAAATATGTTAAATCGAGAAACATATAGAAAAGTTGTACAAGTACGAACAACTGTGGTTAAAAGGTGTGGTGTAATTTAATATTTAATATAATTCATTATTATTTCCAAGTTTATTGAAGCTATTTTGATTGAAGAGTCGAATACATCAACGTTAAGTTTTTATCCACCAATATAAACGAAACTTTTACTCGAGAAGTATTCGCAACAATTTATTAAAGTTTGCAGTCGTATCAAAGTTTTACATGTATATATTTCGTATTTGGAAAGTGATATGTTTAATTGAGTGGAATAAACGATGGATACAAGTGTTTCAAACTGTTTTAGTTATATAAATGTTTAGGAACCATTATGTATTAAAGTCATTTTAGATGCAAAAAAATATATAAAACGTATTCTTGTATAAAGCACAAATTTCTACTAAATGGAAAATTTGTTTATATAATAAATTTTCATAATAATTTCGAGATTTTACAGTAAATATTTTAATAATATTTATTTAATTGAAGAAATTGAACATACCTTCAATTATTATACTATATGTATTTAAATACAAAGAAACGATTACAAGATTTTGGTTAACAATTCAAAAATTATTTTTTTTAATAAGAAACTATCAAATAATGGGACACTCATGTGTCTCAACTGAACAGTAATACCCCGACTTACGAAATCGCGGTTTTTGATCTTCAGTGTTTCTTTTGGTTTGTACTACACGATTACTTGTACTTTGACTTATGTGATTTTTATCGGACTCACCTATTGCGTAACTTTGGAGTATTACTGCAAGTTATGTAAACTTATCTATAAATTCTTGGAAAGTATAGCTTGGAAAGTACTAGGAATCAAACAAAACTAATTAATGGTTGTCATTAAATCATGTAAAATGATTGAACAGGGAATCTATTGTGAGCATGCGGGGTAATGGTAAATAAATAGAATACGATAAATCCCAGTTATGTAAGTTAATTACAGAAAGCAAGTGCAATCAATGCTATCGCAATTCTGAGTTGAACACAAGGGAGATATTAATAATTAAAACGAACGTATCATCTCTAGCCGTTTCAGCCGAGCAAACAAGAAGCCACACATGTTTACAGGAAATAAATTTCCCTGCAGGATAAACTTCCAAGGAAAAGCACCTCCACCCGAATATTAATTATTACCTTAATAACAAGAATCTCCCATCCGACGATTTAAGAAACTCCACGTTCGTAGCGAATTACACAGAGATAACATTAATTAAAATAACTCGCGCATAAAAAGTAATAACTCCGCTTGAAGCTTTTATCAGTAGATTCCCCAAGAAAATTCAGATTACCGCATTATAATACACCGCAGGTTAATATTAAAATTAATATTACGCAAATGCCGCTGATGTTGGAAGAAGAAAAAAATATAAAGTAGAGATCGTTCATCCAAAATGAATTATTTGAATTGCATTTCTTTGATGTGGTTCTGCCTGCACATTAATTCCGCGCCATCAAAACAAATAAATGAAATTGTAGAAAAAAAATTATATAAACAAACAAATAAAATAATTTAAAAATAAAAAGGCACATCAAATGCGTTTTCGTAGCGGATGCACACAAATATATCGAGCGTTAAATTGGATCACGTCCTACAGCTGAATTTTCAATGTGAACATATTTTTTACGTGTTTTCCTGTCCACCTGTTTACTTTATTCATCCAATAAAATATTAATACATTATAAGAAATACACTCAAAATTAATGTTTTCAAAGTGTCATAAAAGAAGCTTTACTATTTTGTTTTGCCGCAATTTTTTTTGTAAGGTTATGTCAGATATAATTTGATAGTTGTGTAATATTAACCAATGATATGGTAACTAGAATTGCGTATTGTCCAGAAATGTTGGTACTCCTGATAAACATTTTAAAGACATTTGATAAATAAATAAAGAATGAAAAACTGGAATTCATTGTATAAATCTGTTATTTTATAAAATGGGGAGATGGCGTGATAAGGTCGGCATAAAACATGATCACGATTCTCCTGTAAAGGGAATCAATAATATTCAATTATGACCATAGAAAGCAAACTTTCGCTTAAAGGTAGAAATAAATTTATCTTTACAAAGAAATCATATTTAATTTTGAAATATCTGTACAATATTGAACATTTTATTAACAAGTATTATGCGAAAACTGTTACAATCCACATGTTGCAGTCACACTAAGCGAGATTTGAGTTATAAATAGAATGCATACCATATTTAGTTCTTATATAATATTTCAGTCATAAATTCTTCGAGCAGAAGAACAGTGGAATTATAGTAATATATATTTATGTGACACCACATATAGTGTCATAATCTTCAGATTATAATTAACTTTCTAAATCTACCTTTAACATTTGATGAAAACTGCTGTTTATTAAGAATAGATTGTAAAAGTAGGTAGTTACAAAATTAAAAAGCTTAATTGTCTTTTTTTCTAATTAAATTCTAAACCGAGAAAGCTTCCATCAATATATTTACAATGCTTCCAAATACAACGCAACACAACACAACCAAAAGGAATTATTTCGAAGGAATAAGCTTTAGATTGGAAATAATAAAAGCCTTCTGTGACTTGCGACTTTAATATGAAACTTTTACTTTGGACGCACTCTGTACGCCGGTCACGACGACAGTTCCAGGACCCAATCTAAGCCCGAAGGAAAGTCCGGTTATTTGAATGGGATTACTTTTTCTACCAAATTCACCAGCCGAATTCATACAGAGATTTCAAGCAATAATCCTCATCGAAGCTGATGATTAACATCGAAACAAGTATTCATAAATCCTTTGTCTCCCCAAATCGATTTACATTACGGCATTTCAAATCCGATTATGCCGAATCCTGCAGAGGCGCAGAGTATCCATAGGCAGCTCACGTCCCGCTTCGAACTACCTCTATTATCAACAACCTTTACCCACCTAAACGACTCCGCACACCGAAAACTCCAACAATAAAGGAAACTTCAACAGTTTATAGGGTATTGCAGTTATATACATTGTGCCGTGTTAATGAATTCAAGTTTATATTAGTTTCCTAACGGAATCCTGCTTCAATTGTTGTCCCGAGCACAAAGGACTCCTCAATAATTGTCTTCTTAACTCGAGAAATCTGCTTTTGTTCAAGCATATGCAAATCAAGAACTATATTTATTATAAATTTATAATTGCAAATCTCTGAATTTATGCAAAATTTCCTTCCTAAAGTATAAAATAAATTACAATTAATAAATATTTTACCTGATGTTTATAATATAATATTTAAGTATTTTATAAAAACTTAGTAATAACATAAAATGATAAGTATATTAGCAGTTCGCAAAAGAAGTATGGAATAATTAGATAAAGGATAAAATTTTATTAATGTAAGTATTTTTAGAATTATTAAAATATTGTTATTAACCCTTTCCGGACCAGTGGCGGATATATCCGCCGTATGCTTTAAACAAGAAACATATATAAGCAAGTATGGAAATATGAAAATCAATTACTTTTTGGAATAACAATGTTAATGAAACTATTTGTTTAAAAAGTGTTTTCTGTATTTGTTCACAATATTATTAGCGATTCTAAAATTTAATGGAAAATACGGTTCCAAGTAGCTAATATTTCATGGTAGAAAGGGCGAAAGCTTTCATCATCGATTGAATGGAAAATGTGTCTCGTCCTAATCCCTTTTACAAACATCAATTAGAACGCTGATCAATTACGCATTCCATCATAATATTTTCCATCGATATCCAATATATTCTGAGCAAATAACAAACGTCGTTTCGCAACTTTCCAATTCCAAATGCACTCCCAAAGTTACACAAGAAATTGGAAAAGTCCATCGTTGCTTTTCAGGAAGAAATAAATTCCCGAACAAATTATTACAATATTGTTTTTTATTAAAAAAAATACAAAACAGAAATAAACTATTAAAATTCCATTTCCACATAAGAAAATAAATATTGAATCTTTTTAAAAAAATATCTATATGCACATAAACATCAAGCGATAAAAATAGTCGAAAGAATTTTAATGGAAGCCAGCTGAGCCGTGTATAAAGTGTAATCCTATAACCGTAAAGAGAAATAAACAAATTAATCGGAATCGATGGACATGAAATGGAAATGGAGCTTTCGCATCAAATGTTGTTGCTTCTCTCATTTTTCATCCCACACTCGACGAGTTAAATGTGATACTATTTTTTTTGTATTTTCTATGCATGCACGTCTATTATGGAAACGAACCTCGGCAATGTATGTAGGTGTATTTAATTTAGTGCAGAAGGATGCTGCGAAATCGATTCCATTTCCATGCGAATAAAATATTTTTATCACGTGTTAAAATACTGTTTAATGCTATTGGAAAATAGTTATTACTTTTACAGTAGTTATTTTTGAGAGAGAAAATCTGAAGGATCCACCAGAACATGAAAACGCCATTACTTTTATCACTTTTGAAGTACGCGCGCTTTCAGAAACGGATCCATAAAGATTTCGGATTGGTACAATTTGCATCTGTATTGTTAACAATTGAAATTCAGAGCGTTTCGTCCTAAATTTTAAATTTAAGTATTTTATATCATCATTTTTTCTGCGTTCGTCATTTGAGGTAAAAATGTAACTAAATAAAAAAAAAATTATTACATCAACCTTAAAGACGAAGCAGCATTTTCTCCATCTATGCGCATTGCATCTAGCCTATTGACATCATTTCCCAAACGAAAGAAGTTCCTTTTATATTCTTTCTTTTATCTTGCGCTTCTTGTGAGACTTTGACCTATAAGGCGCTACGTGTGCTGGCTCCACTCAATGTTATTCTCCTTATGAACTTCTTCGTATCTTCAATGAACCCCGGAGAAGGAAAGTCAAGTTTTTTTTTCTTCTTCTTCACAAATCCCGCAACTCAAAGAAATCTTCGACACGGTTCGAAACATTACCTTTTTATATCGCCAGTCGTTAATCAAAGTCTTTGTAACAAGAATATGCAGTTTGATTTTATTTATTTTCAGTACGTTTTTTCAATTATTCTGACAATATTACAATTAATTATTCTGTTCATATTATGCAATTTAATTCATATTGACTTAATTTGAAATGTTGACATTCTATCACTAAAGTATTATGGCCCACGTTGGTCGCCAAAAAATAATTTAACAATATTTCTGTTTATTAATGTGGATTTTTATATATTACTTTTAAACTAAAGTATATTAGTTACTTTTACTATTCGGCCCACGTTGGTCGCCAAATATTAAAATATTGAATGTAAAATATTTAATAAGTGTATAAATTTAAAATATTTCCTGTTCACAGACATAATTATAATTCAACGAACTATTCGAACCGGAAATAAGGCATCATCATCATCAAGTTTAATATACGTGCTAACTTCCATTAGAGATCGTTAAAGTTGCATTTTAATATTTTTATTAGAAAATGATCTTCCGAAGAAGGCAATATATAATTATTGAATAATACAAAAAAAATAAGGATAATGGCATCTCGTCATTATAATTTTTCTCAATCTTTTTAAACCTGAAACGAGTTTTACGAAAAGACGAGGCAGAGATTTAGATTGATTGCCCACCAGCGCATCATTATCTGCAAAGTAATTAGTTGCTAGCAGCAATTCCAGCCGCGGCGGTAAGGCGTTGATGGGAGGATAATTACACGACGCCAGTCGACATGGAAACGGCTTGGTATTATTTCCTGGTACGAGATGAGATATGCAAAGAGAAGAACTAAAAAAAAGGAGCAATGGAAGAATCGCGTTGTATTTGCATTTATATTGCGTATTCCGAAAGTTGGTGGTTTATTAAAATTTGAAATGCGCCGAGAGTGCGGAGACATAAAAACGATAATGGTCAAATGGAAACATGGTAACGTTTTCCCATGTAAAGCTCTGGGTCAACGTATTACATTTGCTCGAACAATAAAAGCAATTTCGTACTGCTGCAATTAGCAGCCACGTAATAACTTGTATCCAAGCAACGTACAAGAGCGTTTAATAGATGATAATGCAGGTAAACTAATATGGAACGGTCCAGTTTCACGGTTAAATACCGTACGAGTATTAACATCGTATATTGGAAACACTGCTTAATAATTATATACATTTGTACTTGATTTTAAGCGTAACATTAATCCATTGAAAATTATTGCATAACGCTTTAAAACAGCTCAATCATTCAATTCAAATGATTCTAATAATTATAAATTAAATTAAAACGTATCCTCCTTTCATTATTATAAAAAAATGACAGAGATTTACAAATTTATTGACCTAATTTCACAATAATTGATAGATGCAGACAACTATTTCAGTATTTTATGTTCAATTATGGAAATTACTAAATTTCAATTTCAAAATTCTTTAATCCAACAATTGGAACAAAAACGTATTAAAGCTCACAAAAAAAAATTAATAACAATTTCACTCTTATATAATTTTATAAGCAAGTGTGTATATATGGAAGCATAACATCATTTTTTTCTAGCAACAATTTTTAATAATTGCTTAGTAAGTTGCCTATATGTATATAAAGAAATATTACTTACGTTTTATATAACAATCTCGCTCCTAATTTTCTTCGGCGCATTCAGGTGTGTTCTTATATACGTGGGTTACGAATAATGCAATAAATTTCTTAGCACTTTGTCTTTAATCGTAAGAGATTGTGCATAAACTTCACTTCGACACTAAACAAATTTACGTTACGAAACAATAATAAACTTGTAACCTTAGCAACAATAGACAAAAGCGCTAACTTGATTTGTACTAAAAATAAATGCATTATAAAATCTATTAAATAATTGGATCTATTAAATTTATTTACGAGTTATATAAATTGTATTCAATTAATTAAGAAAACAGTGCAAAAAAGGGTTTTTTGCTTCAAATTAATTTGAACGTATGAATCAAAGGCATGTTGTGGTTTCCGTTTTTATTTATTTCATAATATATTAGAAACACGAAGAATTATATTAAACTTTAATTATTTTTTTTTAATAACCAGTAATTATCTTATTTAGATTTTTTCTTTCTTAAAGTCTAATTTATTAACTGCATCATTCTTACGTAATATCGATAAATAATTACAGTGCATAGTTCTAATTCCAACGTAACTACAGATTTGAAACTGGTTTGCGATTCACAATAAACGTTGTTATTATTATTATTTAAAAAAAAATGTTTCCGTTCGCAATGAAATTAATTAGCATTTCTTCTCATAGGTTATTTCTTGAATTATTAACGAATCCACTACTTTTTTTTTCTTTTGTTGTTATTTATTGTTTAAATTACATAATTTTAGATTTTTTTTTTTAAGTTTGTTAATAGATTTTGCGTCATATAAATATTTTTGCATTGAACTTTTAAGTTATAGAAGAAAGATCATTTCTATTTTATTTTTTTGGACAAACTGATTCGAATTTTTGAAATTTATGTTTATTATTATTAGTAGAAAATTATATTTATATGTCACGAATGACAGCTGTCATCATATGTCAAGAAGAAAGATGTTACAGCTAAGATTAACCAACCCTGATATAAACCATTAAGTGATAATATTGCACGATGTAATCTTCAAATTTAGTAATTAACTGTTAAGTAGATAAGTTAATTAACTGATAAGATAATTGAAATAATTGGAGCTTCAGTTTTAGTGCTGAATGTTATATGATTGATAATATAAATAAATGTTCAACTAATTCGCGTATTTGAATAACATCAAATGAGTTATTACGTAATTATCATGCTACTATCAAGATTGCAGTAACTATTATAATTTCCGGGACAGCAAACCATGTAAATGCAAATTTCTAAATTTAGTGCGCAGAACTATATATGAAAATGCATTTATGATTCAGTAAAATATTTAATTTATTTTCAAGATTTTGAAAATTATATTTTTACACTTAAAGATTTGAGATAAACATGATTTAGTATAGATAAATAACGTGGGTTTTCGGAATGTGACAGGTTAATCCAATTTGTTGTTATTTGATGCGCATTCTTTCAGCATACTTTATTTTACAGTTATTGAAGAATGATGATATAAAGCTTAAGCTGTCTGTTTCGAGATAGACATGAATGGAAACGGGAAAATAAAGAACCTTCTATTATGGGTGTATGTAAAACATAGAAGGAAAGAAACAATACGCCGTGGTTAGTGTGAGAATTCCGAGCGCTCGGTGCATTTGCGATGAACCGCAATCCGTTAACTTTCATTCTTCTGACCAGATACCAACATACATGAGCATAACTCTAACACGTAGGTTCGACCTTTTTGTACTTTCTTAAATCACCATATCATGCTTTCATATATGGAGTTTTCTTTCAGCGCTTTAATAGCTCTTAATTGCATTTGCAAATAATATATTCCAACTATTTTTTAGTACTCAGAGCTTCAAGTAAATTATAATTGCTTAGTTCAGCTTAGGAGACGTGAGCTGATTTTAATTAACCGTTTGCGGACTAATGGCGGATATATCCGCCATACATATTTTCTTATTAAATAAATGCAGAAGTACGTAGGGTATACAAATAAACGTTTAATCTTAGTTTAATTCTCATAATAAAACTTATTTACTTTAAATAAATGGTAATTTATTTTATTATTGATTTATTCGTAACATTTATGACAATACTTCGAGCTTCAAATAAATTATAATTGCTTGGTTCAACATAAGAGACGTGAACTGATTTTAATTAACAGTTTTCGGACGATTGGCGGATATATCCGCCATACTCCTAAACACATTATTCTAACTAATTTTCTTATTAAATAAATGCAGAAGTACGTAGGGTATAAAAATAAACGTAATATTAGTTTAATTCTCATAATAAAACTTATTTACTTTAAGTAAATGATAATTTATTTTATTCGTTTCGACTCCATTCATCAAAACCGATCCATGGTAAACTGCAAATCTTGTTAATCTGACCTATAGAAGTATTCCAATTATGAGTATTCAACGAAATACAGGTTTATGATTTGGAAAAATTTTGTCTGAGAATATTCAATTCATTTTAAAATTAATCAATATAATTTCATTAAATTTCTTCTATAAAAGGACTTAAATTCAATAATAAAATAATATATAGAATAATAAAATAATACCTCGGTTAACGTTACACCTGATAATGAAGTTTCGATAAGAAATAAATCGAAATTTAGCGAATGCAGAAGATGATGTTTTTTTCAATGGAAAATATAGAAAAAGTATTAAAACCAAAAATTTTATTCTTTTTACTGATGAAATTATCGAAGTTTCACTTAACAAAATAAATTCATTAATCGATAAAATTGTTATAGTGAATATAACAAGTAAAAAATACTTTTATTTGTTAAATGTTATTACTTTTAAGAGGATTTCGTTTAATGGTTCATTACAAAAGTAATGACTTGCTTACATAACTTGTTTTTTTATGTGTAAACAGAAAAGTAAGTGTATATAAATAAAAAAAGGATGAATATTATAATACTTAATGTAAAGAAACGTAAAACTGTTTAAATGTATTTATTTTCAATTAGATTGCATTAGTTTATTTTCGAAATTGCAATCAAATTGGATCGGATCCACCACGATGTTTGTATAAATCGATTCGTTCGATACTTAACTTAAGCATTCTTCAGTCTTATGTATCGTTTACGTGGAAAACCTTGAAGTAGCCGCCGCCCGAAGTTTCATTTACCAAAAAAAAAAGTTTATTTTTTCCTTCTCGGTGTTGATGAAAGGTGTTTTATGCAGTTTACAGTTCAACGTCCGCACAGAATGTCTACTGCATTTTTCTCTACTCCTTTCTTTCTTTCTTCTTCTCTCATCCAACACCTTTCCACTCTTCTTTTCCTCTATAAATCTCGCCGCGTTTCGTGTAGCCTAAACATTTTTATGCATCTTTAGTAGAAAGAAGGTTTATCAACTCGAAATGCGCTCAGATTTTCTTCTCTCTTTTTCCTTGTTTCATTTTACAGCCTCGGTTATTTATGTAAACGAAACAAGCTGTAGGACAATTTGTAATTGTCAGATTTGCGAACTGTGTAAACACGAGTTAAGGACTGCACTAAAAATAGTCCTTACGCTTTTCGCATCATCCTCCTCCACCATCTCCTTGCACAACGCAACTGAATTATCAGTTTCTACTGTACATTTACACACGCTTTTTTGTAATGTAAAACATACTATTTTTTTTATTTAATTTATTAATCAAATATCCGCCGCTCACGAAATACGAGTAAATCTTCTATTTATATACCGAATTTCAGTTGAAATTTTGCAATCTCTATTAGCAAATAAAGAAAAAACAAATAGATAATGTGATATGTGATAAAACAGGTTTTGAAAAGGAAGAAAATTATGGTTTTTCAGTGCAAAATTTAGAAAATATTGTTAGCAAAAAAAAAAAAAAATTAAGACAAAATTTAAACAAACAAAGATTTTAACACCTTGATTATGAAATTATTATTTTACTTTGTATGTAAACTAACTGTTTACTAAATAAAACTTTATTTTAATCGAATTCTGGCTATTGAAATTTTTTACCTCGAAAAATTTGATTGATTGTTTTTCTCGAAATTCAATTGAAAATTTCCTATGTATTTTGTTGAATAAAGCAGAATGAAAGAAAAGACAGGTAAAAAGTTGATTGATTATGAAAGGTTTTGATCTTTAGATGCAGGCTTTTCTGTTCTCCGAACGCAAGGTGCAGGGTGCTAACGGAGTCAAGGCCAGATGCTCCAAGAAAACGAGAGCTGAATTGCATGGCCAGAAGATAATTATCTCTATCTCTCTCTGCCTAAAGAGAAACAATTTCGTGCCGCGCCGAACGTTGTTATATCATCCAGAAGAATAATGCTTCGGCAATTATAAAATGTTTCTCTTTTGAGATGATTTCAAATATGGTTCTGAGATGCGAGAGACTCGAAGACTGCTACCGTCGACTGAACAATCATCCACTCATCCGAATAAACGTGAGCTCATCACATCTGCTTCATAATTATTAAAAACACAATATTTATAAAATATGCAATATTATGATTAATACAAATTTTAGTTTATACAAATTTTATTTGAAGTTATTGATGTTTATTAAGCACTTTAACTAAGTTTAAATTTCATATTACATTTCCATTTTGTGATCGTTTTATATTTTATAAGTCTGGTTAAAATAATTACATATAGAGGAAAATTCGTAACATAATCTTAAGGATAATTTCTTGAGATTTAAAATAATTACAGTATATAGGTAATAATAGTAAATTATTTCATTTAGCAAAATTAAAAGAACATAAATATCAAATTACTGAATAATTACTATTTCCTCTAATTAAATTATCGTTATTTTCTTATTTTTCTTGAAAATTTTTTATTTAATGAAAATAATTTTTAATAAATTGTTAACATACTAAAGGTACCCAGCAGTCAGTTTGACCCCAACAGTACTTTATTTTACAATTTCTCAAATAAAATATTAAGCGATATTGACTTTATTAAAAATGTGCCTATAATGATTTTTATCCAATTTTTAGTTCTAGAAATAAGTTTTAGTTTTTGAGAAAAATATGTCAAGTGGTTTACCTACCGAGACCAGACAATTTAACAGTAAAAATAAAATTTATTTAAAAAATAAAATAACATGAACGAAAAGTGTTAAACACAAATATCGAAGAATAAACTATTTAAAAAAATGGTAGAAAAAATGTAAATTTTTGTCTTCCAAATCGACCAAAAAAATTGATGCATCTTTATATAGTTATAAATGCTAGAAATTGTATAATTATCGTTAATTTTCAGGTGTCATTTTAACCCTTTTTGGTACGAATAGGTATTTAATGTCGACAATAATTTGAGCCATAAAACTTTTCAAACTAAAATTGTCTAGTTCATACACCAAATAACAGCAAAATGCTACTAATTACAATTTCATGAAGATCATTGAGTTTTAACTACGTAGACTAATAAAAAATGGTTTATCTACTGAGACCAGTCAATTTAACAGTAAAAATAAAATTTATTTAAAAAATAAAATAACATGAACGAAAAGTGTTCCTAATAATATAAATAGATACTTTATGAAACATATTGTTATACAATCAATAATTATGAGGCCTATACACAAATATCGAAGAATAAAGTATTTAAAAAAATGGTAGAAAAAATGTAAATTTTTTGTCTTCCAAATCGACCAAAAAAATTGATGCATCTTTATATAGTTATAAATGCTAGAAATTGTATAATTATCGTTAATTTCGACAATAATTTGAACCATCAAACTTTTCAAACTAAAATTACACGTTCATAAAGATCATTGAGTTTTTACTACGTAAACTAATAAAAAATAAAGTAAAAGTTGTAAAAAAATGTTTCATAATATTAAAAAATATATAATATTTTATTGTTGTAGAATATAGTAAATATTGTCTAGATATATTTAATTTTTAATACATTTTCCGTTTTGCGCACACAAAACACGTACGATTTTTTTTTGTATCCCCGAGTTGCGTCAACAGATGGATTGCAATTTTTCATTCTCATAATATATATTTTTTTTTATATAACTATATATAAGAGGACAAACGATAAATCCAAGGGAGCGCCAGAATTTCAGCGTCGTTTATTTGGACGTCATGTGTGCTCAGGGGATGGAGAAAATACAGCAGCAAATTTGATACGAGAAGAGTAGCAGTTCGTCTCTGCACACACACAGATATTTATGGCATAAATTTTTATTGGATATTCACGGCTGGAGGATTTCGTGCAAAAGAAAAACTGCGCTCTCGCCGTGGAAATATTATCGATGCGACAGATGTGCGTTTGCAAACTATATAGATTACGTGTCATTCTCGTATGTGCATGCCTTCACGCTTCTGGAGAATCATTTTCGTATGGAGGAGAATAATCATCTGTTTGTGTGTAAATATAAATATTTCTCTTGCGAAAACGAGTTTTCAAATGTGACAGGTCTTTTTCTTGTATTTGTTGGATGAGGAATTTTTCGAACGTCGACAAATTTGTATGAAAATATTTTCATCTCCTCGTATAAAATCGAGCTACAAAATATATATGAAAATCATTATTGAATTTAAATATTTTAAAAATTTCATCCAAAATATACCCAAAAATTATAATTGAAAAAATGATGATTCAAACTATGGGTTTCAAAAATGTTGTTGAAGAGGAGATTTAGCAGAAAAATTAAGACAAAAATTGCTTAAATAATAGTGCAAACTTTTTTATTTAAAAACTAGAAAATTATTTTTATTAAAAAAATTATTTTATACAACACATGTTATTCGTTAATCGAGGTACGAAACTAAATAATACTTAAAGTTTTCTTTTAATCGAAATATACATAAAACTATTATTCTTTTAACTAAATTTGTATAAGTGTGGATAAGACTGCTTTAAATAAAAGCTTTGTTAAGAAGAGTTAATGATTCTGTAGAGTTGTGACATCGTTGACTAAATTTACACGTTTTCCGAGAAAGTTTGGCAAGTCATTTGTAACGACCAAGACATTCATCTTCTAGAGCGCTCAGGTCTCCATATAGAACTAACATTTAGATTTAGATTATGTAACGTGAGATGCACTTATTTTCGAATTCGATGAATGAAACGAACGCAACCGTAACAAAGTCAAAACTAAAATTACCAATTAAATATATTTTTTCTTAATTAAATGTCTTATATTTTATTTTTTGTTAGGTTTAGTTTAAAAATAAACATAATTTAAATTGTAGCATGAATAATAATCAAGAAATTACTGTACATAAATATCTTGGCGTCTGCCCACAACAATTGCAAGACTGCAGAAGGATTGATTATAGTTCTGGTTTTAAATATATTCCGGACAGGTTAATTAATCCTTTTACATAATTAAATTACTGGTCGGTTGGTGCATCATCAATTATTTATAAATCATACTTATATAAAAAAAAAACGTACCATCATCAATCATGATACAAATATTCTAAATTAAATGAAACAGTTACAATTACAGCAATAAATTCCACCCATTATACAAATCAATATAAATTCATATTCATAATACATTTATCTTATTATATAAATAGGATATTTTGAGATCAAAAAATAATATTATTAGTTTTTTTAAACAATTTATTTAATATTTGATGAATTTCAGAATTTTTATATATTGGACATAAATGCATTTAAATTGTGGTATTTTATAAAGCTATTAGATTGGATGTAATAAAATCTATGCAAAGTTAATGTTAAGAATAATCCTTTCTGTTTTACTATTTTCTTACATGGTTTGGTGATATTTAGAGTAAATCGCTTAAAAGAATGTGTGTCAACCTTCGGAAAAGAATATTTCCATTCGGGTAACTTTAAAAGCATTGAAATAAAGTAAAAGTATTACAGGATTTTCAATGACTTTGAAGTGAATTAGGTTTGAAAATTTTAAATTTTCTTGAATTTTTTTTTATTTACTAATTATCTAATTTTTTTGTTGATTTATAAAGGAAATTGTTAATTGAATATGTTATACTTTAAAAGCATTGAAATAAAGTAAAAGTATTACAGGATTTTCAATTACTTTGAAGTTCATTCGTTTCTATTTATTTAAACTAAAAAAAAATAATTTTGTAGTGAATTAGGTTTGAAAATTTTAAATTTTCTTGAATATTTTTTTATTTACTAATTGTCTAATTTTTTTGTTGATTTACAAAGGAAATTGTTAATTAAATATGTTATATATGGAATGTATAGATATTATCATCTTTTGATGATGATTTCTCTTGGGAAAATGTGTTGTGAAGAAGGTGATGTTAGTAGATCAATGGGTTGGACAGCCCTGAATAGGAAAATAAAATAAGTGCACGCAGCAGCGTCATCACATATGAAGAAAATCGGTCATGTTAATTGGAAAGTTGCCTCTCGATTGTGTCGGAACTCTTTATTGGAAAACGCTTTATGAAAGGTGAGGAGGAGATGCACGGTTGATGCCTATCTATTGTTATATTTAGACGTAGCGGGATAATTGAGAGATTAATTTTGGAAACTGGGTCGCTATGCCTATTATTGCTATTATTAATAATACGATTCAAACTACTGAAATTCTAAAAGTGCGCTTCGCATTCAGGATATTCAGTATCACAGCTTGAAAGTTCTTTGAATGGTCGATAATTATACTGCACATATTTTTACTTTTCACAACATAAATTAAAAGTATTCAATAAATTGTAAAGCAATAATAAAGAAAAAAAAAAGACATTGACAGTTCAACTGACAGCTGATAAATTTTAGTTATTATGTTTCATTATGTTGACAAGCAGGTTTGCATCTGCTTTCATTATTAGAATCAGATAACTTTGACAGTTCAAATGACAGCTGACATTCTTAGTATGTTTGATTTGCTATTGATTGTCATAAAATCCGATGAAATTGACAATTCATTTTAATATCCAAATTATTTGTAACATGACAAGCAGAATTACCAATTGCCATAGAAAGCGTGTGACAGTTCAATTGACAGCTGACATATGTTGAATCAGACGTCAATTTCGTAATGAATATTTTCTTAATTAATTTGCTAAATTTGTTTAATCTTAATTAATTTTGAAAATAAATAAACATAAAAGAATTTCAATTAAAAAATAATGAAAATTTTATTACGTGAATTAGTATTACGTAATTGGGCAATTAATTAAACGTTAATCGCCTTAGCAATAAGCCCTGCAAAGTAATAAAATAATTTTGCACGAAGAATTTCGTCGCTTTCAACGATTAAATACTATTTAATTAAATTTTCTAATTCAATTACATTTATTTAAAAAAAATATTTGAGATCCAACAATTTTTGTTAATTTTTATTCATTAATTCTACGTATGTGTTGTATATTTATTTAGTTATTTTGTGAGTTTTTTTTTTAAATTTAATTATTTAATATAATTCCATTAAGAGTATGGAAATTGAAATGTCTTTGTTGGAATCCCGTCGAGCCCACGCATTTCATATGGTTAATGCACGTCTCGACACAATGCAAGGCAGCAGGAGGAGTACAGACAAAGTTCATTATCGGAGTTCAACGTAGTCCTCGACTAAATAAATATGCATCTCTGAAAGCAAAATAGAAACGGGGCAACAATAAAATCATTCTGTAACGTATGCAGCACTCGTGCTTTAGTAATACTTAAAATGCAAATTTATAACGTATCCTATGGTAATGAGACGTTACAATAAACGAGTTCGCTGCAAAAGCTGATTAACTCTACGTGGGTTTAGTTTATCTAACAGCTTTTCGATTCATATTCAAATTTTGATTGATGAGACTTAGTGAAAACTTGATGATATTTAACATGTTTTAAATTTCAATAATTTTCGAAAATACAATTATATTGCAGCATTTTTACTTTCTGATAATGTTGTTTAACAGTTTTTTAACAGTTTTAGGGATGGACTTTAGGGAGACGCATTTATATGATCTAATAATATTTCCAGTCCATTTTTAGTACTATATTTTATTTTTCTTATATTTTCTGCACAAGTTTTTTTTTCCACTTTCTTAATTATTATGATTTTGAAGATTTTGTTAAATTTAATATTATTTGAATTACGCCATCTCTGAGATAAAATTAGCAACTAAAAACTGATTTTATATTTACAAATGTTATTTGGATAAAATAAGCATTTCTTCATTAAAATATATCAAAATTTATTAAGAAATAAGAAAAAGTAATAAAATTTACTTGTATATTTATATCTGTGGATTAATTGTTGATTAATATTGTAATATTGTAAGAAAATCAAAGTACGTTCAAGAACATTACTTTTAGGTACAACAAATATTATTTGGAAAAAAAAGTTTATAATTTTTGCTTTGATTTACATTGATTTTATGAAAACAAGATAAAAAATAGGACCCAGCAGACTACCTTGA
Source organism: Nicrophorus investigator (assembly GCA_963457615.1). Taxonomy (NCBI): domain Eukaryota; kingdom Metazoa; phylum Arthropoda; class Insecta; order Coleoptera; family Silphidae; genus Nicrophorus; species Nicrophorus investigator. The sequence goes on along the minus strand of OY735142.1, from coordinate 6,628,471 downwards.
GGTACACCAGATATAATAAGTAAAAGGGTGAAGATCTTAAATCTTTGTCGATTGAAATATTTTTATAAAAAAATAAAAAAGTAGTAGCAAATATTTTTAGAAAGCAGTACATTTTAATAACAATCATATAATTACATAATAGTAATAATGACTCAAAGTAGATTTTTATGTTAACTTTCTTAAGAAATCAGAGAATAATTTGTTTATATTTTTATACTTATGTTATTTGGAAAAAAAAGTTTATATTCTTTGCTTTAATTTTATGAAGACAAGATAAAAGTAGGACCCAGTAGACTACCTTGAGGTATACCAGATATAATAAGAAAAAGGGTGAAAATCTTGAACTTTTATCAATTGAAATATTTTTATAAAAGAACAAAGAAGTAGTAGCAAATATTTTAGAGTCAAATTTTTCAGAAAGCAGTAAATCTATCAACAAATAATCAATAATGACTTAATTCTTTAATTAGATTTTGAGAAATGTGATATCAACTTTACTAAAATTATATAAATACAATAAGCTGCAATGAGTAATTTGTGAATAATATTATTCAATTTTACATTTGAATCAACATTCTATTCAGCACATTTCCATGTAAGAAAATCTGATTATCAATTCACGGTAAACGTCTTCTATTCGCAAGATATGCGAAACATGAGACTAAACAAAGAGCAATATACTACGACTCGCTGACTTGTGCGAAATAGGGCGAAGAGATATCAAACGGAGATTTGCAAATTGATACGGAAAACATGTACTTTTCCTTTGCATACAATTAAAACTGGACCTCATTTACTGGCGGATTTGTATTTCTATTATTATTTCATTTTTCGTTTATGTTGTTGTGCGTTCCGTGTTCTAAGGCCGAACTGGCACTGCACCGCACTGCTAAACGCGTAAATCAATAACCGACCGTAAAATGTTTGTCCTGTAAAATTATTGAAAATTCCCTGGCACACGGCTACAATCGCAAATGCCAGAATACGTTTCCAGTCTCTCAAATAATAAATGCCAATGCGGAATTTACATTTTTTTTTACTTTGTTCAAACATAAAACAAAATTTCTGTCAATTTTGACAATCTAAAAAATCTGACAGTTAACTTATAACCTAACCTAAAACAACTTTACTAAAGCTAACCTAACATATCGCCATTTACAAAATTTTTGCAACAAAATACATTTACTAAAAAAAAAATAACTTTTCACGTAACATATTTCAAATTTTGAATAATCAATTAAATTATGAATTAAAAATATTACATTGTCTAAATTCGCAAGATTGTATTTTTCCAGTGAAATAAATTACGTTGCATTTGATATTTCAAATAAAAAATGCGCAAGATATCATTCCAGAATGCAATTTCAGCAGTTTGCTCAGATTTATTTTTCTTTCTTAATAATACCAGGAACGAAATATTACGTTTAAGCATTCATCTGCAAAATTTGCATTTTTCTTATTCCAAATAAAAAACCTTGAGGTGAATCTAATTAATAAAAAAAATAATTGTAATTACATAATTTTTCACACATTATTGTTTGAAATAAACAATATTTTACGCTTTTAGTTCGTTAATAAAAATTATACAGTTATAGCAATAATTTCAAATATGAATGAATCATAAAATTACAATTTCCATATTTTATGAAGCGCTCTCACATTTTTATATTTGAACTTAATTATAGTTTTTTACACCTTTTTTATTTGCTATTTTTATTATTAACGGTTTCCTTTCAAAAGTGCGAATTAATTATAATCTTAAAAGTATAATAAGGAAATTAGTTCCGAGAAAAAATATGACATAAATTAATTACTAAGATTTATTCTTATATTTTCTAAAGTATTTGGTTTTTCTCATGATTTAACCACATTTTAGATGAACATGAAACTTAAATGTCGTTTAGGCGCATCAATTACTGTGTAGATAAGGAATACAAATTTTTGGGACGCCATCTCGTGGGATTTTAAGAAAGTAATCTGTTAATTCATGATATATCAATAGTGGTTGGTACACCTGATATAAAAGTATGTGTCATTGATTTAGATGTAGTATTATGAAGATATAAAAATCCTTGAGAAAAACCAATTAAATTAATGGCAGTTGCATAATTTCCTTATGTTTGTTGTGATCAAACCTGTTCTCGTTATTATACGTTCACATTGTCTTAGTTTCTTTTTTTGCTCGTGAAAAGTATACAGTTATGCTAATAAATTCAAAATGTGAATGAAACAAGCAAAATCATAAAACACAAGTTATGAATTATTTTCGCTCCGCGAAACGTTCTCACACTACTATAAACATTAACCATAATATTATCGTGATGATGGTAATCCTCTTGCCGCTCATTCTTTTCCTTTTTTCCATACCGAAGATGCCGCCTCCAATTATTTTACTTTAGTGAGGAGATCAAACAAAACTGTTTTATTAAAACCCCTGGCTCGGATCCAAGAATAATCAAACCGGTCTTCTATTTTTCTTTTCATTTTCTCTCTGTACCCGTAAAATATTTTACGCCAATTTGGCTTCTACAAAAAACGTCATACTTGCATACATCTCTTATTGACACTGCAAACCTCGTTTTTTACGACGCGTACGCAATAACCATCAAACAATATTGAAGTGTGACGCAAACGGAAGCTACAAATGCAATGACTTTGAGGATAAATTTATCGTGTGGTTTAATGGGGAGAAACGGACAACTATTAATGGTCTTTTTCTTTGAAAGCATTTTTTTATCGTCGCCGAAACGAATTATATCGCGCAAAATCCGTTGTTTTTTTTTTTGCTATCGACTTGAAATATTGGTCGTCCTAAATCAAAAGAAGCGATGTTAAACGAAAATAAAATTAGATGTTGGGTCGATGGCCCCTTTTTCCACTTTCTATTTTGGTTGTAATTTGTCTACTAACATCATCAATTCTTTTAAATTTCATTTGAATATTTTAACAAAAAGTATTTTTCAATGTTATGACTAGAACCATCATCAGTTTCATTAGGTTTCGTTGAATCATTTCACAAAAGTTATTTTTTATATTTTAATTGATGTATTAACGCGTTCGGCGTATATATCCGCCATATATTTACACAAAAAACAAACAGCCATCGAATCTTAGTTCAACGGACGCTCCAATATTTTACAGATGGAGCAGTCAAACGTCATTGTCATTGATCATCATAGCTGTCAAACTAAGTTGAGGTTATGTATCTTTCTCTCTAACAAAACTTTGACGTTTTTCCTGTCAAAACGGAACTGAAAATTCATAAAATTAAATTAAATGTAATGTAAAATATTTTTTCGTCACTAAAAACATTTTTATGTTTTATTTTGTCGTGCCATTAATATTTCCCCAGCAGTTTAAAAAAGTAACATTTCATTTAATTTGAATTACGCGGATCTGTGTTGAATGCAAAATATTTTTCAATGCAAATTTTAAAATAATTTAAATACTCTTTGCATACTATTATTGATTTGCAAACGACAAAACTTATTGATTCAATTAAGTCAACGTACTCATATCCAATTAGCTTTATACCAAATACGGATAAAAAGACATCCGCAAATGATTAACGGTCAGTTTGTTACGCGCAGTCCGACAAAAGCGAAAAATTAATTAACAATAGCTTATTTCCATTTAAATTCTCGTTTTTTCCGAAACCGTCTGCGGAGGAGGAAAAGGTAAACTGTAAGCAGAAGAAAAGAGCTTCGTGCGTACAGGAATGGAAGGAGACGAACAGAGTTATGCATATAAATACGCTATCGCTTCCTTTGAATATTTCATATTTACATACATTCATATTGTAATGTAATCAAATCTATTTAATATGCGGCAATGCAGCGATGCTTTTAAATGTTAAATTTAGAATTAACATTAGAACCGAAGAAGCGGATACCAAAAATAACAACAACATTAAATAGAAAGAAGTGTGAATGGAGCACATCATGAATGGGAGAACAATGGTTACGAAATTTATGTTAATTAGAACCGAAAGAAACGTAGAAATTAATTATAGTGGATACACATATTAATTTTTATTTACTTCACATTTGCATTGTATAAAATTTCAATATTATTAATTATAATATTCTGCCATGAAAATATTTGAAAAAAAAAATTTTTTCTTTACTCTAAAAATTAGGAAACAGACAAAATTTTCTATAATTAAATCAATTATGTACGGCTTCGATTAATCTGAATTAAGTATTGATAAAAATAGTAAACAAAATTATTTTTTGAACACAAAAATGATCGGTTTTTGCAATCATTTTATTCAGTTCCTCGATTAGTCCGGTTTCAAATAATTTCCTATATTTGTCGAATCGATTATTAATTTAGTGATTTTGCGTCCAACATTTGTTGTAATTTTTTTAATAAATCTCTTAGCCAGTAAAGTAGCATATCACATGAGAATACCAAAAAAAAAAACATTAATTGAATTGATTCTCATAAATTATCATTCAATTGGATTTAAATATTAATTTAAGATTTTAAATACTCAATTGATTTTTTGCAAATAAATTATGCAATTATTTTGTATAGGAATAAAGCAGGAAAGAAGTAGCGGAAGAGTTAGTATTTATAAATTTAATCACACCTTCGACTGCAACGGATGCAATTGTAATCAATGGGAATCGACTGAAATAATGGTAATTTGCGCGAGCTGGTAAATGTATACGCATAATAATGATGTAGATTTGGAAGTAAATAAGAGGATGGAAGTGGTGATTGCTGTATACGTAGACTTGGAATTGCTGAACGGAGAGAGCAGCTTTTAAGACGACGTCGGTCTACTAAAATGTTCCCATCGGGATTTTCAAGTTCTCCATCGAGAATAGGCATTATTATGTAAATGGCGTTGCAAGTCGAAGCTCGTTATTCGCAGGAGATACGCTCTGGTAAAGTATGCTATTTCTTTTCCAAATTTGCAAATATCGATACTCTAGGTCTACATAAAAATTTATTGGCTAATACAAAAGATTTATTCATTGAATTCTAACAAAAAAAAGTAATAATTGTTAAAGTATTATTTTTACAATTGATTTTAGGATAGAATTTGTAATAATAAGAATCAATTAAAATTTGATAGTTTTAGTCCAAAATTTACATTAAATTATACTTGAATTCGAACAAAATCGATACAAAATCTGTATAGTTAAGAATTATTTTTACATTTGATTTTAGGATGAAATTAGTAATAATAAAATCAATTAAAATAAGCTAGTTTTTTTTTTAAATTTACATTAATGGATACTTTAAGTCTAGATAAAAATTTATTAATAAATTTGATAGTTTGGAATCTAATAAAATTTCGATATAAAATATGTAGTGTTAAAAAATTATTTTTACAATTAATTTTAGAATAAAATTAGTATTAGTAAGAACCAATTAAAATATGATATTTTTCTTTCAAAATTTTTAATAAATCGATATTTTAAGTCTAAATAAAAAATTATTAATGAATCTGATAGTTTTATTCATTGAAGTCTAATAAATTTTCGATATTAAATCTGTAAAGTTAAAGAATCATTTTTACAATTGGTTTTAGGATTGTAATTATAAGTGTCAATTAAAATATGTTAGTTTTTTTTCCAAAATTTACATTAATCAATACTTTAAGTTTAGATAAAAATTATTGATTAATCTGAGAGATTTGTTCATGAAATTGCAATAAAAATTTGAAGAAATTAGTAATAATAATTAATTCAAATATGCTAATTTTTCTTTCGAAACTTACATATTGATTAATGTATTTTAAGTCAAGATAAAAAAATATTGATTAATCCGAAAGATTTGTTCACGAAATTGCTACAAAAATTAGATGAAATTAGTAATAATAAGAATTAATTAAAATATGTTAACTTCTCTTTCCAAATTTACATATTAATCAATACTTTAAGTCTACATACAAATTTATTGGTTAATCCGAGAGATTTGTTTACGAAATTGCAACAAACATTTTATTCTAAATTATAATTATTAAAAATTATTTTTTTAGGGTATTTTCAAATTATTTTCTGTGTTAAAATATTATAATCCTAAAGTAGACTATTATATTTTTTGTGTGTCTTTTGAAAATACCCAAAAACATTTTTTTTATTGATTCTGTTTGAACTAACACATTTCAGTTTAACGTATTAACTAATTTTGTTAAGTAATAGTTAAATCTAAATCTAAAGTATGTAAATTTACAAATTCCTGAAAGGACTATTATATCATATTTTATCAAAACGTATATATTGAAAATACTTAAAATATTACACTTGGAACTTATATATCAATATATTTGTATAGTCAAATAGATTATGTAAGACTGAGATTAAAAGAAAACGTTTTATCTAATTTTGTAATGAAAATCTATATAAGTTTAAAAAAAAATGTTTAATCAAAAACTGTATTTCTTTCAATTAGTATTATTTCGATTAATCGACTTATAATAGATGAAAATTTGCTTTTTATATTAGATCTAATTTTGTAATGAAAATCTGTATAATTTACGAAACGTAAAAATTTGTTTAATTTACTTGGAATAGAAGAAAACATAATAATTTTTAATAGTCTCAATTTTGTAATGAAAATCCATGTAAGTTTCACATTTTCCATTAATTTAATTTAAAATAGAAAAGAATGTTCAATTTTGTAACAAAAATCTGTATAATTTTCAAAAAAGTAAGATTTCTTTAATCGACTTGGTATAGAAATAAAATGTTTTTATTTATTCTCAATTTTGAATATAGTAAAAATTTGTTTAATCGACTTAAAATAGAAAAAACCGTTATTATTTTATTAAGTCAAATTTTATAATGAAAATCTATATGATTTTAATCAACTTTGAATTGCTATTTGTGTCAATTTCGTAATAAAAATCCATTTTAATTTAAAAAGTAAACTAAGTAAAATCTTGTTTAATCGACTTTAGTTGATAAAAAATAATCGGTAAATCCATTTTTTTTTTAATGAAAATTTATATAATGTACAAATAGTTAAAATTTAGTTAAATTAGTCTTAGAAAACGTAGTTATATTTGTATTAGGCCAAGAGATCCGTGTTCAATGAAGTAGTTGTTACTCTCAGGAATGTATTTACACTCTCTAGTGTGAGTCTCATACTTGCCCGGAGCAAATAACTCCCACGTCAAATCTTTACCCGTATACTCGGATTTGCGAAAACCGATAGTGTTTGAATATTTACGAATGCAGAAAATTTCCAAGAAAGTTCCATGCATGGTTTAACACAACTGTTCAAAGTTAGATTACTCATCTAATTGAATCCATAATTTCATTAGAAATGGAATTTACATTCTAAAAATAATTAAAGTTTAAAATTTGTTTCCTTCTTTCTAATTTTCTTCTTAAGAATAAATGAAAGTAAAACTTTTACAATAATATTTTTGGTATTAATTACAAATAAAATATTCTACAATAGAAATTATTTGTAATCCAAAAATAAATATTTTCAATAATATCGTTTACAAAAGAATTGGGGAATGGTTGAATGCAACCATCATCTGCACTTAGAAGCCAAGAATTTTAGGTGCGAGATATTTAAAGAACTAATAAATCATTATTAGTTTTCTTTGAGATAAACATATCAATCACTCGGTGTGCCACCAATTAGAATTCCAAATGGTTTTTCGGCATCCTCGCGTCGAGTATTAAGAAATATTTAAAAACGTGAGTGACCGAAGACTAAACAAAACTGTTTAAATACACATCAAATCCAGATTTTCAACTATGTATTATATAGTTTATATACCTACATATGCTTACAAAATTAATTTCAAGAAACCTGACAAAATATTGCATAAAAAAGTTTTCTCAATTAAAAATCAAATAAACTCATAAATAATAAATCTTCAATATTTTTTAGTTACTCTACCAAAAGTTTCAAACAGATATTATCTGGATTATATAAGGTATGGTTTTCTAATTAAAACTTTAAATTAATTAAAAATAAATAAAGAAAATATAATAAAATTAAATATTAAATGTAAATATGTTTGTTAATAAATTAAATATTATACAAAAATGATATAACAGTTTGGTTGATGAAAATACGGTCAATGCACTTGTGCCAACTGTACGCAAGTTCATTTGCGTCATATTAGTGTATCTGCGAAGCGGGAATCTCTTCAATTATTGCAATTATCGGCAACGCTTTCGACATCGGAGGATTTAACCTCATGTTTACGATAATTGCGATAAGCTTCTATGACCCAAACATTTGCACCCAAAGCTTGACCATCGGAGCAGCAATGAAGCGCTTACCTAATCCATAGTATAACAATGATGTAACTATTATGAAGGTATTACAGTCAATTAATTTACATAAATTTGTGCTTATTTATATTTTTTTACAATTTCAAGCAAAATATGTCCATAAATTGTTCTATAACTAAATTAAGAAAATAACAACCAAGAATTTAGAAATGTAATTATCCAGATGAAACAATCCAAGGGTTTCGACAATTATGATGCAGAAGATGTTAGAATTTTTTTTGTTCTCGGTAGAATATTTAGAAAATTTTGTTCCTAATGAAGATAAAGAAAATATAAACAGAAATTAAGAAGTTTTTTCTGAAAAAATGTTAACACCCAAAGATTTATGACATTGAACAATTTTTGTATTGAAAATTTTTGTAGTATTTTTTTTTATGTTTTATAGTGAAAATGTTCCTAATTTTAGAAGAAGTATTACTAATGAAGTGTTACTAATGAATAAAATAAAATGAAGTCAGCAATAATTAAGAAAAAATGTTAACAACCGAAGATGCAATTTTTATATTGAAACTGTTTCAATTTTTGTATTGAAAATGTTGCAATTTTTGTAGTGAAAATGTTCTTAATTTTAGAATAAGTGTTATTAACGAAGACAAAGAAAATAAAGAAGTTTTATCAAAAGAAAAAACAAAAATCCAAAAATTTATATCATTGAAAATGTTTCATTTTTTGTATTGAAAATGTATCAATTTTTGTATTAAACAAGTTTCATCTTTTGTAGTAAAAATGTTCCTAATTTTTGAAGAAGTGTTACTAATGAAGACAAAGAAAATTAAGTCAGAATTAAAGAAGTTTTTTCCGAAAAAAAAATTTCACAACCAAAATGTTGCAGTTTTTGTATTGAAAATGTTTACATTTTTGTAGTAAAAATGTTTCATCTTTTGTAGTGAAAATGTTCCTAATTTTAGAAAAAGTGTTACTAATGAAAACAAAGAAAATTAAGTCAGAAATAAAGCAGTTTTTTCCGAAAAAAAATTTCACAACCAAAGATTTATGACATTGAAAATGTTGCAGTTTTTGTATTGAAAATATTTAAATTTTTGTAGAAAAATGTTTAAATTTTTGGAGTAAAAATGTTTCATCTTTTGTAGTGAAAATGTTCCTAATTTTAGAAGAAGTATTACTAATGAAAGCAAAGAAAATTATCAATTGTATCATTGAAAATGTTTCTTTTTTTGTATGAAAATCGCAATTTTTATAATGAAGAATTTTAGTAGAAGTGTTCTTATTAATAGAATAATGTTAAAGTGAAAAAAGTCTGTTTGGTAAATTGTAATAGTTCAAAATATGATTTCACTTTGTATGTAAGTTTTTCATTTAAACTTTTCTTGGTTCGATGAAAAAGTGTTTCATTTTCTTTACCAAGGAATCTATCCCCATTCTGATAATTCGTTAATCGAGGTAATTATATTATGCAAGATTATAATAATATTATGTTAAAAATAAAATTTTGTTTTAGCAATATTATAGGTGTTTCCTTTAAGATTTTAAATAATTACAGCTGATTGATAAAAATAAGAATTTAATTAAACATTTCGTGAAACTCTGACGAAAAAGAAAAAAATTGCTGAAATTTCAGAATGTCAGAACGAAAGTGGCTCAGGTTGAAAACAAGATTTGTTTTTTTTTGTTGTTGTTGTTATTTCGTATCTGGCTGTGGCGCCCTAAATATTTCCACACTGCATGTCGCCGTAAATTTAACTCATAACTTACTAATAATAATATGTCATTATTGCCTGCGGTGAGCGGCCATCCCAGAAATAGAACGGCAGGAAAAAAATCATCCTCTCTTCCAATCAGCTGCTGACAGTGACAGTTATGACGTGTTCATTACATTAGCAGCATACCGCACACACTCGCTCGCGAAACACGCAAATAGCGCGCATTTCACTACATGCAAAATACCAGGAACGTAATACTGGTGGCAGTTAAAATACTCGTACTCATCCGATGACGATGACGGGTAACGATTTTCAGCGTTCGCATCTGAAGCAGATGCATCAATTAAAACAACGCACGGAACATTAAAATCACGTAAAGCAAAATGAGAGCACTGGACGAGTTGTTACATCAGCACGGTCGGGGTGTTGTACCATTCAGCAATGTTATGCATCCACATATAAATCACGAACCTGCTTGTAACACACGCGTTTTGTATATCTGTTCTTACCGCAATTTATGGCACTCACCAATAATCGAAAGGTTTCAGCATATATCAATTCAGTGCAAACATGTATAAGATCATAATTTACTAGAATTATAAATATTTCATATTATTATATAATTATTTTAATTTAAACATTTTTGTAAGATTCGCACATCAAAGTGAAGTCAGAAATGACAGAACAGATTCAGCGAAATGCAATTAGTAATAGTAAATGCGTCAATGAGTCATTAGACAACTGTTTTAAAACCTCACCTACTTAGAGCATTAATATTAATTACAAATGATGTAAGAATACCGCCAATATCTCGAAATGTTTAAAACCGGACTAATCGAATACTTTTAAAACACATAAAAATAACAATTTTAAATTTCTTATTAAATTTTCATACCGTACTATGAGGAATCCGTACTGAGCGAAGACGTATTATTTATTAATTTATTAGTTCATATTTAAAATCATTTTTATTACGTTTTTCTAGAAATTTCACATTCGCCAAGCAGTTACAGTCAAAGTGAGTATAATTTACATTTTCTTAATTTCTAGAATTAAATGTGCATTGAATCTACATTTACCAAATGGATTGATAACAGTATACATTTACCGGAAAATGTATACATTTTACCGAAGAGTTTAATCATATTAATTTAATTAAATTCGTCAAATCAATAACAAAAATTGAAAATATAAAAGATTGAGATTTTTTTTTAAAGTAGATTACTTACTCAATAAAATATTACTAATAAATTTTAATAATTATAATTAATATAAGAAAAAATGTTGCAATGATTGATTAATAGGTAATAATTTAATTTAAGATTATTTTTATTTTTTTTTATAAATTCAAATAACAAAAAATTTTCCAGAAACTACATAATTAATGTCAAATAAAACAAATATGATATAACTAAAAAAATAACAAAGTTTTCCTGCAAATTATTATTTTCATGTACATGCAAACTTTTCAATTTATTAATTTTAGAATATTTATGTAATATTTATTTTCTCTCTTAGAATAAAATAGGCCACAAACTATAATTGCAACCCTATCGAGTGGGAACTCTGCGGATTCGAGTCATTAACCTTTCCACAATTTACAACCCTGTCGTAAACGTTGTTATGTGTTCGGTTAATTTACCTTTTCCATATTATACCGTAAATGTTGTTGAACATCCAGCTAGATTAGTTATAGGTGCTATGGGGGGTTAACGGGCTTTTACGACAGTGGTTGTAAACGTTCATATAAATCTCTTTACACGTGCATTCATTTTCACACATTTAATACCACTATAAAAGAAAAACATAAATTGTAACTTTAATTTCTAACAACAAAATTCTTATGTAATTATAGTTTTTTTACAGTCAACATACAGCAAAATACAAACTGCTATAATATTAAACCCAAAAAATAAATTATAAATTTACAAATTTTATTATAAAAATATACAGTAATAATGTCTGGTTTTTTTAAACTAAATTGGATGAGTTTTGTACCGATCAGGTAGAATATTTTTCCCATTAAAAACAGCTCGAAATAGATTTTGACCACACATTTCGAGTTAAAAATGCGAATTTAAATCCGTCTCCTTCGCTCCTCTAAACAATACTTGGAAAGGTAGAGAAAACAAGCTAAAATAATAAATCGCGCTGAAACTTGTCATTCATTATTCTAAGAAATACCGGCATCATTAAATCGGTCATAAAAAATCTTAACGTCTCTTTTCTTTATAAAATTTAAAATATTTTTTTCCCGTTAAGCGAGATGAAAATACGATAATATTATTATGAAGAAAATTTTCAGTCGTTTTTTCATTTAACAATAAAAATTATTCATATTCTCATTTATTTATAGTTATTTGAATTATATAACTAAACCAAAATAATAATTACAATTTTTACAAAAAAAATATGTGGAAATATTTGATGTGAAAATACTGTAATATTACGAGATAAAGTTGTATTGACCGCAACGACCGCACTCGACAATGAACATGTTTGCTCCTCGCTGGAAATTATTTAGCTAAATAATATACATACACTGAAACGGGATATTTAAATTAGGGATTTACATTTAGTTTGCTGAACATTTTAAGCAAATACAAAATGTTTCACGTTTTCTGTAAATAATAATATCTAAACTGAAACAACTACTTTACGTCGTAATGCAAATTAGAATTAAAATATTATTTCTGACTGTCAAAATTCCGATGTCTAAAATGGCATTTTGACATATGTCAAATTGTTATATCAATGTGTCAAATTATTATTTCAAAATGTCAAATTATTTAGAAATGTCAAAATTGATATGTCAAATTATCATTTCAAAATGTCAAAATTCAGATGTCAAATGTAATCATAAAATTTGATAACCCAAACTGTGGCCAAAAATAAATTTGTTTAAATAAAGTTTGATAAACTAATTATTACTAATTCATGTATCTTTGCTGTAAAGAGATTAAAATTGGTATTCAAAAATTTAAATAACGTTAATTGCCCAAAATAAGGGAGTAAAATTAATTCGCGGCGAGAGATTAAAAGTGCAGAAACGTGAGATAAAAGGAGACTGCAGGGTCGCAGTTATCTCCTGCAAAAATCCCTTCGTCCTCGTAAACTCGACCGAAGAAGTAAAGGAAGTTTCCTTAAAATTTTAATGAAATTCCCCGTCCCCATGAGAAGAAGTTATAAAATTTTAAAACTTCCTTAAGACGATAAGAAATATGTTCAAATTTGACTCGCTAATATAGTGGAACGTGTGAGAAATCAACAACTTGAAAAACATACAAATAACATCTCGTATCACAATTTCATACATATTTAAGAGATGAAGTGCGGAAGAAGTGAACAAAAAATTTAGTCATTGATTATGCTGCGTGTGGCTTACAACAATTTATCAAGGCCACAGTTTAATTAGTGTTACTTAACATGTGGATGATTCATAATAATAAAATATTTTTTACTATTAATTATACTGCTTTGCACGTTTCAATTAAATTTTTAATTTAAATTAGTAAATGTAGCTCACATTTTTATTCGCATCATACAATTTAATGCAAAAAGTTATATAATTGTAAATTTTTAATGTATGAAATAATAATTTTGACATTTCTATATAATAATTTGGCATCATAATTTGACGTATGAACACTGACATTTTGAATTAATTATTTGACATCAATTTTGAAATAGCAAAATGATAAAATAATAATATGATGTTATATTTCGAATAAATAATTTGACATTTTCAAATAATAAATTGACATTTTAGAAAATATTATTTTCAAAATGTCAATATTTTGACACTAAAATTTTGACATTCTGAAATAATATTTTTAACTGTAAATTTAATACAATTTTGTATACACTTTACCGACTAAATTATTGTAATCATTGAATGTAAAATTTTGGAATTAAAAAATATTTTCTACTTGTAACAAATAGATAAATTAAGATGTGCCAATTATATAATATTTAGTGCCTTTTTATTTGCAAAAATAATGAGTATTATTAATTTTGTACAAAAAAAATCATTGGTTTTGGTTAATTAAACAGTGTTAATAAATTAACGTTAATAATTTAATTAATTAATCATTTTATTACAGTTAAATGCATAAATTTCAAGGTATACAATCATCCAATTTAAATAAATAATTTAAAATGATTCCACCAGAAAAAATGGGCGTGAAAATGGGTTAAAAGAAATTGGTTTCAAGCAAATTATTGCCATCAATTATATTTTTTTTATAAATTTTATTGCAATGAAAGATTATAATGAGGTCATAAATGCTTTCCATTTGATTCGTTAATAATTTGTATTATTACTAATCTCTATAATTATGTAAATAAAATAAACATTTATTTTTATACAAAAAAAAATACGTATTTCTAATTTTTAGTGAATGATTAATATTTATTTAAAAAAGAACAAAAAAAAAGAAATAATTAAATAATTTATCAAATATTATATAATTTTTATATTTTTTAATGATTTGCTTCAAATTGACACCTTCAAAATTTAGTACAATAAATTAAAATTAATGAAAAAAGCAATACTATTATTATATAATTATCTGCAATGTTGCAAATCGTTTTAATATAATAATATATTATTTTTATAGAAGAGTGAATCAATTTCTCAAAAAATAAATCAAAATTATAATTTATTGAATATTTTTAAAAAATGTTTGTAAAGAAATTTAGTGAATATTTATATAAATAATTCAGGATATATTAGAAAATACTGAATGTGGAAGGACTTTGAATAATTATTATTTTATGAAGCAATTACATTTAACGCTCTCAGCTTTACATTTTAAATAATATATCGATAACCAATTAACTTAGATTAAGATCTACATATGCAAAATTCTTGAATTAATCTTAATTTTTCTCCAAAATTTAAAAAATATTGTGCGCTTAGAAAGTATCACCAATTTCTATAATTAATTAAAGAATCAAGATTTAGAAAAGTTAATTTATTTAATAAAAAAAATATATTTTAATCCAGTTTTGAAAAAATAAAGTTTTACAAAAATTATTATATTTTTTCGGAATTTTGCTTAAAATTAAAAAAATATATATTTTCATAAATATTTCGTTAATTAATAAGATTGGAAATGAAATAAATCAATGTTAAATTATTATGGAATACCTCGCATAGTCCGGGTAATCAAATACTTGTTGTTGTTTGAAACCGGACTAAACGAAGATTTAAATTCATAAAAAAGGAAAAAATCGATGTAAACTAAAATAATTTTGTGAATTCCGGACTGATTGAAACAGGACTATGCGAGGTATTACAAATTATGTTATTAAGGAAATTTAAATATTATAAATAAAAATACTATTTTTGTGTGCAATCTCAATAAATGTTGTTTACAGAAGTTTAAAAAATAATTAAGTTTCCTTTTTTGTTTTTATTGAAATCGACTCTTGAAATGTATATTGAAACGATGTATATTTTAAGAAACGTTTTTTAATTAAAAAAGCTTATTTCGATTTATTTCTAGAAGATCTCGGCGAAGCTGCAGAGATTTATGTAAGCGCAATAAATAAAGTTTGTTTTTCACATAAAGCCGATATTAATTCTGCGCGTTAAGAACGTATTTATTGTGAAAATAGCTTAGGATTAATTGATTTACCTAACGAAAATTTAAGCTATCATTTTATATTAAAAAAAACTCGTGAAAACCGTTAACACTTTCGTTCGAGCATTTTTGACAGTAAACACCGTGAGGTAATATAAACGCGCTCGCAACGCATAGTATTTACACTATCCGCAGATTCAACAATGATACTTTGTTGCTTTGATGCTCAAATAAAACGCGAAGGATTTATAAATAATTAAAAGTACAGAATGTAATGGACGCGTTGATAGTCAGATTTTGTTTAAAAGATTTATTGTAGAGAAATAATTGTAGAATTTGGAAATTTAAAAAGTATTTTGTAATAAATATTATTACATATAATAAATGAAGCGAAAAACGTTAATATTATTTGTTATTAATGGAATTTTTTTGATAAAACTTAATTACATTTGAATTATTATTTCAAACATTTAAATTGAAAATTCACCAAAGTTAAAAAAATAGCAAAAATATTTCCTATTTTTTGTATAACTTATTCAATGTTGATTTCAAAACATAAAATATGTCTTGATAATTAAATGCATTTCCTTCTTCTAGATTTTAATCGTTGTCTGATAAAAATAAGTCTACTAAATATAAAAAAATAATGATTAACTTCAAACTGAATGAAAATCCTGATTTAAACGATTCTCAACCAATGGTTCTCGTTAAAATTAGTTATTGGGTCTTGAAATGACAGCTGTCACTTAGTGTCAAAACGAGGAACTATTGTTAAAGAACCAAAGTTAAAGAAATAGCAAAACTATTTCCTAATTTTTGTATAACTTATTCAATGTTGATTTCAAAACATAAAATATGTCTTGATAATTAAATGCATTTCCTTCTTCTAGATTTTAATCATTGTCTAATAAAAATAAGTCTACTAAATAAAAAAATAATGATTATCTACAAACTGATTGAAAATCCTGATTTAAACGATTCTCAACCAATGGTTCTCGTTAAAATTAGTTATTAGGTCTTGAAATGACAGCTGTCACTTAGTGTCAAAGCGAGGAACTACTGGAGTACTCTTAGTAATTGCGTCGCAGTACAACTATAAGCAAATATTTTAGGGAAAAAGGTTGAAAAACTCTGATCTAATAAATAATTTTTAAATTTCAATCATTAATAATATAGATTTGATATATTAAGTGTTAAAAATTATTCAAATTTTTATGTAAACCAATAATATTAATAAACATTTTTTTATTGCATTATTTTTTAAAAAATCCAAAGATTTCTTCAACATCTTCAACTAAAAATAAATATTCTAACCAATTGCAATTGAATTGAATAATTTTTCTACCAATTTTTTGAGAAATTTTCACCTAAACTGAAACGCATCTTACACAACTAATTCCATATTATTTTTCTAAATTTTAATTATTATTCAATATGTATAACTTTAGTGAATTCTGTGTTAAATTAATCAAATTTTGCTCAATTTTTTTTCAAAACTAATAATATTAATACACATTTTTGTATTGCATTATTTTGAAAAATCAAAAGATTTCAACATCTTCAAATAAAAATTAGAGTTGTAATCAATTACAATAGAATTTAATAAATTTTCTACCAATTTTTTGGTAAATTTCCACCTAAACAGAAACGCATCTTACACAACTAAATCCATATTATTTTTTCTAAATTTTAATCATTATTCAATTTGTATAACTTTAAAATTTTGTGTTAAATTATTCAAAATTTACTCCAATTTTTATCTAAACACATTTTTTATAGCATAATTTTAAAAGAATCCAAAGATTTAAACAACTTAAACCAATAATATTATTTTGAAAAATCCAAATATCAACATCTTCAAATAAAATAAGAATTGTAATCAATAATATTATATTTATTCTATTGAATATTTTGAATTTCAGAAGAATATAAATTTATAAAATAATTTTTTTTTGTATTTTCGTTACATTATTATAAAACGCTCTCAATTTCTTTAAATTAAAAATAATTAAATTTATAAGAAAATTATTTTGAAATTCAATTAATTTTGTACCATTATTTAGAAAATTTATTTAATGAAACAAAAAATTTTAATAACTAAATTAAATTTTCTTTTTACAGTTTTAAATCATCTAATAAATATTAAAATTATGTCAAATTGTTACATAAAAATGTAATATTTTCTATTTTTTAAATAATAAAAGTACAAAATGTAATCAGATTTTTGTATTTTCTGAATACATGTTTCCTTCTGATGCTGATCCATATATTTATTATTGAGATGTGAGGGATATTGCGAAAACGGAAAATTTATAAAGACGCGTGTAAAATAGGTCAGGCCACAGATGTACGGATGCGAGGATTTGAATCGTAAATACCATTTAAAAAACAAGAATAAAGTAAGGAATTTTTCTACAAAGTTGCAAGAAAAACTATGGTGGATTTACCTTTGCTTGGAATGTGATTCCATGATGGAAGGCCTCCTCAGGATGCAGCGGTATCCTGGTGTCATAGTCATCGTTTTGCACCAAATCGTACTGCTTTTTCGAGGGCATCGTGCCCAGATTTTATGAAGCCACTGTCCAAAAAATAAAACACTCACACACAACAACAACAGGGAAAAAAAAAACGTATTCACATATTCACTGAATCACACCCGTGTAACGTAACGAAAATAGTCCACAAAAAATAATAATTTAAACCATTAGTTTTAGTCTTCTCAATGATTTTATTTGCAGATCTCACTTATAATCACGCACACGACAACAAGAAAAAACTGATCCTTTTGATGCGTGGGAACTGTATCATATGTAACGAGTTTCCTTTCGGCTTTACTCTCGCGTTTTATTTCTATATATCTTTTTTAACTTTTTTTTTTTTATTTTTGTTTTATTTTTTTAAATTTATCCCATCAACATGAGGAGAGGATTCACACGTGGTTTCTAAAAATACCGGCGCCGTCTCTTCGCAGCAGCAGCAACGGCGGCAGTACCAGTGCCCCAGCGATGCGGACAATATAAATACTTCGTCGTCGTACGGATGGATTGTACACCTAGTGTCTGTCTGTCTAGCTAACTAGAAGGTACCGCCGATGATCATCTGAGTGTCTTCGGAAGACTGAAGGCTTCGAGAGGCGCGTGCTGTATTTATTATTTGTCCGGGTTTGTCATCATCGCGGATGGATGATTCATTTTGGCTCATTACGCTGTTAGATCCACAATAGCCGCGTCGTCGTTTCCCATCTGAAACAGAAAGAAAGAAAGCACGTTCGATTCATCTGGATTGAGATAACAATGAGTGCACGTCAAACACACACACACACACTACATACTACATGTCATTTTATTTCAACTTTCTGGAAAACTTATTATTTGCTCTATTAGGCACAAAACGCAAACTTAATCTATTTACTAAATTAAATAAATTATGTTCTAAAATTTACTCAAAATTATATAAACGTTATAAAGTGGATTTTTTGTATATAAATTTATTGTTTGGTCCTTTGTCCTCAAAACTATATTTACTACATAGATATATAAATATTGCCTAAAACTCTAATAAATTAGTTCTAAAATTCAGTAAAATCCACTGAAAATATTTAATAATGATTCCAACAACAAAAAAGTTATAAAGTGCATTTTTTGTATGTATAAATTATTGTTTGGTCTTTTGTCCTCAAAAACTCATGCGTAACTAAACTACTAAATCTATGCACTACATAGATATATAAATAATTCCTATAACTAATAAATTAGTTCCAAAATGTAATAAAAATTCACTGAAATTATTTAATAATTATTCCAACAACAAAACAGTTATAACGTGATTTTTTTTACGTAAAACTTATTGTTTGGTCTTTTGTCCTTAAAACTCATACGTAACTTAACTACTAATTCTATTCACTACATAGATATATAAATAATTCCTATAACTCTAATAAATTAGTTATAAAATTCTGTAAAATCCACTGAAAGTATTTAATAATTATTGCAACAACAAAAATTATATAACTGTTATAAAGTAACTTAACTACTAATTCTATTTACTAAATAGATATATAAATAATTCCAATGACTTTAATAAATTAGTTCTAAAATTCAGTAAAATCCACTGAAATTATTTAATAATTATTGCAACAACAAAAATTATATAACTGTTATAAAATGTATTTTTTTAATATAAAACTTATTGTTTGGTCTTTTGTCCTCAAAACTCATACGTAACTTAACTACTAATTCTATTCACTACATAGATATATAAATAATTCCTATAACTCTAATAAATTAGTTCAAAAATGTAATAAAAATTCACTGAAATTATTTAAAAATTATTGTAACAACAACTGTTATAAAGTTCATTTTTTTATGTAAAACTTATTGTTTGGTCTTTTGTCCTCAAAACTACTTAACTACTAATTCTATTCACTACATAGATATATAAATAATTCCTATAACTCTAATAAATTAGTTCTACCGGTCGATAGCCCTTTGGCCAGCATGTAGACTGTATTTTTTTTTTTTTTTTGGTTTTCTTAATTTATGTTAGAATTTACTTAATTATTTTGAGAGTTGTTATTTTTATTTTGGTTGTTATTATTATGATTTGTATTTATCTATGGAATGTTTTTTTTTTTTTTTTTTTTTTTGTATGTTGCTGTCTGGCCAATAAATTATGTATATATATTTTAGTTCTAAAATTCAGTAAAATCCACTGAAATTATTTAATAATTATTGCAACAACAAAAATTATATAACTGTTATAAAGTGCATTTTTTTTAATGTAAAACTTATTGTTTGGTCTTTTGTCCTCAAAACGCATGTGTAACTTAACCACTAAATCTATTTGCTACATAGATAGATAAATAATTCCTATAACTCTAATAAATTAGTTCTAAAATTCAGTAAAATCCACTGAAATTATTTAATAATTATTGCAACAACAAAAATTATATAACTGTTATAAAATGTATTTTTTTAATATAAAACTTATTGTTTGATCTTTTGTCCTCAAAACGCATGTGTAACTTAACTACTAAATCTATTTGCTACATAGATATATAAATAATTCCTATAACTCTATTTAATATTTAATAATTATTGCAATAGCAAGAATTATATAACTGTTATAAAGTGCATTTTTTTATGTAAAACTTATTAATTGTTTTTTGTCCTCAAAACTCATACGTAACTTAACTACTAATTCTATTCACTACATAGATTTATAAATAATTCCTATAACTCTAATAAATTAGTTCCAAAATTCATTAAAACACTCTTAAATTATTATTTTCGTAAATAATTTCAATTCATTAAAAGTTAATCATATTTTTGTACGTCAACATCCTTTTTTTTTTTTTTTTTGTAAAACTTATTATTTCATCTATTAGGTGCAAAACGCAAACTATTAACTATTTAATCTATTTCATAAATTAATTAAGTTCCAAAATTCACTCAAATTTGTTATAATTATTAATATTGTAACAAAAATGTTAAATAAATCTTATAAAGTGCAGTTTTTTATGCAAAACTAATTGTTTGGTCATAAGTAATTTAACCTATTTGACGAATTATAAATAATTTGTATAAATCTAATGAATTAGCCCTAAAATCCTTTAAAATATATTTTTTTTTTATAAAACTATTTTGGCTCCAAAACGCAAACTTTTCTCATCGACTAAATCCTATAGTATATAGCCCTTTTATAACAGTTAATCATTTTTTATTCCATAATTTTAAAACTGCATTTTAGAACAGAATTATTCTTTTCTCTATAAATTCATATTCATATTTCTGCAAGAATAAATTTACAAAATGTTATTCAATGATGTTTATAAAATTTGTATTAAGAAGAATTTTTTTCAAATTTGAATCTTGAAAAAATTAAGTTTTAAAATACTGTAATATACTTATTACAAAATATTATAATAATTCTTAACAGAAACTTGTATTAATACGTAAATCTATTTGTTTCTTTTAAATCTGTATCTATATTCCATATTTATACTTATAGAAAAATTTAATGCGAAAATCACCTAAAATCTAAATTAGTTTTATAATTTAACGTTATTTTTACATTTATATAAGATTTTGTACTATTTTTGATAAAATTTATTCAATAATAGCCACAAAACAGAAATTTGTATTAATAAATAAATCTCATTTGTATATTTTTAGAAAATTAAATATTAGTTTCATAATTTCACGTTTAACTGCTCTAAAAACAATATGAATTTCATGCCATATTTAATAAAATTAATAAAACATAAAGTTACACGAATTAATAATTAAATCGAGCAGTTTTTTTAGGTTTTAATTACTAGTAAATATTAATATAAATCTAATCTGAGTAATTTAAGAAATTTAAAGAAAAATCTTTTTATATAATTTTTGTTCCAAGTTTTAATTTAAAATTCTTATAAACCAAAGTTTTCATATTTATTCTAATATGAAATTGGGTGTCATCAAAATCTGAACATTTCAATCAAATCTAAATACAAATAAGAAAGAAAAAATATATCTTAATATTTTTGTAAATATTTAAATTATTATGTCTTTAAATAAAAAAATATCTTGTTTATATTATTTATAAATCTGTATTATTTTATACAATTTTCACAACAGTTTTTGTTGATCATTTATTGACCTTAAAATGTGCTAATCCTGACTACGAAGATTCATTCATCCATACAGATTTCATTCATAATTCAATATGCATAACCCAAAGTATTTGAATAAACAATTACAATTCTTAGTAAATTAAATGATTTCATCCTTGAGAAAAAAAAAATAATCTATAGAGTCTAGACATACAATATAATTACACTTATTTATAAAACTTTTACTATTTCACTCCATTATCGTCAAAAACAAAATTTAAATTTTCCAACGAAAATAAAACCAAAATTTATATAATTCCAGAATATTCTTAAACAACGTTAAATACTTATAAAATACATATATGACGATGTATTACTAATTTTTTATAAACTTATTGTTTGATGTTCTATTAGCCTCAAAAAACTAAACGTATCTTAACGACTAAATATACTTCCTCCTTCCACATATGAATCATTGTTTAATATGCATAACCCACTGTAGTAGAGAAATCAATCACTTATTTCTTAGTAAATTACGTGCCAACATCCTCGAAAAAAAGTAAATCTATAAATTACATAATTTCATAGACTACGCGCCAACAATGGTAAACACTTATAATATATAGCCTTTCTTAACACTATGCAGAAATTAATGTATATACATTACACAATAATTTTTCAAAATATTCATTAATTAATTAAAATTAGATTAATTCGATAAAATATACTGGAAATGCATTAAAATTACTGAAATTTGCATATTGGTTTCACTGAATACAAAGTAACAGTTCTTCGCTGATTTAAACAAAACTTATATGCACATGCTGCAACAGCATATATGATTGGGTGCAATTATGTGGAATCAGTTGCTATTAAATGGATGAATAAATGTCAGGTTGGATTTACGGCCGCGAAAGTCTTCGGAATGGCAGTCATTCGTTTCATTGATTGCGGATTTGCTGCCGGTCAGAAATTACCGGACTAATCTTCGGTCATATCCAGAGAGATGCGTTCCCCTTGGGCAGCTGCAGATTAGCGGTTAAGAATAATGGTTTGTTAGAGCGTGCAGGACAAAAAGTGAGGAATAAAAAAAGAATGCAAGGTTAAACCTAACCAGAACCGAAGCTATATGTTGCAGCTGTGTATGTATGCATTAGTTCTTTGCTTACGATCGTAAATTATTTGCAGCATGCAAATTTCTACAGCGATTGGAATAAGCTATTGAGGAATTAAGTACCGATTGTAATTATTGTGCAACCGAGAGTTTGCCGCCTGCAGAGTTACCTGCAATACATGTATTTTATTGTTCTAACAAATATCGTAGAGATAACTTTCTTTTAACAAGACGAGATTGCATGCAATATTCTTGCACCATTATTATTATTATTAGGAGAAAACTATTATTGTATATTTAAATGATATTTACACCGTTCGGCCGACCCAAGGGCAGAATAAATTGTTAAACTTACAGATAGACATTCTCTTATTCAATTCAATTTCCTATATTCACATTGAAAAATCTTGATTTATGATATGAAAGAAAATCTCTTATTTAATTTTTACAATAAAATCGTTCCAATTGAAATTATTATAAAAATTATAGATTTGTCAAATCTTTTATTCGATCCTATAATTACCAGTTTCACTGAAAATCATGATTTATGATTTTTTATAATAAAATTGTGCAAATCAAAATTATTGATTTATCAAAAATATTTTTCTTATATTATTTTTAGTGAAAATCATGATTTTTGACATTTACAGAAAAATCGTTCCAATTGAAAATATTATAAATATTATAGATTTACTAAACAAATTGTCCAAATCCATTATTTAATCACATTTCTTATATTAACCATTTTTAGTGGAAATCATGATTTATGGTTTTTACTGCAAAATTGTTTCAATTGAAAGTGTTATAAAAATTATAGTTTTACTAAATAAATTGTACAAATCTTTTAATTTATGACGTTTCCTCTATTCAAAAGTTTAATTGGAAATTATTATTTATGGCTTTAACAGAAAAATTATACTAATTGAAAATGTTATACAAATTATAGTTTTACTAAAGATATTCTCAAAATCTCTTATTTAATTACATTTTTTATATTCAACATTAATGGAAAAAATTACAATAAAAATATAATATTTTTATAAAAATTATAGATTTTCTAAAAAAAATTATTAATTATTTAATCATGTTTCCAATATTCAAAATTTTTATTGGAAATTATGATTTATGGCTGTTACTGCAAAATATTTTCAATTATAAAAATTATAGATTTTCTATAAAATATATCCAAATCTCTTATTTAATCATGTTTCCTATATTCAAAATTTTCATTGGAAATTATGATTTATGGCTGTTACTGCAAAATATTTTCAATTATAAAAATTATAGATTTTCTAAAAAAAATATATCCAAATCTTTTATTCAATCATGTTTCCAATATTCAAAATTTTTATTGGAAATTATGATTTATGGCTTTTACTGCAAAATATTTTCAATTATAAAAATTATAGATTTTCTAAAAAATATATCCAAATCTCTTATTCAATCATGTTTCCAATATACAAAATTTTTATTGGAAATTATGATTTATGGCTTTTACAGCAAAATTGTTTCAATTGAAAATGTTATAAAAATTATAGTTTTACTAAAAAAAAATGTACAAATCTCTTAATTTATGACGTTTGCTCTATTCAAAATTTTCAATGAAAATTATGATTTTCGGCTTTTACTACAAAATTGATCCAATTTCTTAAAAATTTTGGTTTTATTAAAGAAATTATCTACATCTCTTATTTAATTTAATCATGTTTCCTACATTTTCAAATTTTAATCGAAATAATGATTTACAACAAAATTGTTCAAATTGAAATTATTATTCAAAAAATTCAGTTCCATTTTCTATATTCAGCGTTTTCACACAAATAGTTATGAATATCTATTAAAATCATTTCTATTAAAAAACTATCTATTAACTAAAAAAAAATTGAAATCAAATCCACAATTAATTAATATGTTATAAGATTTAAAGATTTTTGATCTCGGATACCGTTAAAATGTATATTTTTATAGTAAAAATAATGCAACTCTTGAGACTTTAACTATATTTTATATTAAATTATCTCCATTTAAAAATCTCCGGTGATGCAATTCAATAATGATATTCTTGTGAATGATGGCGCAACGATTTAAAGGTCACTGGCCTTTACACACGTCGCATCTGATTGCATATAATATTCCATCCATTATAATTTACTTTTACAATCAAAATTCAATTTCATATAATTATTTATTTATTTTAACAAAAGGAACATTATAATACATATTTATATAATTATAACAATAATCAGATAGACATTTTTTTATTAGCAATAATTTGAACCCAAAATGTAAATTTTAAAATTTATGTAATTTTTTTAATAAATCATTGTTTATGTCATTTTATGTACGGTAATCGAATGAATTTGTGTTATATTAAATGTGAAAATTAAAGATGAAATTGCAATGAATGGAATGTACTTATTTTTCGTAGAATAAAATAAATCGTTGTTGGAATTGATGCAGTGAGAGTGGAAGATTACATAATGGTTATTCCGTTATAATTATAAATGATTCACTTCAAATTTATTGATTATGTTTCAGAAAATGAAATATTAAATCACCATTACAAAATATGAAACTTTCATATAAATAAAATAAAATATTTAAATTACTGGTAAATGTTTATTTTATTAAGCGTAGAAATTACCGTTATAATTAGTATAATGAGATTTAAAGTATAGAAAATGTTTCTTAAGTTAAAAATATTTAAATATTCTCCCATAGTGTGGATTTAATAGATAACGGTTTTAAAATATTATTATTACAAAATTTATATTTTTTTCTTTTTCTAGAAGTTAAGAATTGTTGCATATTTATTATCTCCAAGTTGAAAAAAATATGAATTACTATATAGTCATCATTGTAAGTTTCTTATAAATAATCGTCATTTTCTAGGAAATAAAATCCAATCAAATTCTTTGTAAAAGTGTGTCAATTTTTATTAAATGTTCTTTGTATTAGTCATTATTGCAACATAACTGAGTTTCCTATAATTTGTTGTAATTTTCAAAGAATTAATTTTCTAATTCAAAAAAGAATCAAATTCATTGGAAACATTTAAAAAAAAATGGTTTTAAACTTCAATAGAAATTAATGGAACTAGTTTATTTTAAATTTATAAAGGAATAATTCTAAAAAAAGAATATTTTCACGAAATTGAAATTATGATATATTAAATTAATTTATACAATTAGTCATTATTATAATATTTATAGAAATTATGATCATTTTCAAAAAAATATTTGAATTGTTTTTAATATAAATATTTATATTGTTCATATGTAGTGTCCCAATAATATCGCCGGATTTAAATTTAGCGCCATTTTTTTACATAAGGTTTTTGAAACTTAATATGTGCCATCTGTTAATGTTATGCTGATTAAATATGGTAAGAGTAAGAGCGCAAGATTTAAATTTAACACCATTTTTATAATATACAGTTGATAATTAATAAATTTATTAATTTTACAACTAGTAAAAATGGTAATGTTTATTATTTTCGTAAGTCCCAATAAAATCGCCGGATTTAAATTTAGTGCCATTTTTTTTTATTTGCAGTTGGTAATTTTTGAAATTTGACATATATTGCGATCATTAAATATAGTAATGTTGGTAGTTTTTAAAATTTCATCTGTAAATCTTGCTAGTAGCAAGAGTTAAAATTAAATATAATGAAATCAAGTTTATATAACAATAATTGTAAAATTTAGTCTTCATTTTTATTTATATACAAATTATTGTCGTTTTCAAAGAAATTCAATGATGGAATTCCTTGCAAATGAAGCAAATAGTACTAAGAATTATACAAATTGCAGCGATTACAAAATGCTTCGCAATATATGATTATATGACTAACATCGGCGCACGTACCATTTGCCAAAGTCCGATTGATTAATACGTTGTCTTAAATTCAATTTAAATCGAGCTGTAGAGGGTGATTATTCACGTCCGCCAATCAGGAGGATATAACAATTACGATTACACACACAATGTGTAGGAATAGGTAATTTTTATCTCCGTTTTCGCTGTACTTTGAGTTACTACAAACAAGGAAGTAATTACGACTACGTGTTTCATTCAAGCGGATGTATTAGCATACGGCACAATATTTGATAGATTAGTAAGTTTCATAACGTACGTGTCCCTCGGAACAAAGACTCGAAATGCTCAGCTGCTCTTTTACAACAACTCGCAATGGTCATGTTGTATTTTATTTACGTGTGTGTACATGCATGAGTTTGCAGCTGTTCATGGGAAAATGGAGAAATTAGTGTTTAATAGGTTTTATGGGAATCGCTAACAGTCGCAAATAACTCGACTGCAATGCAATGAAAACACCGTATGCAACAATGTTCCGATGATCGTTGGAAAGAAAATCTTCCCAATTAGTCACAGCGGATTCTGCGATTCCGGAAAGAAAAAAGTTATGGAGAGAGAACCGATAGGGATTTAGCGCGAATTTCCATTTTATATATGGACTCGTTTTGTATTTGAGTTTGAACGGGGGAATCAATTAAAGTGAATGGATTTGAACAATGAATGAGACAAAACGTTTGCAGGTAAAATCCAATCTTAAACTTGTAGAATTTGTTGAAACATGAGTTACAAATAAATTACGATTTGTTTGGTAAAATATTTAATAGGATAATTAATAATTAATATAATTTAAATTCAAACAAGATTTCAACAAATTTTGTCAAGTTTTCATTACTAATTAATTAATTTCTGAATATGAAATAAATAATATTATTACAATTCCAAACAATTTTAACAATTTTTGACAACTTTTCATTAATAACTTTATTCTCAATATAAAATAAATATTACTATTACAATTCCAAATAAAAATTTAATTAATTTTCTCAAATAAATATTAATATTATAAATATTTGTTAATAATGTAAAATCAAACAATATTTTTAGATTTTAACAAATTTTGTCAAGTTTTCATTAATAACTTTATTCTGAATATGAAATAAATATTACTATTACAAATTCTAAATAAAATTTTAACTAATTTTCTCAAATAAATATTAATAATATAAATATTTGTTAATAATGTAAAATCAAACAATATTTTTCGATTTTAACAAATTTTGTTAAATTTTCTTTAGTATCTTTATTCTGAATACGAAATATATATTATTATTACAATTCTAAATAAAATTTTCTTTAATTTCAAATAAAATTTTAACTAATTTTGTCAAATAAATGTTAATAATATAAATATTTTTTTCGGAAAAAGTAAATATATGTGAAAATTAAAATATATATAATTTTACAATAGGAATTCAAATTTGTTTGCAAAAAAAGTAAATTAATTATTTTCATTTCAATCAATACTTTAAGACTATTAATTTATATAATTTTAAATCAAACAAATTTTTGTAAAGGTTTCATTATTAACTTTATTCTGAATACGAAATAAATATTACAATTGTTTATAATTTATTAAAATAATCCAATAAGTTGGATTTCTATTTTAACAAATTTTATTAAATAATAATTGTAAATATGTAAAAAAAAAAATAAAAGTTCTATAGATTTGAACAAATTTTGTAAAATATTCATTAATAGATATAAAAAATAATTCATTTTGAATTTATAAGAAAAATATAACAATTTTAACAAATTTTGGTAACAACAAATTTGTAACGAGAGTTGAGAAATTTATAAGAATCAATTAAGTTGAATTTTTATAATAATTTTATTTAAAATATTTAAATAGGAAAATTCTTCAATTATTTGTAATTTACAAAATTCCAATAATTTCTTTGGATTTTAACTAAAAATATGTGAAAATAAAATTTCAATAAAAATTTTAAAGAATATTTGTAACATAATTGTGTTGAAGATTTGATTTATCAAAGACTAAACATTGAGTTTTTTTTAGATGTGAATTCGGAAGGAACTCAAATTTGTCTTGCGTCTCTAAATTGAAGAGTAAATGAACTGGATGAGTAGAGCAAATGAATTGGAATGGAAGACGAGAAAAGATAGTAAAAAAAAAGTGTAAATGGAGAAGAGTGGTCGATTGCAACATGTAACGAGCAACAACAACATTGTGCGTTTCACAGTCGCTCTTGACTGTCGAGTTCATGGCCGTCGGTTGCATTGGTCACTCGAGCTTGACTGTAGAAGAAGAAGAAGAAACTGAAGAAGAAGAAGGGCTCTGACTACGTTGTTCTCCACGTGTTCCACATTACCTACCGGTATGTGGACTTACACTGAATAGTGGAAACAGGTTCTTCTATATACGCTAGATCTCCCGACGCATAAATAAATCCCATCGACTTCTTAAGAAGATAATTATAATGGTACAGTGGATTACAACTTTGAAGATGTTGATCGAAATTGTTAGCTGGAACCATCCAAAACCAACCAACCAAGCTGGTTAGAAAATTAAACGAAGCGAAACAGAATACAAATTGTCGTCTTTGATCTTTTTTTCTATGTATATACACTTAAGTATTTGATATGATCCAAAATAGCTTTGAACAAAACAATTGAATTACGTCAAATAACAAAAGCCAAACACATAATTAATTTAGAAAGTAAACCAAAATAATTTAACTACGAACACAAATAGTCTGCAGCTTTCGTATTTATTATAATAGTTTATCCAAAATTATGTAATTGATATAAAAACCAAAAACCAAAATCAAACGTAAATAATCTTATGAAATCTTACAATTCAATCTTTGATCTTTCCATATACCTCGTATTTTTTATAAGCTTTTAAACAAATTTATTTACTTATATAACTATTATTTATTAATTTGAACTTTTGGTATAAAATATAAGATGAATCCACACAAAAATCGAATGAAAAACTTAATATTTACAGCTTTAATCATTTCATATTTCTTATGAGATTTTTATAAAAATTCACCAACTAATATAATTATTATTTATTAATTTGAACTTTCGGTAAAAAATATAATAAGAATCAACACAAAAATCGAATGAAAAACGTAATTTGTAAAGAAAACGAAGCCAAATAGAAATATAGTAATTACAGCTTTGATGATTCCGTATTTATTATGAGCTTTTTTTTATATAAATTTAGTAATTAATATTATTATTTATTAATTTGAACTTTCGGTATAAAATATAAGATGATTCCACATAAAAATCGAATGAAAAACTTAATTTGTAAAGAAAACGAAGCAAAATAGAAATACTTTCTCTATAATTACAGTTTTGATCATTTAGTATTTATTATGAGATTTTTATAAACATTTACTAAATAAGTTAATTATTATTTATGCACTTTCGGTACAAAATATATTTAAATTATACACAACAAAAAAATCAAATAATAAACTTAATTTGTAAAGAAAAAAATAGTTTATTTAATGTTGAGATTTTTGTCTAATAAGTTAATCCAGTCTTCACTTACAACAAAATAATATATTTATTAATTTAATTAGCTTTATTTTGAAATATAATTAAATATATACAAATACAAATAATCTTTTTTTATGAAGTTTGTAAATTATTATACGTAATTACATTTTTTGTATCTTTCTGTTTCATTTCATGTATTAAAAGCTTAAAGCGAGTCTCAAGCTTTTCAAATTTTGTTAATGAAAATATTTTGAGCTGTCAATCGAAAATTTAAGATGATTACGAACACAAAAAAATAAAGATAAACGAAACGAGCTGAACCGTAACTCAAATACAAATTACATCTTTGATATTAATATATACACCGTTATTTATAAAAAGATTTTCTCAATTTTCATAAAATAATTTAATTTGCATTTATTATAAGCATTTATACAGTTTCTAAGTTATTAATTAAAAATATAAGTTGAATCCACTCAAAAGTCTGAATACAAACTTTGTTTGGAAATGAAACGAAACAAATCAAAACGCAACACAAATACAAATAGTCTCTGTATAATTACTCCTTTGATCTTTGTATATACTTCGTATTTGTTTTAAGGGTTTCTTTAACCTCCCTTCTTGCAGAATAAAAAAATTGGTAATGCTTATATTGCGTCGACGAACTTAAAGGGAATCCTCACAAAAACCGAATTCAAACATCGTACAAAATAATTACTTTTCTCTGTTTTATGTATGACTTTAAATTGTTTAATTATAAAATATTAATTTGTAATTACTAGTAATATACTATGGAGAAAATACATAGTGAACAACAGGCGAATATATCCGCCCTATCATTTACAAGACAACGTAGTTATTGAATCTTAGTTCAACGGTAACTCTTAGAGAGGAGCCACTAGTATTTTTCAGACGGAGCTGTCAAACGTCATAAATTGAGGTTATAAATATTAGTTTTTATAAAGTTTATTATTATGTTATTAAAATACATCAAAATATTTTGACAGTTAAAATTGCATGTTTGCAAATTCTCCGTCCGTAAAGGGTTGTATTAATAGCTTCATTACTAACGTTAAAAATATCCTCACTTTGCTTGTGACTTTTCATTCACGATCGTCTCTGCGCCCTTTCACACTCCCACAGCATCCCATTTTATTGATCTGAGATATTTCTGTATTTAGAAATGTCAAACAATTTGGAAGTTTCTGGCAGTCCGTCACGATCATTATATAACTAAAGCGTTAGATTTTAATCAAACATTGCTTAATTAAATGCGATTATAATTAATAGCAGAATTTTTTACCGTAACGCAATTCGTGTACATAAAAAAAACTCTATAATTATTATTCGTCTCATCGTTAACACGGCATAATATATTTTAAACGGTTTTTTGTATCTTTTAATTATTTTTTATTTGAATTTACCGACGTTAATTTTTTTTTAATTAGTTCAGATTTTGTATTGTTTAATTAATTTTGCTTAAATCTAATTTAATATAAACAAACACTAAATATATACTTCTGTCAATGTTATGATTTTTTTCAAATGTCAATTTTAGCTTACGTAAGTGTATTCGCATCTGTTAGTTTAAGGTTAATTTTAAACTATTTCACATGACAAATAATAAAAGTAGAGCAGAAAGTAAAAAAATGACGTTTATATGACAGATGATTCACGTATTCAATGATTGCTCGTAGCATTTAAGTATTTTTACTTTCCTTTTTGATAGTGAACAATCATAACTATTGTTTTCGTTTCTTTTATCTTATAAAATACTTTTACTAATAATAAGCATAACCCAATTTCAATTTCAATACTTGTCAAGTATCACGTAATATATAAGAGGAAGTACAGACAAAGAAATTACAATAGTTTAAAGATTATCGATTATAATCAACGTTGAAGTTTAAAAAATATTAATTAACCTCTAAAAATTGTACTGTCAAAAGTGACGTTTAATGAAAATTCTGTTAAAATTTAAAAATTATTACTTAACCTCTAAAAAAAATACTGTCAAAAGTGACGTTTAACGAAATTATTTAATTTATTAATAATATTTTGGTATTGATCTTATAATGTGATACTTCAGTGAACGAACTTACTTTAAAACTTTTCGTACACCTGCATGCATGCAGAACGTAAGCTATTTACGTGAAGTGAACGACCTTAATGCGTTTAAAGTTACCACGTATCAATTTCCATGCTCGTAGTTCCTGTGCATCGATCTTTGAAAAAAAAAACGTACATCTTTAACTTGAGCTTAAGAATATTTACAATAATTAAGCAATGATCTTAAAAGACATTATTTGGATGGGTGATCGATTACTTTGCATTTTTATATTGTTTATGTAATTTAATAGATTATAATTATTAGGCAATAAGTCTACTATTTAGTATTTGGATGCCTGAGGACTTTAGAATTTTACATTTTCTGGAGTAATAAAAGCTTAAGATTTGGATATTTATAATTTCGTAATTCGAGTTTAAAATATAATAAAGCAATGATTCTACTAGGAGATTCATATTTAGACATTTATATAATTCAAATTTAACAGCTTAAATAATTAAGCGATGACTTTAGTGGATAATATTTGAATGGGTGATTGATGATACGAGTATTTCATAGAATAAGAAGTTTTAAGATTACCATTATACAAATAAGAAATAATCTTCCTTATTACTTATAATATTAATAATTAAAAAACTGGCCTGAAATATAATATTTGAATGGGTGACCGATGATATTTTAATCAAGAATTTCAAACTGAAGAATTAAATTTTGCAAGTTAAATATTGTAAAAATTCAACATTAATATTCATCTAGTATTTTTTTTTCAAATTTAGATAATTATCGTTCACAGGAAGTTGGAATTTAGTTGTGAATGTATTTGGGGAATAATTGCAGGAAACTTAGAATTGCAGAAAAAAAACATGAATTGTTAGTGGATGGCTAATTTCTCGGTACAGTGGAAAACGTTGTACAATTGTAACAAAACAATAATTTCATTCTATGATTCAATTTTTAAATTCCAAAAATCATTACAGAGAATTTTTTTTAATTCGTGAAAAAAAAGTAGAAAAATTAAGTAAAATTAACTTAAGACAATTTTTAAGTAAACTGAACTTAATTTAAGTATATTTAACATAAGATGACTTGAAGCATAACATAAGATAACTTAATTTATATAATTTGGTTTAATTTAAGACAATTTTTGTTAAGTTAACTCAAACAGTATATACTTAAGTGATAATTAATTTAGGTAAACTTAATAAAAATAAAATTAAATTATGATTACTTTATTTAAGAATACAAACCATAAGACAACTTAATTTAAGTAACATTAACGTTTGTAGGCAAAACATGCGATAAATAATTTTTATTTATTATCAAATATTATTTTTTAACGTCAATTAAGAAAAATCTGTATTTTATTAATTAAAATATTTTATTGGCTTCACATGGGGCAAAGGTTTGTTGACCTCTGTTTTTTATGCTCTATTTTCTTTTAATTTACAGAAAATTTTATTCGAAAAAAAAAATAAATAAAAATTAGTTTACATATAAAAAAAGGCAATATTGAAAGAAGCAAATTAGGTAGGCAAATGTATCCAATTAATTAGAACAGAGATCTGAAGTGCAGGTGTTAATTAAAGCAAATAAATTTATTGCTGAACGCAAATATTCTAAGCAGTTTCTTTGCATCCGATTTGCTATTTAAAGTGATAATTAAACCGAAGTTTCCTTTATTAATTTATTGCTCTTACAGATTACCACCCACGAAGAATATACAAATTTGATTAGTATTAACTACTATATAAGTGTGTGACAAAATTTTGAAAAACTTAAATATTTGTTTAAAAATATAACTGTATTTTTTTTAAATCTATATGCTTATATTATTTAATTTACGAATTATTAGGTGTCAACTTAATATTTTTTTTTTACAATTTTAATGTATGTAAAAATTATACTAAATCTGTAATTAAAAGAAAGAATGTTTTTTTGTATAAAAATTTCAATATTTCTAATTTATTCAAATCTTAAAATCATTAAAATGTATCAATATTTGGATAAGAATAAAAATAGTTATGATTATTTTTTATTTAAATCATGAAAAACACTTTATAATTGCATAAATCTATAAAATTGAGTCCAAAATAATTTTTTATCAAAATTTTCTTCTACTACGTTATAATTATGACTGAATTAAATTTATTTAGTTTTCTTTTAGATTGGAACTCAAAAAATCAAGAGTATGAAGAAATTTAAATATATTTTTTTCTCCCTCTTTTGAAGAGTCTATCGATATTCAAAGTTTCCAATGTAGTTTAATATTTTTTTAATGAATATAAAAATTATACTAAATCTGTAATTAAATTAAAGAATGTTATTATTTTTTTATCAAAATTTTCTTCTACTACTTTATAATTATTATAAATCAAGAGTTATGCAAAGTTTCCAATGTAGTCTTTCCAGAAAACACACTGGAATTGGGGATATTCGATAACCCTACTGTTTATATTTAAATAACTCAGGCGAACTTTCCATTTCTCTTACAAAAATCCTTCGAAATAACCTTAGTCTTACAAAAATAATCCAAGACTACGTACCGATAGAATTTCACGTTCGACTTAAAATGTAAGAAAATACATTCATTGAATATGCAAATATTGGCAATTTACACAAAAGTAAACTCATCGTTAAAATTAATCAACTTTATTAATTAAACATTTCTTACAATATTTCAGACTAATTTAGGACTATATAGCACAAAAATTATTACATATATTATGTATATTTTTTTTTAATTTTATAATTTTTAAATCCGCACTATACGAGGAATTGCTATATTGTTAATATAAAACATATATTTTTGTAAAAATAAATTATTATTTTTAGTTTAATAAATAGTAAAATTTTTATTATTTTATATAAAAAAATGATATAGTGAAACATATATATTGATGAATGGTGAACGTGGGTAACGGAGTTTCAGCAAATTTACACGTGAGTGAATTGAAAAGGGTTAAAAAAAAGCTGTAAAGAGTGCAAGGGTCGCATGTGAATTTAATTAATAAAAAAGACCACTTCATCCAAACTTCAGTTTCCGAACTGCCGGGGCGAAACGAAACGTTAATTGCGCCCAAAATGAAATACAAAACTGAATTTACGAAGTACGGAATGGTTGGCTCGTTGGGTTTTCGCATGCAAATTTCACGTGCAGTTATTTCTCATCCAATTTAATTTCAATTTTCCTATAAAAATGTAAAATCAAAAAGTATGAATAGTTATAAAAAACTAATATCAGTTTAAAATAATATAAATTATTAATAACAAATTTGTTTTTAGTATATTTTTAGGTATTTTTGCACTTTCTCATTAATTAATACAGATTTATTTAATTATGAAAAGTGATTAAATCAACTTAATAACAACAAATGGTTTTATACAAAAAAAAATGTTATTTTAACAGAAAGCACTTAATTTCATTATGTAATTATGTCAAGTTTTGAAAATCTTTACAAAAATTAGAGTTTATTTGTCGTTTTTATTTCAAAATATGTGAGTTTACAATATAATTTATTGCGGAAGACAGATTAAGCTTTTAGTCTAAATAAATTGTAGTTTTGTATATTACACGTATAAACACATTTAAATTCTAATATAAATAAAAGTTGATTAGATGTTCGCACATGTAAATTAAAAGCGATTTTTTTTTCTATCCAAATAAAACTATTCGCACTACGTTCATATAACATTTGCGTTTTATAAAATTATCAATAAAAATTAAATTTAATTTGAATGAAAATTATCTATTTATATAACCTCTAATTGCATAAAGCATCTATTAATCAACGAAACGTCAACTTGACATTGACGTTTCATTTATTCCATTACAACCAACCGAACAACTTCATAATTAAATAAGACAGTCATGTAATACCGACATAAAAAAAAAAAACAAAAATTATGTAATAAATCATATTTAATTAAACATCATTTTATTGGTTCAAAAAAACGTGATAGTTATAATAGAAACACAACAATTTTTATCGTTAATTATAAAAAAATGTGTTTAGTTTATTATATTAAAATAAGTGTGGTTATTTTTCCAATTTTCAAGATCAAATAAATAAAATGAGAAATCTTTCGTTATTAGTATTTTTCAAAAATTCAAAATCAATGTCAAATGTCAATGTCAAAATAAATCTGTCAATGTCAAAATCAAAATGTCAAATTCAAAATAAAACTGTCAATGTCAAAATAATCAAATTTATTATTTTTTGCAATATAAAAATGATTAAACAAATATTGTATAAAAAATTCGATCTTTTGTAATAACTAAAACGATTACGTTTAATTCAATCATACGCAACAGTAATTATGTTAAACAAAGTGCATTTATTTGTGTATTGCCAAGGTAAAATAAATAACAACAATAAAATCTTGCATAATCAGCAATTGATTGTTGCAAAGAGACGGCGCGCGGATTTGCGCAAATCGGTTGAGGTCTGTTTTTCTTGCATCAAGTCTATGGAATGTCGGGAGAAAAAAATGTGTATCTCAAGGATAGCAACAAAGGAAGAACCTGCATCTGCATGCAAATATTAGTTAAGGTGTGATAGCAGAAGGCGCGTGCAGATTTCCAAACGAAATCCGCAATAACAAACGAATCTGAACACCGAGAAGCAGCGATTAATCTGGGTTAGGTTTCCAGCGAAAATAACGTAAGGTTTATGAAAGACCCGTGTAAACTATTTGGAGTAATGCTATAGATAACTTATGTAATAATAGTAAAAGTTGCGTTTAGTTTATTAGCGCATATGTTTAGAGGGTAATAAACGTAAAGTGTGTAAATTGATTAGACGATTTACAAACGCTATTATTCACAAAAAATGGAATGTGTATGAATGGATACTACTAACTATTTTATTCTGACAATCAAAACAAGTGCAATTATATAATTACATTTTATTAATGAATTGAGATTAAGACAAATTGCGCATCCACAATGTTTGACATAAAACAAACCTGTTTGTCAGAAATACCAACTGTTATTTGTTTTCAAGGAATGACACTTGGTACTTTTGACAGATGTTCAAATCGTCTGTCACTCTTGCAACATAATAAAAATAAATTCATGAAAAATTGAGTTCAGAAAATTGATTAGAACAAATCTTCAGAAAACTGAAAAAAAATTCTATTGAATAATTTATTACTTAAAATTAAAGAGTAAATATTCAATATGTTTTATTTGATCGCGGAAATACGAAACTGAAGGTACCTGAACCAATATCGAAATATAAGAGAACATCAATGGAAGCACTCTTTCTTTACATAACATCTCGTTGTGTGTGTTCTTTTTCTTTGATTTTCTCTTGCTGCTTTTTAAACACTTACCAATAAAACCGTACTTTATTTTGGTTTTATTACTTTGAATGTGCCAGATATAAATCAATTCCTTATGTACGGCTGGCAACGATTTCACCGTTGGCATCGAACTTTTCGTTTCTTTTTTATAATCCTATTTCTCTCAGCTTCTCCACTTTAATATTCACACAGAGAAACGTATTAAAAGTCGAAATACTCACAGAATGCGAATAGTTTCAGTTTTATTATAGCAGTGGTAAAATGATTTATATCACATGTGTACTTTAATAAGAAAATTTATATTGTTTTTCTTTCTTTTAACGATTTCAGCAATCCTTCAAT
This sequence comes from Nicrophorus investigator, assembly GCA_963457615.1. NCBI lineage: Eukaryota > Metazoa > Arthropoda > Insecta > Coleoptera > Silphidae > Nicrophorus > Nicrophorus investigator. The sequence goes on along the minus strand of OY735142.1, from coordinate 6,590,176 downwards.
GAAATCAAAGAATCTTAAAGTAAATCTTAAAAAAAAAATTCATAGAAAAATTTCATAATTTTATTATGTTTTTTCAATATTCCAGGTTAATTTGTAAATTGAAATTCTTCTATTCTTGATATTCGAATTTAATATTTTAATGTTTACAAAATATTTAAACTTAAAAAAAAATTCATAGAAAAATTTCATAATTTTTATGTTTTTTTTATCTTCCAGGTTAATTTGTAAATTGAAATTCTTCTATTCTTGATATTCGTATTTAAAATTTTAATGTTTACAAAATATTTCAACTCAATCAATTGAATGATATTTTTTAGATTAAATAGTAATTCAAAATGACAAATTAAAACTGTCAATGTCAAAATAAAATTGTCAATGTCAAAATAAAACTGTCAATGTCAAAATAAAATAACTGAAAACATAATCTACTAGGATTTTTTTAAATAATTCTTGTCTGAGGACTAAGTCTTTAAGTTTAGTTTAATTAAGGATTATCTCACAATCTCTCTTAATTAATTTTAAAATAATATTGGTTGACACAAAAATACTAGAATTATTTTTTAAAGAAAATATGTCAATACGTTTGTATTGAAAAATAATTGGAGCGTTAAGATTAAGTGTGGTTTCATTATAAATCGATGTATTTATAGCGATCGACAAGGATAAAAATGACACTCATAAGTCTTAAATTTTAGAACCGAACGATCCATTTGATGTTTCTTTCATCTACACGTGCGTACGGTTTGTGCCAATTTGTTTAAACCGCACGATCAGACCGTGGAGGAGACGCCACGACTCCAGGCCTTTATATTTAGTCTAAGAAAAATCGACGAAATATTTTACATTCTGTAAACCGTAACAACGACAACAACCAAAACAGAAATACCAAAAAGTTTTAACACTTTGATGTGAAGAAACGAAGCAATTTTTTTTTTGTAAAATCATTAAGGTTTACTCAATATTTGTGTAACAATTTCAAACTGTACATTTTCTTCATATAAAATAAAAACTTACATTGTGGCATATTTTGTAAAAAAAAAAAGATTCATAACCTCAATATGACGTTTGACGTCCTATGAATTAATATAGTTAATATAGAAAGATGGTTGCTATAGAAACAGTTGACATATAATTATTATACAATCAAACTGACATTAAACGATTTAGCGAATATGTTCATTAATGAAAGGCATTGTGAATGTAAGGATGATGAACAAAAGTAATTTCCTACAGAATAATAGAACCTTTGAGCTAGAATATTTGTTATTCATGAGAGAGTCAATAAAATATAGAAAACCTTCATTTGTTTTGTTTTTCGTTTGTTTTTCCGGAGCGTCAGCAAAGCACACTTGTCGTCATGCGAAAACAACGGAAGGCAAACAAACGAACAAACATTAACCGGCAGGTCCATTATTATTATTATTCGTGCAGATCATAAATCCTGTGATGATGCACTATTGATTTGCCATCAGGCGGAGGACGACCCAATCGCGTTTTATTCACAGACGTCGCTTACACGCCACTAAATTCGAAAATACCGCCCAAAAAACGTGATGATAAATTGCCAATTTTATAACGTCTTGAATTATATTAGAAATTAAACACAAAACTACTCTAAATTAGAATCTAATTTCATTTTTTATTTGCAATTAGTAACGATTCTAATGGTTTCGGTGCGAAAGTTAGGAGAAGTTAAACAATTTATGTTGTACAGTTGCGTTCCCAATGCCAGTTGTTGCATAAGTTTGCAAGAAGTTCGCAGCATCGACCCATTGATATATTCAACTCAAACCACTTAAATTAAGTTGGAGATTAAACAAGATTAGAAACTGAATTTAATCAATTACAATTGAACTTTAGTTAATTTGTTTTTTTTTTGTTATTAAAATATCTTCAATTATATTGAAAATTCAAAACTAATAGTTATTATTTTTTTAAATATGATTATAGATGTTTTTTTTGTGTGTGAAAACATTTTCGAATTTAACTGTGATTCCTGAGTTCAGAGCAGATTTATTTGTAGACCGCCCTTTGTGTGTAACTTGAGGATAAAATATTGAATGGGGTGACCATCCGGCGGCGTCCATTCAGACTAGACCCAAAGTATTTCAACGCCTCGGACAGAATGCAAATTTTACTTTAATAGAATTACGCCATCTATTTAACCTTACATAAATCATTCACTCGAAAGTTACAATTATTAAAGATGACATTTTTTATAATCTTTGAATTTATTTATTTTTAATATATAATATTAACTTGGTACAATACTCATATTTGCTGAAGAATCTACTACTTGGACGTATCACGAATTAGGACAATTTCTTCATTATTAAAAACTATCGTGTAAATCCTAATTTTCAGTTAACTTTAAATTAGGCTTCTTTACAAACATAATTTAATTGTTGCTATTTTCGAGCATAATAATTTTTCATTAATAAAATATTGCAAAACGTATTTTTTCAGTATATTTAAAATTAAGCTAAAAAGCAAATATGTTTCAAATACTACTACTTCTAAATATTACAAAACAACACAAAATAACACCTATTTTTTCTGATTAAAAGTACGTTGATTTTCAGCATGTTTAATGTACAAAATAACAATTCTTAGTTCAATTTCATTTTATGTGTAAACTATTTAGTAATAACATTTATTGTGTAAATTTTATGGTATTATAAAGCTGTGCTATTAATATCAGAACAATTCTGAACTGGTAAAAGGCAAAGTCTTAAGGCAAGCAACAGTTGAGTAATTCGTTCGAATCTGACAGTTTTATGGTCCAATACAGAATATTTATTGTTTCAGTATTCTGATAAGAGAGTTCGTTAAAATCGTATAAAACTTTTTATCTCATTCAAACACACAAATATTATTTTATAATTAAATTAATGAATAAACAATTAATTAACTTCACATTTGTAATCGATTTTATTTAATTAACTTATTTATTATTAATTAATTTATGTAATAGTTGTTTCCACATACAAAATTGAAAATCTAAATAAAAATAATTTTATATCAAAAATATTGAAAAAAAAATATCCAATTGAATCATGCGTTCCTCGAGGTGGTGTTTTGGGTACAATTATGTAAGACATACAAAGAATTGCTTAAAAATGTGATTTTTATTAAATGCAGAATCAAAAAAAAAAATTAAAATAAATGTTTGAAAATTTTGAATAAAGTTTATTTATTGAAAATAATTACATTTAAAAATTAAAATTTGATATATAAATTTTGAATTTACATATAAAATCTGTAATTTACTGAAAAAAAGACTGAAAATTATTTGAGAAGTAAATTTTTGAAAATCAATTTTCCGAGATGATTGTGCTTTATGAAGGAAGTAGGTAGAAAGTGGACGAAACATTTTCTTAAGAATGAAAATAAGAAAATGGAAATGTCTGTGGAACAAGAAAGGCTAGAAGATAAATATTATTAGGTACAGTAGAGAGTAACTGCTATCTGCGTCCTAAATTATTGTATAACAATAAATCTCATATTGCCTTGTTCTCTGACTTTCACTTAGGTACATGACTTCAGAATATATATATGCTAATCAAAGGTATTTTAATCAATTTAAATTTATAGTTGAAATGCACAAATATCAACTTCATTAATAAAATAAAACAGTTTAGAAATATTAAATTATTATATAAATCAGTTTGGTCATCGAATCAAAAAAGTAGAATTTAAATAAATGTGTTAATTAATTTTAAAAGCTTATGAAACAATATAAATTGATAATAATACTTAAATTATCTGTAGTTAGCTTTAATAATGATTTTTTTTAAACTCTTTCAGAGCTTATAAAAGTGAAGTGAATGCTTTAAAGAATTTCAAAAAAAAACATTTTTTGACTTATGAAAGTTAAACAGTGTGTATAGATGATACTACTTGAAAAGGTGATTAGATTCAATAAAAAAAAAACTTAGAAAGAAATACGTGAAATTCGATGTAGTTGATGCTTCTTGGAAAGGTGATTATATTTGCTATAGCAATATTCATAACTAGAAATTAGATGATTATGTAAGAAATAAACTAAAATATAACAGTGTTTTCAATTATGTCCGTTGCGATGAGAAGGATAATGAAGATGTAAATCTGTCTGGCAAAGTAACGCCCTTAAAGTTTAATTAGAAAACTTATTTATTGAATCCGCAGCTAATAGTCTTATCTCCCGGTCGCCACTAATTAACTCGTATTTATTGCCAACTGAAATAGTTTATTCTGCTGTAGTTGTTTGTTGTGCAATACTGAATTCTGAATTGTTGGACCATGCAATCCCAACCGGAGCCTCCTTCCTCCCCACGGTTACCAAAGCAACTGACCATGAGACAGCTGCACTAGTATATATATTCGCATATGCCGGTATAACGGGTTACTTACCCTTCGCAAATTATTACATATGACACAAAAAATAAAAATACGAAACAGCACATGTCCTGTTTCTATATTTAAATTAACGATAAATTAAAAATTATTACAAACAATGACAGCCGTAAATTATTTATAATAACAACTTTTGTTTTAATCGCAATTTAATATACACAGCTTACTAGATATGTTATATAATTAATATAAAAACAACAAAAATTGATGAGAACAATCCTATTCGATTTTAGATATCTAAAATCTCTAGTCTAAATCAGTGTTTCCCAACCTTTTTTTGTGCATATACATAATTTTTAATAATCAAAAATTAAAATGCTCACAAAAGAAACTTTAATGTTTTAGGATGAAATCACTAGTAATTTATGGCACTAAATCTTCTAAATAAGGGGGGTATTTAATAATAGAATTTCCACCCTGTGTGACGTTGGGTTCTCTTGGGAAACACTGTTTTACATAGACTAGGGGTAGACAAGCATGAGGTAAATGAAAATAAGTTTTACATAAGTTTTAAGTGGACAAGATGCGTGAAAACAGTATTAATATAAAAAAAAATAAGTAGACTAACTGTGGTTAAAATTAGTAAACAAATAAAAAATAATAATTAACAGTGAATAATTATGGAAAGACAATGCAAAAGTGTTTCTTTTCATCTTCTATATACCGTTTGTAATGTAACGCATCGTGAAAATCTCGTAATGAGGAATGACGGATGCGTCGCAATTGAAGTTCATTGTAACAGTAGTTTGCAGCTGGACAAACAATGCGGTATTGTTTTGCAGTGCTGCGGGTTTCCTTCGAATCCAATTAGAAGAAGTCTCGTTTCGTTCCCTCGTGCCCTTTTCGTCTTTCGCAATTGCTGGTAACATGATATATACAAGATACTTTACGAGTTTGAAAATATTTGTAAACATTCCACGCACGAGACGCGGGACTTACTTATACGCAGACTAAACAAGCGTTCCATAATTACAAAACTTCATTTTACCGAAGTCATAACACATGCATAACTTACAATATTAGTTTGTATGACATTGTTAACTTCGTAACATAAATTATTGATTCATATTTATTTATATAAAAATAACTAACAAGTAACTAAAACACTAATTTATACAATTTTTTAAACTATAGCTAAATCCAGACTTTACTATAATACATTTTCGAAATAAAGTTACTAATTTAATTATATTAAAGTTGTACAGTAATTATTCTGTTTAGGCAAAATTTAATGATTTCTCTAATTTCAACAAACTCTTCAATTACAGTTTCATGACTATGAATACTCGTGGGCGTGTAGTAATTAATAATTGAATTAATTAATTTCAACGTTAAAAATAACATGGAAAATTTAACATTATATTTAGAAACACTTATTATTTTATTCCCATTTATCATTCGGTTTTTCTTCTAATTTTTTATTCTAATAATATTTTGTCACAAAGCCACAGCATTATATTTTTATTTAAATTAGTATAAATTTATTGCATTTAAATCAATTATGTTATGTGAAATTTTTTTAAATTATAATTCTCAAATTTTTTAAAAATCTCAAAATTCTTTTTAAAAAAAACAATTACTTTTCATTTTTAATAATTTATGTTTATTTTTTAATTATATTAATATCAGTTAAAAAAATTAAATTAATAATAAAGTTTGCAAATTTTCTTTTCTCGAAGAGAATCAATTTATTAAAATTGTAATTCTCAAAATTTTTAAAAATCTCAAAATTAATTATTTTTCATTTGTAATTTATGTTTATTTTTTAATTATATTAATATCAGTTAAAAAAAAACTAAATTTAATTATTTAATAAAGTTTCTCGGATAAGTTGGATTATTTTCTTTTCTCGGAGAGCATTTCAATCAGCGTCCTGAAATTATGCACGCTCATCTTCAGCTTCTTCTCGTTTCATGTTTGAACTACATTTTCAGTTCAAGCAGTAGAGAAAACACAATCGACGACGACGTGCGTCCGTCAACGCGTAATCAGCGAGAGTGAAAGGCTTCAAAATTCGATTCACTCATTCTCCCGTTCAAAATCTCTAGTTCATTTTCCGTGCCAAATTTCACATCTTTGCGCTAATTTTGTCCTCAATATTGCAATGTTAAATTTTACTCGATTATAGTAATAATAACTTTCATTTACCTCAGGCTTGCCTACCCCTAGTCTATGTAAAACAGTGTTTCCCAAGAAAACCTCACGTTACATAGGGTGGAAATTGTATTATTAATTTAGATGATTTACTGCGAAAAAAATAAATCGACTTGAGCCTGAAGTTAACAAAATTGATGGAACCTGACATAAAATCTCTTTGCAGCAAACATAATTACTAATAATTAAAATACTATAAAAAAATCTTTAATTTTGAACTTGAATTTTAGTTTTGAAAATTTACTTGCTTAATAATTTCTTAAGTAATATTTACTAAGTTTCTTTAGTAAATATTTAAATGTATATTTTAGGGGATGGCATAAGAATTAAAAAAAGCACAAAGCAGACTTTACTATATAGACTGCATATTGAACCGAAAGCTATTACATTCGAACCTAGGCTACACGTCCATCAATCATTGATAAAAAAACCGGAACGTATTTTTTTTTTGTCTATCCCGAAATTAATTCCTTCCCATTGTTAATAGCTTGGGCAAATATCGACGATTAATCCCGAAGCATCAGATGCACACTCTTACTTTATCGATTGGACTAATTGCTTCGGGTGGTTCGATTCAAACCGAACGCCTGCAGACGCAAACAAAGAGGAGATTCGATGCAGGTTATTATTGCCACTTAAAAAAAAAATGTAAATTTACGTTGCATAATCTTGATGCTTCTTCTCGGGCGCAATTTGCATAATTTCGTGTAACTGTATTCAACCGAACACAGTTTTTAAATACATTTTTTATATAAATAAATTGCGATTGGAATGTTTCGTTTCGGAGATGTGGTATTGTCTTAAAGAGGAATATTAATCATATGTACATGAGCATTGAGAACGTCCGGTCAAGGCACGAAGAAGTGAACAAAAAAAATAAGAATAAAACAGGATCGGGCTGCATCTCAGTGTTTTCCACTGCAATTTCAAGGTCTCCCAGAAGACTTTGAAAGCTTGTTATTTATACTTATTCTAAAATATTAGTTTTTATTGGTGATTATGATTGAATTAACAAATTTCCTCGAAATCTAAATTATCTGTATTTTTTTTGTATGTTTATGTATAGATTAATTTGCTTAATAGTTTCAAGGTCATACATAATGCAACTTAAAATAAAGCTAGTGAAAGCCTAATTCAAAGCTGGAAGATCAGATGTTATTGGAATGTGCATAGATGTTGTGAAGAATTTAGGTTTAACAAAACTTACTCGAAATTAGAATTGTGTGTGTTTTTTTGTGTATGTCTTTCCACTGGAATAGTGCATGGATGTTTAGAAAGGAAGTGGTGATTCGATGGCAATGGCCCTGCCCACGGCTGGCAGCGCGCACTGCATGCGATTATGTATTCAAAACCAATAAACTCACTTTTAAAATTAAACGTTTGTAGGCGGATCAATTAAGGGATACGAAAATAAACACGTATATTTTGTACAAAAAAATAATAATATCTCAAACTAAATTAAAATTTGGACTATTATTAAGGAATAGTCTTTTTACCTCAGTCGAAGATATTTGGGCACATCGAAATCACCAGTAAATTGCACGATTCACAGTTAGTTACTTATTATCATTTTTTATTAACTAGAAAAATTATAATTTTTTTTTTTATAAAAAAAATAGCGAAAATTGAAAACTTCTGAACGTCTGTTGGAAATAAGTCTCTATTTATAGGACTGTTGTTATTTTCGAATCTTTCTCAGAGTGGAAAGAAAAAATGGAAAATATTGTCCGGACGAGAAACTATGTTTGTATATGTATACAAGGAGGATGTCGGAAGACGCGACGACGACGACGACGACGTCGAAGAAAGCGGCTACGGCTGCGGCGACGGCGGCGGCGACGCACGTTCTCTGGTTTCGAACGGACAGTCTATCCCTGAACAGAGTTGTTGTTAGACTCGGCCGATTTGAATCCTACCTTTTCAAACAGGTTATTGTGGCGCGCATATGGCGCATATTCTTCGCGCGAGACATCTCTTATTCACTGCCCACACTCGTCCCCCATCTTCTTACATCATCACCAACGACGTAACGCATCAATCACTGTTGTTCAGTTAATGCAGATGAAACTAATTCCCACTGCAGTTTTTGCAATCATAATAAATTTTTACTGGAGTTTTTCAGCTTTTTTAATAAAGAAAATAATTTTAAGTAAAATAAAACATAACATTTAGAAACATGTTACTTGCTAAATATCCGTATACGACATTTCAATAGAAATCGTCTTCGTTTTCACACTTGAAACTAAATATTGTCATAACAACGGTAATATAATAAGTAAGTTAAGTAAATTTATGTCATAACAAGTGGAACAAATTTAAGGGCAAGTAACAAGTTATAAAAATTATATATTGTAATAAATTATTTAAATATAAATAAAAATTGTGTCATAAGATTTAGAACGAATTTTACAATATATTAAAAATCAAATAAAAACTAAAATAATTATTTTTATAAGTTTATTTGTGCATTTTTATAATTTAAAATTTTGTGTATTTATTTTTTTAAAACCATTTAATTTCTCTCTAACGACCATAAAAAGTGATTTAATTATATTTTTATCATATTATGTAATATAACATTTATTATGATTAAAAAATAATATTTGTAAGCGAATATTAAGATTTAGTCATATTTTAAAAGGAAATAGAATTAGTAGAAAAAGCTGTTAAATAACGTTTTGAAGTAGTAAAACTTTTCAGTTATAATATTGTAAAAAATTAATGTAATTAATGTAAGTAATAAAAAATAGTTAATGCGGACATTTTACAATAATTTACTACATTTTCATGTAATAAGACTAGATAAATTAACTAAATGTAGCTGTATCAGAGAAAACATTACTTACAAGTAATTCTTTAATAATTCAAAGTGTCATAAAAGAAGCGTTACCTTTTTATTAATAATTCTTATTAATATTTATTTCCTGTTCTAATCAATATTTTATTATTAAAGTGTGAATTATCAGTATATATTAATTAATTATAAAAAAAACATTTTTTCAATAAATGTTATATTACTGAAAATTTATCTAACTTCATTAACATATAAATGATATATTATTTAGAATCTATTGTATTTTTAGTAAAGTAACCTGTAACATTTTCTATTTAAAAAATTAATACATAGAAAATGTTAATTAAAAAAAATCAAACATTAATAATAAAATATTATTTTTTTTTTTGATTTTTGAAAATAAAAAAGAATTTTCATTCCAATAACACAAAGAGAAATAAGTTATAAGATATTATTAGAAATGGTACTTAATAGAAATGAAAGTAAGTACCACAAAAAAAGCATTAAAAATTTTATACTTTATTTCTATTTATTTCTAATGTATTGAAATATTTATTAAAAAATATTCAGTACTTACCAAATAAATTATTGATTTTTTAGGAGTAAGTAATTTGCTTTTTAAAAATAAAAAATAATTTCCGAGTGTTAACAAAGAGTATGATAAAAATGCTTATTCGTCGAAATAATGAGGTCAAAACGGGAATGAGAATAAAAGGTTTAAAAGAGATGATGTCATTAGAAGTGGCACTTAATGAAAATTAGAGTACATTTCTCAAAAAAATTGTATTGAAGAAAGATATAGAGAAAATATAAAAGAAAAATACTTTGTAAGCAAAATAATATTAAGAATTTTTCTTTCTATCTTTGTTTTCTAATTATAAAATAAATTATTAATATTGAAAGCTTATAATTATTAACAAATTGTTAAATTTTTATATATTTGTTTGTACCTCAAATTTGGGGGGTTAATAAAAATATGTTAAAAAATTGCAACAATAACAAAATAAATGATGCTAATTGTTTTCAAGTGATGTTTTTTTTTTTAAATTAAAATGGAATTTTTCTTGTAAAAATATAATATAATGTATATTGAATCAATATTCCGGATTATGTAAGAAAAAAAAGTTTTAATCTATTATTTTCATAAGAAAATGTACAAATACTTTTTTTACAATTAATATTTTTGCATTTTGCCTTTGCATTTTAAATAATAAATATTATAAGTGCATATTAATAATATATTAATATTCATTAAGAAATAAAAATTTGTGTGAACAAAATTTTATGTTTTACATAAAAAATCGATCGTTTATCCAAAAAATGTATGAATCCGCAAATGTTGTAAACTAATTTGCGAACTAATTTAACGAGGATGGTCGACCCAATTCAATTTGCTCGACCACTAACTTTTCCGAGCGAAACAGTATTGCAAATCATAATCATTGCGAAAATGAAGTCGAGTTCGTACATGTAATTTTCTTTTCCGCACATAAGATGAAAGTGTACGGCAATTTTCGTCCATTACATTTTATTTTTCACCCCCTTTCAGAGCGAAGTCATTCGTTATCTTGCTTAATACATATTGCTGCGCCCGTTTACTCTACACGCCCTCATGTCACAAATCGTTTATTTTCGATTATGAAAAATTCAGCGTCGTATTTATACAAGGGGGAATAAGTGGATGAAGACGTTAGGGGGCGAAAATATCTATTAATCAATAGAAAGGGCGTTTATGTATGAGGTTGTCCGAGGCTTTCAAGCAAATGTCATCATTATTACCACTTTACTATCATTCTTCATAATTGAAAAAAAAAATGTTATGAATCAATCGTTTTTTTATAACTTTCTCCTCCTCTTCAACGTCACAATAACAAAAACTGTTGATTTTTATATAAAAAACAATAATAAACAAATCAATTTTTATTAATGAAAATAAATTACGTAATTTTTGTAAAAAATCATATAATATAATTCTTAAGCAATTATAGTTTTTTTTTTCTAATAATTCTAAAAATATTTTTTTAAATATAACAATGTACAAATTCTATAAAATAAGTTTATGAAATTACTAAAACACAATGATTTTTAAGACAAAATGTTGTTAACATAAGATTTTGTGTCTTCAAATTTGAATAAGAAAATATGGCTTAATGAAGATGATTTAAAACTTAATAATGTGTGTAAATATATCAAAAATTGTAGAAAACAAGATTTTAAATCTGTATATTGTTGATTTATTAATGTCTTTAATTCTATGTAAGAAAATTGAAAATTCAGAATGTTTTTGGAACTTTCTTATTTTGTATCTTTAAATTTGAATGATAAAACATTATTTATTAAATAAAATCTTTAATTTAAGTCAATAAATTGTAGAAAATAAAATTATAAATTCATAATGTTGTTCAAAAATGTTATTGGATGATTTTCTTGGAAACTGGATGAGAAAACATCTGATAATTAGTAAATGGTGGTAAATTATCTAATCAAAGGGGACGGTATCTGCACGCTGACGGTCGGATCAAAGTTTTTCCAAGTTCTGATCTCGTCGAAGAGCATGCGGCCTGGACTCTCCGTCGAAATGCACTGGCAGTGTCCGAGTAAGGAATAGTTGGGATCGATAGCGCCGACCTCTACACCCTGCTCAATGATGGCCTTCGCCTGTTCGAGCGCAACTTCCGGTGGTAGCATGTTGATGAAACAACCTACGAAGCAGATTCCCACCGAAAATCTGTTGTACCTGAGATGAAAAACGGAGAAGAAAAAGTCTTAATTAAAGTTGTAATTCATTGAATCGCTGCACCAGTACCTGATGGTGTGAGCGCCCTGCACACCCCAGCCTCGACCCATGTACGTGCTTCCATCCAAACCGATCAGAAAGTTGTATCCGATGTCGCCCCAATTTCTACTTTCTATGTGGAATTGTTGAATCAGTCGTACTAAAAGGATGTTGTCTGCCTGCGTTTTTCCATCTTCAGTAGCCGAATGACCTTTCAATTATAATATATTAACAATAACAAAAAAAAGTATACATTTTCTTGAAAAATGTGAAAAATGAAATATAAACTATATTCACATCACCCGGAAAATGTTACCATCCTTTGGCGAATGTGGAACTTGTACTTAAAATAATAGAAAATTTTATATTTAATAATTTCTTTAGAAAAAAAAACTTTAAAATTGCTGTTTGTAATATTTTCAAGAAAATATGTTACAGTATAGGTAATTAGTGGGATGATGTAAAATGTTTAAATTTTTATACAAATGAAGTAAAAATTAAATAATTTGGATGATGTGCACATTAACCGAAAAATGTATAGATTTTCTTGAAACTGAAGTAAAAGTAAATTGTGAAAAATGAAATATAAACTATATCCACATTATCCAGAAAATTTTCTACTTTGGCGAATGTGAAACTTGTACTTAAAATAATAGAAAATTTTATATTTAATAATTTCGCTCAGCATCTTTAGAAAAAAAATATTAAAATTAATGTCTGATATTGTAATAAGTTATGGTATGATGTAAAATGTATAAATTTTTATACAAATGAAGTAATAATTGAAATAATTGGGATGATTGACCGGAAAATATATAAATTTCCTTACAACTGAAGTAAAAGTAGATTTAATATTTTATATTTCCAGATTATCCGAAAAATATACACCGTAAATATTCACTGTTTTGAAAAATGAAAAAATAATAAATGTAAAAATAATAAAGAGAAAATTTCCATATTCACTCTAGTGCCTTAAGTTCTTCAAGTTAGGTTTAGTTGTATAATGAAAATACATATAAATAATTTGCATTTTTAGCTTTGTTTACACATTTACCAACCAGATAGTTCAAAGTGAGTATAACGTACTTTTTCCTAATTTCCAGAAGCAAATGTGTATTGAATTTACTTTTGCTAAATGTGGTTACAACATTTACAGGAAAATGTGCACATTATTCGAAATTATACATTAACTTATATAATAATTGCGACAATTAATATAAGAAAAGCAAGTTTATGTAGTCAAAATCTAAAGAAATCCATTTTTTTTTCCAACTCTTGAAAAATATTCTACTAAATTTATGAAACACTAAGAAAACGTCTTTAAATTCTATAAATGATTATGAATCTAATAAATTATATTTATAGAATATTGAAGGTCAATAAATAACCTTGAGATTAATTTAAAAATATTTAAGTTGACTCAACTTATGAATTCGGGTAATACCCAAAATACTCTAAGACAACTTTTTATAGGTAGTTTAGAACTCTTGAATTAATTAACATTAATTAGCTTTGATTAATATAATTGAAAATGAATTGAGAATGATAAATTCTAAAAAAGTTAGATGATTTTTTTCCTGAAAGTCTTGAAAAATATTCTACTAAATTTATGAAACACTAAGAAAACGTCTTTAAATTGTATAAATGATTATGAATATAATAAATTATAATTAAAGAATATTGAAAGTCAATAAATAACCTTGAGATTAATTTAAAAATATTTAAGTTGACTCAACTAATGAATTCGGGTAATACCCAAAATACACGAGTTTTTGTAACTAATTTAGAACTCTTAAATTAATTAGAAATAATTAGCGTTGATTAAAATAATTGAAAATGATAAATCCTGATAAAGTTAGATAAAATACTTACAGATGATCACGTATTTGGCAGGTTCAGTCATTTTGTCGCAATTAGTAAGCGAAGGCTGCGCAAGCCAATTCTTTCTATCAATTAATCTAACTTTCGTGTAGGCTACAAAAAAAGAAATAAATAATTACTAAAAAAAAATATTTAATAAATCGCTAAACTCACTTTTTTTAACTGGAGCTTCAATTGCGACTAAAGGCTTCAAGTTACCATTAGGCTGATTGAGATAGATCGGTCCATTGATATAAGTGATGTTGCCCAAATGCACCTTTTTCGATTTGTTTATGGTAACATTTTGGTAGATGTTGTTTGAAGCGCTGACCAACGTTCCCAACTGATGCGAGTCTATCTACAAACATTAAAAAATATGTGTTTTTAATTATTCTTGAAAATAAAATATACTTTGCACGACTTTGTTGGTTTTTATAGGAAGTGATTCATCAGATAACGAATGCGAATAAACTTTGACATATTACATTGTAATCTCCATTAGTTTTAATTGCGTTTATTGAAGCAATGCCTTTGGAATCGTAGCTGAGGGAATCATCGAATGTGGAGCATTCCGATGTCAGATCGGAGGTATCACATGTGGAGGAGATCGATTCCGTATCGTCCAAGGAGCATTCCTCCAACCATTTGGAGCACTTCTCGATGGCTGTACCCTTCTTGTCCTCTTGTACAGTTTCCAATTCGGTGTTATTGGACACTGTAGCACTGCACTCGGTATTCCCATCATTCATTTTGTTATGAATACGCTGTGCATCGTCCGCCGCTTCAAAACGTTCGCTTCGCCGCTGCTCAGATACTAAATACACACATTGCGATCTTTATTTTTACTGTTATGAATCACCTTTTTCCTTTAACAAAACCCGCTTTTGCTTGCAACAGTTTTATTTTAGACGACCGCTGCTTCTGCTGTTACGAGCGACGAACGCGAACTCGAGTCCTGGCACTTAACAGAATTTAAATAGATAAGCAACATTGATAAAGGCGCGTTTCGTAATTTCCGTTCGAACCTATTTATTTACCCACAATACGTATTACTGTATAGATACCTCGTATAGTCCGGATTCAAATCTTTTGATATTACCTTAACATTCCGGGTTAAGGTATTGTCGAAAAAAACACATAAATTTTACTTTATTTATTGACATAAATTTATTAATAATTATTATTGATAAATAATTGGATTAAATCTTATTACATTATATTATTTCAAACATATTTTCCACTCTATTTTATAATTTAAGCTTTCGTCTAAATGATACTGAAGAAAATTATTTACATTTTACTTTTAAAATAATTTTAAGTCCAGTAAATAGTTAACATGTAGACCAAAATTGAAATTCTTATATAATTGATATAGGCAACTATATATTCACTACAGTTTGTATCATTGCATATGTCTATAGACTAAATGAAATCAAAATGGTTATTTTCTAATAAAAACATTTTATATGTAACATATTTAATTAAAACAGTCAGAATTTATGTTTATATTAATTATAATTTTTATATTTTATTAAATTTTTATATAACTTTTTTTGGTTTTCAAATAGTTAATTCATATTTTATGCTGGTTTATTAATAATTAATTTATCTTCTAATATTATCCTAAATACTTATGAATTAAGCATTTTAAATAAAAATTTTAGTTACAATTAATTTTAAAGAAAATATAAAAAAAAATGATTTAAATAAGTTTTTTTTACTTTTAATTTAAATAAAATTTCATTTTACATCATCTTGGAAAAAATGAAATTACGCTATATAATTGGAGGGAAGGATAAAAATGTTGATTTAATCATCACAATAAAATAAGATTTTAATTTACAAATAATTTTAAATAATTTTTATATCAATTCCAAAATCAGTATTAAATTAAACAAGGTTAAAATTTACACATAAATTATGTTTATTTTTATAATATTAATATAAAAATATCTATTTTTAAACGCATTTTATAATATTTTTATTTTATTTTTTATTATAAAGTCAACATTTCAATTTAATGATTCAGGTAGATTGTGGAAATAAATTTTAAAAAAAAATATAATATAATTTAAATTTATGATATTTTTATTTTATGGTATTAATTAATATAGAGAAGTATGCGAGACAACGCGTAATTTAATTACGATTCTAAATATGTAAGAAATAACGTAGGTTTTCTGTAAAGGAAATCAAAGAAGTCGACCTTCAACTATTCCAAGCAAATTGTCACAATTACTATATATGTCTTTAAAAAAATTCTTCTCTATATTTTCTGCGAAAACGAATACAAAGTTTAATGCTTGACTCACAATACTATCTTATCACAAAGCAATAGAATAATTAGAGTAATTTATAAAAAAAATATTGTTTTTTCTATTACAAAATGTTACAATTACACAAAAAAATAAAGAAATAAAATTATTTTTGTAATATTTGTAAATTATAAAATGTAATTATTATTTTAAATAAATTGGATTTGAAAAATATGTAAAAACAGCGTTTCTCAACCTATGGATCAAGTTACATTTATTATGACAGCTGTCAACGTCAAAAAAAGAAAACAAACAATTGGGTCACAAACAAGTGTACTAGTTACTGTTTATCTTATTGTTAAGTAAATCTAATTCTCCTGCTTTAGTAAACTGCACTTGACTAACGCAAATGTTGTAAAACTCGTTTAGTAATTTGGTAATACTTTAATACCAAAAATATTATAACAATTCTGTTTAGGTTTCACTATTGAACTGTTTAATAAACATTTACTTTACTATTTAATTTCCTCACTATTTAATGGATCGCAAAATGACAGCTGTCAAATTATATTGAAATAAACAGAAGTTACAAATTTCTGTTAAAACAATTCTGCTTAAATGTTTTACTTTTGGACTGTTTAATAAACGTTTTATGTAGTATTTTATTTCCTCAATATTTAAAGGCTCGCAAAATGACAGCTGTCAAATTTCATCGTAATCGCTCGTTGCGCTAAGAAGATGTTTTACTTTTAAACTGTTTAATACACATTTACTTTACTATTTCACTTACTCAATATTTATTGGATCGCAAAATGACAGCTGTCAAATTTCATCGAAATCACTGGTTGCGCCCTAAAGGTTCAAATTTCTCTTATAACAATTCTGCTGAAATATTTTAGTTTTGTACTATTTAATACACACTTATTTTATTTTTTTAATAGGTCGCAAAATGACAGCTGCTAAATTTTATCGAAATTTCTCGTTGCGGCCAGAATATATAAATTATTGAAATAACAATCCTACATATTTGCTTAACTTGTAAACTGTTTAATACACATTTACATTAGTATTTAATTCCTCAATATTTGAAGGGTCGCAAAATGACATCTGTCAAATTTCATTTTTTTTTCGTTACGCTCAGAAGATATAAATTGTTGATTAAACAATTCTGCTTTTGAAATATTTAATACACATTAGTATTTTATTTCCTCATTATATAATGGATCACAAAATGACAGCTGTCAAATTTCATCAAAATTTTTCGTTACGCTCAGAAGAAACAAATTGTTGCAAAAACAATTCTGCTTTTGAACTATTTAATACACATTAGTATTTTATTTCCTCATTATATAATGGTTCACAAAATGACAGCTGTCAAATTTCATCGAAATCACTCGTTCAATTCTGCTTAAATATTTTACTGTTGTACAGTTTAATACACAATTATTTTAGTATTTTATTACCTCAATATTTAATGGGTCGCAAAATGACATCTGTCAAATTTCATCGACATTTTTCGTTACGCTCAGAAGATACAAATTGTTGCAATAACAATTCTGCTTTTGAACTATTTAATACACATTAGTATTTTATTTCCTCATTATATAATGGTTCGCAAAATGACAGCTGTCAAATTTCATCGAAATCACTCGTTCAATTCTGCTTTTGAACTATTTAATACACATTAGTATTTTATTTCCTCATTATATAATGGTTCGCAAAATGACAGCTGTCAAATTTCATCGAAATCACTCGTTCAATTCTGCTTTTGAACTATTTAATACACATTAGTATTTTATTTCCTCATTATATAATGGTTCACAAAATGACAGCTGTCAAATTTCATCGAAATCACTCGTTCAATTCTGCTTTTGAACTATTTAATACACATTAGTATTTTATTTCCTCATTATATAATGGTTCGCAAAATGACAGCTGTCAAATTTCATCGAAATTACTCGTTCAATTCTGCTTAAATATTTTACTTTTGTACATTTTAATACACAATTACTTTAGTATTTTATTATTTTAATATTTAATGAGTCGCAAAATGACAGCTGTCAAACTTCAACGATCTCATTCAATCCGCCCAGAAGATGGTAAAAATATTGAGAAACGTTGGTGTAAAAAATATTTGTTAAATTATGGATTATTTCGTGAATGGGAAAAATCAACTTTACATTTACTATTATTAAAATTTTACTAACATAAATTACTAACAAATAAATTTGTGTACTATAGTAAAATTTAATGCACTTTCTGTTGATTGTAGTAAAATTGTATGTATTTACCTTATATTATTTTTCCTGTTAGATGCGGAAATTCCAATGACGATGACCTTGAACCAGAATATCAACTATCATCAGCAGCCGCAATCATTAATCCAGGCGCGACAAGATAACGTTTAGTGTCATCAGTTTTTGTTTTCCTTTCTCATTAAATGCATCAACAAACCGGAATAATCGAAACTAAATCTACGCACTTAATTACTATAAATATAATTACTAATGCACTTACTAACAATACGCACCATCGCATTTGTTTTATAATTGTGTCAGTTTCGTGTCATGGCAATTGTGATATATCGTCGACAAATGTTGCAATATCGCAGCAAAGTTCAACGCTAGGTAATTTTCCATGAATACATCAAACCTATTATATAAGATTTATTTTAATCATTAAGTAAAATAAGGACATTAGGGTTGGGATTAATTCAATAAATCCATTCATTTTCATTGATTTTTATTTTAGTTGTTAAAATACTGACTATTCACAACAAGGATTGATTGTTATAACTATAAACAAAAACTTATATATTACTGTACAATTGGGTGGGGGGATGTCTATAATTATAATCTAAAGAAATAAAATACATAAATAAACGTTAACAATAATTATGAGACTAACAATTTAAAAATTTGATCTTCTACGCAGTTTTGAATTGGTGCGAATTACATAATTGCTGCGTTTCCTATTAATTAGAGTTAACACGATAATACTAACGAAATACATAGAATAATAATTCGGATAAATAAGATTATTAAAGGATTTACAGTAACTCGTTGTGTAAATAATAATAATAATAATTATAATACATTTACTTTTCAAAACACTCCTCCACACGCGGAAGAATTACAATTAGAATAATAATATATTGCTCTGAATTTTCGAGATGCATTTTTGTACGCAGTTTACTGTTTAATATCGTACTGGTATATACATAGGTAACGTCGAATACACGACTTCTATTTACACAAAGAAAGAAAAAATATAACAATTAAGTGGAAGCAGTTAAAAACGAAAGAAAGAAAATATAGCGTTAAATTACATGATTTATATGATCACAGTCCTAAGGTAAAAACAATAAACTAACAAAAAAAATTGGGAGTAAATTAAAATAAGAACGCGTATTTGTACAAAAATGCAAAACTTTAACAGTTCATACGTAAAACCTTTACCATCACAGATAACGTAATGATATTTATATGCGTGTATAATATATATAAATGTGCGCGAAAAATTTGGTCAACAATATTTGCGAATATCAAGAAAGCCAAAGCCTTATTTTTTTTTTTGTATTTTTTGTATTTATTTGTGTTTGTGTGTTTCTGTTTATTTGTTTTTATTTCCAGCAGATTTCAAGTCAATCGAAATCTGGAATCGCAACAACTACAACAATAACAACAACAACAGTATTACATTTATTAAATTCTGCTATTTACTTAAAGTAAACACTCGACTACTTTACGTTTCGTTTGGGTAGCATCTTGTATTCTTCATTGCGAACATAAGAACTGAGAATCGGATCATCTAATCTACCTGGAACAAAGAAGAAAATTGTTAGTTTCGTAATTTGATGGTAAGAAATTATTTTTGTCGATGAAGGAAGAAATCTTGACTATTTAAAATTATTGACTATGACAAAAATAGGTTCAAAATTGAATTGAACAAATCTTTAATTTTGCAATTTTATGATAGAAAAACTGGCGCTCGACTATTTACAATTCTTGACTTTGATGAAGTTTCTTAATTTTTTGATGAAAAAAATGTTGCTTGACTATTAACGACTGATGACTTTGATGATCAGCTTCATAATTGTAATTAAAAATGCTTCTTTTCATGGTAGAAAAAATGTTGCTCCACTATTTATAACCATTGACTTTGATGAGATTAGCTTCAAAATTGAATTAAAAAAGTATTTAGTTTAGTTCGATGGAATTAGCTTCAAAATTTAATTATAAATGTTTGGTTTCATAATTTTATGTTAAGATAAATCTTGCTTGAATATTAACTACTATTAATTTTAATGATCAACTTCAGAATTCTAATATTTTTAGTATTTTCATGATATAAATTTTTTTTTACTACTAGTGATTTTGATGGAATTAGCTTTAAAATTGAATTAAAAATGCTTAGTTACGCAATTTTATGTTAAGATAAATCTTGCTTAACAAAATAATTTTGATGATTAATTTCAGAATTGTAATGAAAAAATGCTTAATTTCTTAGTTTGATGGTAGAAAAATTTTTGCTCGACTATTAATAACCATTGACTTTGATGAGATTAGGTCCAAAATTGAATAGAAAAAGTATTTAGTTTAGTATATTTATGGTATAAAAACTGTTTAGTACCACCAAGTTCGATGGAATTAGCTTCAAAATTTAATTATAAATGCTTGGTTTCATAATTTTATGTTAAGATAAATCTTGCTTGAGTATTAACTACTATTAATTTTAATGATCAACTTCAACTGTAAATCCTTTTTACTACTAGTGATTTTGATGGAATTAGCTTTAAAATTGAATTAAAAATGCTTAGTTTCGCAATTTTATGTTAAGATAAATCTTGCTTAATAAATTAATTTTGATGATGAATTTCAGAATTGTAATGAAAAAATGCTTAATTTCTTAGTTTGATGGTAGAAAAATTTTTGCTCGACTATTAATAACCATTGACTTTGATGAGATTAGGTCCTAAATTGATTTGAAAAAGTATTTAGTTTAGTATATTTATGGTATAAAAACTGTTTAATAACACCAAGTTCGATGGAATTAGCTTCAAAATTTAATGCTTGGTTTCATAATTTTATGTTAAGAGAAATCTTGCTTAACAAATTAATTTTGATGATCAACTTCAGAATTGTAATGAAAAATGTTTGATCTTATTTTCATGGTAGAAAAAATGTTGCTCGACTATTTATAACAATGGACTTTGATGAAATTAGCTTCAAAATTGAATTAAAAAAATTATTAGTTTTATAATTTTGTGATAAGAATACTGTTGCTTGACTGTAATGATCAACTTCAGAATTGTATTGAAAAAATGCTTAATTTCATATTTTCATGGTAGAAAAAATGTTGCTTAACTATTTACAACCATTGAAAATTGAATTGAAGAAATGTTTAGTTTCGTAATTTCTTGCTAGGAAATTTGTTGCACGACTATTTACAACTAGCGACTTCTCATCGATTAATTTCGTAATTTGGAGATAGAAAATCTGTTTTTTTTTAAATATTTATATTTATATTTTATAATTTTAGTTTTTCTTTAATTGTCAAGATTTCATTCAAAAATGCATTGAGAAAATTAATAGTGTCGTAATATTAAGGTTTGCATTTACAGCGATTGCCGTTGACGAGATTTTCTTTTGATGAGAAACCGGCAAGGACAAAAGTCAATGTAATATTATTAGAATTGTACCATTAACGGACTTCTTAAATGATTTATAATTTTATTTGCAACATTACATACGTCCGTTCCCTAATGAATATTTAATTACTTACAATCTATTTCGAAAGTGTGAATGACTTAAAAAAAATAATAAAATGAAAAATTAAAAACACGCGATTCACCAGCGCTTTTTTGAAGTAATTCCATACATAAACCCAATTGCTTCTTGCAAAAGGTTTAATTTATTTCGAGGAATCGAATGGTAATAATAATCGTAACAATTTGCATTCATCCAAGGTCGTGACGAAAACTGTTATTTCCTACACGAAATTCGGATCTGGGCGCCACCCAGAATTTACAGAAACAGATGCGGATACAATTTCTAATCTGCATATCATCTGGGGTTCGCGTGATACGAGAATTCGTTGCGCAAAAGCCGCGCTCGGTCACAAAAGAGAAATTTAAATTCATTTTTTCCAAACAATTTTTTTTTTTAAAACACTTCTTCATGATCCAATTATCCAAAACCATTAACAACTTTGCATGTCGAAGAAGCATTTCAAAATCAAATTTAAAACCGTTATTTAACCTACTTTTTTTAACTATTTGATTGATTTCAGGAGTTTTAGCTACAAACAATATGAATTAAATTATTTAAGTACTTTTAAATTAGTTTCAATTCTGCTTCCTGATAGAAAATAGAGCAAAAAATAATAATCGTGACGTCGATTTATTTATTATTAGTTTATTTCATTAACATAATCTTTATTAATTAGAATATTAAAGTTTTGTTTGATTTTTGTGTAGATTTTGTAAGGATTAAGTTTAATAATTTTGTATTTAATTAATCTATTAGTTTATTGTTGCATAATAAGTATATTCATTTAATAACCCTGTATTTTCTATTTTTAATAAACCTAAGCCAAGAAAAAAATATGTTTAATGAAGATATTGTTCCTTTATAATAGAGCCGTAATCAAGAGTTAAACAATGGACGCCTGGATGGATGATAATTACCTTTTTTTTTGCTTGATTGAAATTCCCTAGAAGTGTGTAACAATAATCTTATCGTCGATTTCGTCAATTTCATCATCGGTTTCCTCCGGTTCTTGGGGCATCTTGGTGGCTTCCAGAGCGGCAGCCTGCCTTTCCTTCTCCTTCTGCCTCTTGATCTTCCTGAGATGCAGGATTTCGACGACGATGTACATGAGGACGCCGAGCAGCAGGACTGCGAGCATGACGTAGAGCTTCATGCGAGCGCAGAGATGGTTGGAGTAAGCGTAGGCGATCACGAATCCTGAGCTCTCCCACAATCTGTAGTTGGAGAATGCAGCTTCCTTGTTCCTTCTGAACAGCGTGCCGTACAATCCTGCGAATCGATAAATAAATAATGTGAGAAACGACTTTGAGAGAATTGGTTCGATGCGGTTCGAACTACAAATAACCAGTTACAAACTCCTGTTATTGTATCTGAAATCCACGCAATTTTGAAACCATATATAAAACTTTCTACTATTGCATTGCATCATCTGCTAAACAACAACAACAACAACAAGAACGGCGCAAAAAAAATCTAATGAAATAAAACGCGTGTACGCAAATAATCCGTGCTAGATTTATTTTAACGTAAATTGCTTTTTCTCAATGCTGAATGCTCAGAATCCAGTTGTATCCAGATACTTCTTTACCTGCGGGCAAGGCAGGTTACTCGCTGCGCCTATCGTTCAAGTCTTTTCGCAAGTAACGCTTAAATAAAAGATCTTTCTCGCAGCGTAACTAATTATAAGCATTTTTGGGACATCTAAAATTAATATTAATAACGAAGTGAAAGATAGAAACCCGTTCGCTGAGATCATCGATAATTTCGAACATCTTTCCAATTTTTGTTTACAAACAAACTAAAAAAATAAATCAGCTTTAGTTTCGATTCTAATATCCGTTAATTACGTGCATCCACGTGTGATAAATAATAATAAAGTTGAGAATAAAAACAATGCGATAAATAATTGATATGTGATCTGCTTGAAAGACGTACGGCGTGTCCGGTCTCCTCCGTACGACCACGTTCCATTTACACGGCATTAACATACTCGTGCTCCGCTAATTGCACGCTCAATTTAAAATTAATATATTATGCTGTATTTTTCTTTTCATCTCGTTATTTTTTTTTCCTTCGAGAACGACCTTTATATATTTATTATAAGGATCCATTTAAGTAAAGATTACTTCGCACTGGATTTTATTCCGAGTACAGTTAGTCGCATAAATTATTATTGACAGGCAATACCAGATAATTTATTACATTTTCCTATTGAAATTCCTTCATTATTATTGACGTATTTTAGTGCTGATTACAATTTATAGACATTTTCTTTCAAAAAATTTATTATAAGAGAAAAATGACTATTCGTCATTTATATTGACGTATTTTAGTGTTTATTACATTTTATAAACATTGTCTTTCAAAAATTTTATTATGAGAAAAAAATAACTTATAATTGAAAAAAATATCAGAAAATATTCAATTTTTAAATATTTGTAAACTATTCTTCATTAATATTGACGTATTTTAGTGTTTATTACATTTTGTAGACATTTTCTTTCGAACAATTAAGAAAAAAAATTAACTCATAATTGAAAAAATATTAGAAATTCAATTTTGAAATATTTGTAAACTTTCCTTCATTTATTTTGACGTATTTTAGTGTTTATTAAATTTTATAAACATTGTCTTCCGAAAAAAATATGAATGAAAAAATATTAGAAAATCAATTTTGAAATATGTGTAAACTATTCGTACAAAAATATGGTAAAAAATATTCCTCAATCTTTGTTTAGTTTAAAATCCTTCACAATTTATAGATGCAAAAACCTCTCCAAAAGAACTTTTGTATGCTTAAGAATATTGTAAAAATTAATGAAAACTTAATAGATTCATTTCCAAAATTTTCCTTAATTCAAGAAAATTTTGTTATATTTTGTTTTCAATTTATATGTCAGTTTAGTTTTTACTAAAAGTTAGGATTAATGATTAATTTATGTAAATTTTAATTATTTCTAATACAAAAATCTTTTCTCGTCCTTTTGTTACTTTTTATTTTATTTTTTTTTTGTACTTCTAGTCGGTATAAAATAGAGAGAATTCGCATTTGAAGAACGAAATTTCATGAAATGACAGCTGTCACCTTACGTCAAAGAAAGGAAATAGTGAAATCATAATATTTGTACTTTTTGGGATCTACAAGAAAAAAAAGATAATAAGCTCTAGTTTTGTTCCATTATGTAAAAAAAAGAACACCAATTAAAATTTATATTTTTTTAAATTTTTTGTTTGATGTGACGTAACGTTGATATTGTTGTTGTTGTTGTTTGAAACGAATGAAAAATAGAATGTTTATATTGAAAATTTGAATTGTTAAACTTACCGTTGACTTGAGTTTGCCAGACGGCATCTCCGACGCCCCAGAGTCCAGAAGCGATGAAGAAGACGGACGGATTGGACGGATGAGGCTTCCAGACGAGGAACCAAGCCACCAAGGAGCAATGGACGAGCGCTCCAAGTGCCATGATCGGCTGCCTACCGATATACTTCATGACAGATCCGAAGAGCAAACTGCACAAGGCATTAACAACACCGAAGCAGATCATCACATATCCCACAGACGGGATTCCCAATGCACAAGAAACATAGGCCTGAGTGAAATCAGCGCCGATGAAGGCTTGTTCCATGCCGATCCATACTGTGATGGGAATGAGGAGCTGCTGGTACGGTTTCTTCAGTTGATAAGCCGTAGCGGAAAGCAGTTGGATTCCCGTAAGCTCGGCTCCGCTGTTCCTCCTTTGCTTCTCACCATATCTGCAAACATAAAAATAATAGTTACTTAACCATAATACATAATCAAAAATTGAATATTGAATTAAATTTAAATTACGTAACCGCAGTATAAATAATTAAAAAAAAAAAACATTCACACACACACAATACGGTAGATTTAAACTGCTTATTAAGTAATTAAAAGTTTAAGTTTTTTAAACTGCACAAAGATGTTATTTGCGAATTGACCCAAGGTCTTATGTAAGAGTCTTCGATTTGAAAAGAACACAAAAATAATCTTGATTTGATCCTCGATACTTTCACGCAATTAGTTTAACGTGAAGTATTAATTACACGCCGCTGCGAAATATTAATATATGCAATGACGCAAGTCGAATATTATGTCGATTTTATTTATTTTTTTAATTTTTTCCTCGTGTGCATTTCTTTTTCAAGTTCATCATCTTCGAGCAGCAGACGACATTGAGATCTGTTGGCGCCTACAGAAGAGATCCGAAGCGAAACACCTACTACATATATCAAAATTGATTGCGGACGAAACGCGAGACGCCGCGAACTACGGCAGTTTTAATTAGGTAACGAGGTTACCGCGTTTGCTTTACCTTTTTTTTTTATATACGCGTCAAAATTGTTTATTTAATTTTTTTTAATTTTTTCATCTACTAAAATTCGTTCGATAAAGTTCACGGTCTTTTCCGCGTTTCCACGACGATACACCACCGCCGCGAAAGTGAAAGAGCCCAGGATGTGTGTTTTTCTCGGAGCAAAACTCCGAAATTACGTAACAGATTCCTTTCCGTTTCTCGATGCCCTCGTTATTATTGTTATTATTGTTTAATGCATTAAGTGCACACGGATTATCTAGTAAAAAAGACACAAAAGTCACGATTTCCACGGATGATCAAACGGTTATTTACATTTGGCATTTCAGCAAGGTTAAAGGTAATGCGACGCGAATGAATAAATTAAGACGAGCAATTACTTTGCGGTTAATAATTAAATAAACGCACTTCCATACACAAAGTTTAACTTAATCAATCACTTACATTTTTTTTTAATATAATTATAAATATTCATTATGCCAACATTTAAATTTCTAATAATCTGTTACGAAACCGTTAAAAAAAAGCACACAAATTCGCAATATTTTTTCGTAAATAATAAATTATCAACAATAAAAAAAATATTCATTTTTGATAATTTGATTAAGTAATTTTTTTTTTGTACCGGATTTACGTGTTACAGTTACAACTGTGGCTTGCATGAGAATCACAATGATCAACAACAAAGTTTCTATTTGCATAGACAATTTTATCGATTAGTGAACGCACTTTGCAAGATACAATCGTGCAAATATTAGTTGGCAAATTATTTTAGTCCTAAACGAATTAAGTTTTTTTTTGTAAATAGAAATTTAAGCTTATCTTTCCTTAAGTCATTTTTTTTTATAATAATTTTAGGCTTCATTTGAATAATAAATTATTTTGTTTATATTAAAGTTAATGAAATAATCGTCAGACAAACTGTGTAATTTATTGCGTAGTTAAGTTGTAGACTAGATGATGTAATAGAAATCATTGTGGTTTATACGTTGAAAAGAATATTGAATTATTATGATTATGTGAGTTTAGTTCATCCGGGATTGTCAAATAATGGATTTAAGAATAATTATTGTATTGACTTCGTTAGTTTTTTTTTCTGACGAAGACGAGTGATGTAAGAAACATAATTGTGTAAAAAAATGCACGTCAGACAATTTATTGCGATTGTAATGTAATCGTCGATTGTAGACCGTTGGAATTGTAATTGTTGTGTAGGAAAGGTACCTTGAGAGTGGATCGACGAAGACGGCGATGATGATGACGGCGACGAGAATGCAGGCCAAGTAGATGGATGAGATTTCGTAGATTTCCTTGTCGTCCGGACGAGCCAGATTCTCGTTGCTGTGCATATTCATAACGCAGAAATTGGCGCCGCAGCTCTCGTATGTGGCGGTCGTGTCGTTCGGACTAGATCCATCTCCTCCATGCGGATTGCTTAAAACTGATGGAAGGAAGAATTAATGTTTGATGTTTTGGAGTTGATTTTGATGATTTACCTAAAGATGAGATGAGGTTTCCCCAGAGTTCGGCCGTTTGCCAGGCCAGGAAGAAGAAGCCGAAGAATCGGACGATGATTCCGTCGACGAGTTGATCCGTGAGTTTAGCGTAGACCGCCGCGACTTGCGTGAGGTATGTGGCTTTGGATGCCCACATGGGAGCAGCTCCTATACCCAGCAGGACGCCGGCAGGGACGAGGGTGTAGAATTTTGGGTAGAACTGCGCCCCTATGTACGGGGCGTAGCATAGCATCGATACGCAGAGTGTCCATTTAACAGTTAGCCTCTTAATTACTAGTGTGGGTACAAAGATGCAGCTGACGACGAGGGCGGCGTAGATGGCGCTGAGCGAGACCGTCCCGAGGCCGTCTTTAGCGTTGATGCTGCTCTGCAGGTTCGCGGTTCCTTGGAAGGCCGTGAACTGGATCATGAAAGCGCACGACACTGCCGACACGTTCTTCAGGATCCTCCACTTCTCCTTCCGCGAAAGCTTGAACTTCCCCTGCTGAGAAGCTTCCTCATCGCTGATCTCGCGCGGCGGCTTCTTTGGGTCATCATCATCGCTCTTATTATAACCCTTATTATCATAACTACGATTCACGGACACCGTATACACAGTTCCATTATCATTATGTGCGGGATCCGCAGATCCCGTATTGTTCTCGCAGGCCACAGTCATCTCGCTATCGTTGTACCCTTCGTCTATCTGAAAAATACAAAAAAATAACAACATTAAAAACATTTACAACAATCATCAGAAAAAAATGTATTAAAACTTCATCTAGAAATATTTCACAAACACTTTATATCTGTAGATTAATTAAAAACAGGAACTTTTTGTCAAAAAGTTTTAAGTTTAATACTTCAGTTTCAGTTCACTACTTTATTCGCATGAAAATCAAACTAAAATTAATCATAATTTGAATGCAGTAAATCTTTGCAAGGAACTTAATCCATTATATATATTTTTTTATAATCTCAAAATAATAAAAAAATATTTTTGTTACTTAACAATACAACAAATTTTCGTATGAACTAAAAAAAAATTCTAATGAATTAAAAACTTAATACTTGAAAATTGAAATAATATAAAAATCCTTATAAATGTTTTGACTTAAATCATAAATCATTAAATCTTATAATTTCATTACGTCTTTCGCAGCAAAAAAAAAAATACGTTGTGTAACGATTACGTAAGAAAACCTTTTTGTGTCTCTCGGAAATTCCTGGTCTAATCTCAATTAATTAAGTTTCATTAATGCACGTCAAAGAAATATTATTAACATATCTTTTCATTATTTATGATTTTTTATCACGAACAATTACGGACACTTCAATTCGTGGAATTTTTAATTTACATCGGCAACATCGAAATTCATTCGATTAACGGTGATCGATCGAAGAATTTCATTATCGAGACTTGTTTGCTTAAAAATTCTACGAATCTCGATTTGCATAAGCCTCCATCACTTAAAAAAAACTAGTCTAAACTAGTTTTATACCATACGTAAATTTAAAACTTCAATTCATGATTTATCTATATTTTTTTTGTAACGATAATTTATATGAAAATAGTTTATTTTCATATTATATAATTTTGAATTGTAATTTCAATGCAACCTAATTGATGATAACATCAAAATTTTTGACAGCTGTCAGATTAATTTTGAAATTTCGTTTATATAATAATTTTAATTAATAATTACATATTTTATATAATATTAATTCTTTACTAGTTTTGTACCATACGTAAATTTTAAACTTCAATTCATGATTTTATTTATTTTTTTGTAACGATAAATTGTAGTTTCAATGCAACCTAATTGATGATAACATCAAAATTTTTGACAGGTGTCAAATTTTTGACAGCTGTCAGTTTAATTTTAAAATTTCGTTTATATAACACTACTTAATAATTTTAATTAATAATTACATATTTTTTAATATATTTTTGATATTGTTTACTATTTTCTCTTTAATTTTGTAAATAATGGCTCCTAATTATAACAGTTATTTCCAATCGAATAATTATTTAGTGCGAGTCCAAAGTGCGTTTCTATTTTCTAAATAAAATTCATAAATTTAAGTTGTAAATAAAATATAGAAATCGATTTAAAGAGAAAACTAAATCGTGCATTAAAACACGAAACCTGTGCTAATGAATGACTCTACTTTTGTGGATGAACAAACAGGATCCATGACACACGAAATGTAAATACAATAAATTAAAATGGTAGCAGTTTTTATTTATTTTTTTCAACCAAAACCGTGAAACAATCGTCTCATAACAGATTCGTTCGTGAGTGGATGTTAATTGCGTAACTAAATAGACGCGAATAGCCCATATACATGCATTTATTTAATACTCGAATTGCTATTTTTAAAAGAAAATTTTATATAAACATTGATGATCCATGTGAACGGTTCTTTATGATTTATGTAATTTGTTAATTATATGTTTCATAATTACGGAGAAGGTTGACGGCTTCAATATCCGTCTTTGCCAGAGGAATCATTTAATTAATGATGTTCGAAGCCATACAAAAAATGTGAGCCATACACAAAATTATATAATATTTTTTAAGAGAATTTTTGAAATGAAAAAATGAAAAATATCAAAGGAAAAATAATTAGAATAGAGAAACAAGAAATTGCAAATGAAAATATAAATTTTAATATATAATAAAATTAAGCGATGGAAAGTGTTGAGAATAAAATATCAAGAGGATAAATATATAAAAATGAATATATCGAAAAGAAAGTGATTATAAATTTGAACATGCAGAAGAAAAGATGAAAAAATAAGAATCTGAAATAGGATTAAAATTGATTGATTGATTAATCAGTAAGAAAAAATGTACCAAAAGGAGACATATGAAAAATAATTTAATCGAAGTGAAAAAGATGATAAATATGAAAATACAGAAGAAAATGTGGAAAAAGGAAAAACTAAAATAGTATTAAAATTTACATTGATTACTTAGAAGGAAAAGATGAAAAAACGTAGAAAACTAAATACCAGGAGAAGAGTACCAATAGGAAACATATAAAAATAATTTAATCGAAGTGAAAAAGGTGATAAACATGAAAATACAGAAGAAAATGTGGAAAAAGGAAAAACTAAAATAGTATTAAAATTTACATTGATTACTTAGAAGGAAAAGATGAAAAAACGTAGAAAACTGAATACCAAGAGAAGAGTATAGGAAACATATAAAAATAATTTAATCGAAGTGAAAAAGATGATAAATATGAAAATACAGAAGAAAATGTGGAAAAAGGAAAAACTAAAATAGTATTAGAATTTACATTGATAACTCGGAAGGAAATGATGAAAAGAGTAGAAAACTAAATACCAAGAGAAGAGTACCAATAGGAAACATATAAAAATAATTTAATCGAAGTGAAAAAGATGATAAATATGAAAATACAGAAGAAAATGTGGAAAAAGGAAAAACTAAAATAGTATTAAAATTTACATTTATTGCTTAGAAGGAAAAGATGAAAAAACGTAGAAAACTGAATACCAAGAGAAGAGTACCAATAGGAAACATATAAAAATAATTTAATCGAAGTGAAAAAGATGATAAATATGAAAATACAGAAGGAAATGTGGAAAAAGAAAAAACTAAAATAGTATTTGAATTTACATTGATTACTTAGAAGGAAATGATGAAAAAACGTAGAAAACTAAATACCAAGAGAAGAGTACTAATGGGAAACATGATTAAATCAAAGTGAAAATACAGAAGAAAATATGATAAAAGAAATGAAGAGAGAAGAAAACTAAATACCAAGAGAAGAGTATTAATAAAAGACTTTTAAAAATGAATATATCAAAGTGAAAGAGAAGATAAACATGAAAATACTGAAGGAAATAAAACATGATTAGAACAGAGATAAATTTGAAAATGCAGGAGGAAAAAGATGTGAAGAGTGGGAGAAAAAAGTTTATGGTAAACTCCAACTTCCTATTGGCCTTGTGCGATGTGATGCACGGAAATACATAATGGCATGTTTCCGACATTTCAATTACCGATAATAATAAACTAATATGGGAAACATGTGTACTATCAATGATACTTTTTTGTTGTTGTTGTTGCTGAAGTTTTATGCTTTTGTGTCGCTGCAGCAGAACATTTCTCAGCATGTGCAATCATTGAAGATGGCCGAGCGAGAGAGAAACGAACGACGTAAACAAAACAAAAGAGGAGAGAGAGAAAACAAACGATTTCCATCATTACCACCACGGCGGCCTTCGTGCATTGTAATCGTAGGTGAATTGAAAAGCATAAAACACCTTAATTGGGTTCATCAACGTAACTTTCATTAATTGCAACAAAAAAAAAAAAATATGAGAGTGAGGAAAAATGTTATAAGAGGACCGAGCAATAAACGTTTCCATAAATAACTGACACCCGGGCAAATTAATCACCGAAAACCCGTCCTATAACTTGCAGCATCGCGAAACTGGATTCCGATACTTCTTCGTCGTTTTTTGGGACGACGGCGGTGGTTATGTCCTGCCTTTTTTGGAGGTCAGGGATTCGGTTTGCCTTAACGACGAGCTTTTATATTCCTCCAACCACAACGGAAGAATTTATATTTTGCAACAAGAACTTATTGCATTTTTTACACCGATTATGTAATATTACAAAAATAATCTTAAACATCATTGCACTCACAATAAAACTCATAAATTTAATAAAAAACAACTAATTTCAAAAATATTAATATATTGAACAGAAATAAACTATTTTCATTCCTAAATCAAATAAATTAATAATAAAAAAACTTTTTTTTAACTTATTATATTATTATAAACTAACCATAAACAAACTGTGATTACTCAATATTAAAAACTCTCACGAAAAAAAAAAGTTTAGAAACTTGCGATTTTCCAAACCAAGAACTGTTAACAGTAGACGCATTCGCACAAGACTGAAGGACCTCGTGGTCAATGGCCAGAAACGAATACTCCTACTACCACAAAACCAATTCAATGATTTATAACCAATTAATTAAAATTGATATAACTTCTACAAAAAAAATAAACATAACTTCCTGTTTTCTTTTATAAATACTGCAACAAATCATTATTTTTGTAATGCATTTTGGACATTTTCTTAACAGATTAATTAAGGAAATGCTTCACGTTAATGATCAATCTAATCATTGAGTAAATAAGATTCGAAGCTGTGTGAATTTTATGAATGAAACGTTGCGTAAATCCGTTCTAGCATAACGATTCTTTTTATTCTAGAGGACAAAATCCTGTTATTTAATAAATTAACAAATTTCTGCATCAATTTATTGAATGGAATCTAAAAGTAAGATTTTAATTTTTTGTTCCAATTTATTTTTGTGTCGTCATTCGGCACATAAATAAGCAAAAGGCTAAGGACGTTTTCACATTTTATTTATTTATATTTAGATACAGCAAATATCATGGTTTATTTACAGAAACGTAAAAAAATATTAAAAGTTTAAATACAAATTATTATCTAATTTTTTCATTCTCTCAATTTAGATCAATTTAAGTAAGAAAATTTATTAAAAAAAAAAATATAAACATTTTACGACTGTAACAAATTTCACAAGAAAATGAAACCTAAATGCAATAGTAAATAGAAATGTTTATCATTATTTGATCATTCTATTTTTTTTGTTAGAAAGACACACATGTTTGTAAATAAATCGATTTGAACTGTTATTTGAAAATAATTTACAAAAATAATAACAAACTTTGAAAAAAAAAATATTTTAGACATGTTTTCGTTTGCTATATATTTGCATATAAACTACAGTTACATCAGTTTTAATAAGCAATAATTACTATTTTTACATAACATTATACAATTCGTGTTGGAACAACAAAGATAATTATTAATAACTTTATGTTTTTCAGTAAGAACAAATAATAATTGTTATTTCTCTCAAAAGTAATTATTAATATCATAATTTTAATATACATTTACTTTATTACATAACATTTTTTTATGTAAATTTCTAAACCTATTTTTTAATTATAATTGCAAGCAAAAACTTACAGTTTTAATTGCTTTAAATTCGATTATTTTTTTGGTTGATTTGCGAAAGTTTTATCGATGAGAAAAAGGATTGTAAGAATACAGATTAATTTATCGTAAAATTATATAACTTTTTTTTCTATTTATCTACGTTGAAAAGGTTTTATGTGATGATTGAGTAAGTTTATAGTAAAATTATATAAGTTTCGTTAAAAGTTTAGAACGAAACTATTCAATTTTACGCGATATCAGACGTTTGATAACGTGTTTTGTCATATATCTAAATTTGTGTTCATTATTTTTGCAAAACAAATATTATTTTAAAATTCGTAATAAAAAATGTTAATTACATGAATATAGTCTTATATAAAAATAATTTAATTATAAGTTTAAAAAAAATTAGAGATTTTGTGTAAAACTTTCGATTTCAGTTGACTTCAAAATGTGCTCATTATATATTTTTTCGATAACGCAAATTTTATTGTCGCACGTTCATTATTTAACGTCACGAATTAGAAATTAAATAGCGGCCGTTAAAAAAAATGGTCTCGTAATCGACGCAAGAAACACAGTTTTTCACGTATTACAAAATATATAAAAATATTGTCTTTTTCTTGACGTACCCAATAAAAGCTCCGAATTGACATGCGTCTCTGCTTCGGAGGCGGAAAACATGATGTGCTGTTATTCGTGGTTCCCATTTTTATTTAAATTGCAAATTTTCTTTAAGGAAAAATGATTACAACTATCACATCTCAGCGGAGCATTCTCGCACAGTAACTGAACCGAAGTAATTATCAGGTGGAAATGATGCAAGGATGAGAAAAACGTGAACGTTTCGGTTGTATAATCGTTCGGTGTTTACTGGGGAAATCGGAGGCTGCTCTTGCGTTTATTTTTTCTTTTTAAACAATATGCATTTATTTGGATGGTGTGTGGATAATATACGATTCCGTTTGTGATGCGCATGTGCCGTTCGCTTTTCATATTTACTACCTCCGTTTATGACCAATTTTTCTTTCTTTTTCGTTTTGTTCGTACGTTTCCTCCGGCTCCGCTGCGTCTTTATCGCATCGCAAAATTGTCGAATTTTATTATCCATATTAATTAGTATTTGTTCTCACGTAAATCGATTATGGAAAAAGCGTTATTGCGACGATCGGCTACATAAAATGGAAACTTTATGCCTCGCTGCAAAAATTTATTGTTTCCTACGTTATTTTTGTATTTTTATTTTTTTTTTACCTTTATTATTTTATTTTAGAGAGAAAATAAATAACAAACTTCAAAATATTTCCTAATTCTTAATTTTTTATAAATAAATTAACAACGTCGAATTTTCTACTTTAAATTTCAGTCTTTTGAATTTTCAAAATTTAACAGCGCAATAATTATAAGATTTTTTTTACTGAAGTGAAATTATATATTTTAGACACTAATTCCAGAAGTAATCTTTAAAATAAAAATTAAAAATTTTCATTGAAAAAAAAAATTGTAAATGACAAAAAGTTTTTCAAAATTTCATTAATTTTTTAACTGAAGTGAAATAAAAAATCTTAGATACTAATTCCAAGCATAATCTTTAAATTAAAAATCATAAATTTAAATTTACATTTAAAAAAAATATGTGAATGACTAAAAGTTTAGCATTTTCAAAATTTAACAGCGCAATTTTTATAAGATATTTTTTTTAATGAAGTGTAATAATAAATGTTAGACTCATTTTTTTCTGAGATCAATTAAATAATTATTAGTTAAAAAAAATACAAAGTCCAACAGTTTGTGTATGACGAAAATCCATGAAACTACAAAAATTATTAAAAATTAGCATTTCTTTGTGTTTTTATAGTAAAATTTAAAATAGATATTAATGATCAATTGCAAATAAAAATTTTAATTTAAAAATTTACTGAAGTTAAACCAAATTTGAAAAATTCGAAAGGAATTTTGAAAATTATTTATTGAAGTGAAGAAAATAATTGTTAGCGACAAGAATCTTTAAAACTGAATGAAATCAATTAAAAAAATTGAATTTTACTATTTTACCATAAAAATTGTTAATATCAGCATTGTTTGTTGAAATATAAAAAATAATGAACAACTAAAACATATACAATAATTATCGCTAAAAGTAAATTTCCATTTCAAATTTTTATATCTCAACAAAAAGTGGCGAGTGACGTAAAAGCAAAATTTAATAATGCTACAAGATACTTAAAAACAAGTTGATCGTCATAATTCTTTAGTAAAGTGAACAAAATAATTGTTAGTTAATCACAAAATTCTTTAAAAATGAATTTACGTAAAAGTTGTTGCATAAAAAGGAATATTAAAAATGTCATCATTTCATAGACTAAATTAGTATTAATTTAAAAAAAATCAAGAATAAATTTATATTTTAAGTTACTGTATAAAAAGCAGAACACAACCTAAATGCAAAATATTTTTTTAGTTCAGTGATAAGAAATTTACAGACAATTTTGAATATTATAATTTTAAAGTGAAATACAAAAATGTTATGTTATAAATTTCATAATTAAAATTATTGCGAAATGTGAAAACATTAATCAAAATTTAATTGAAAATCCGGAGTAATAAATGAGCAAAATGTAGGAAAGTTAATTTTTAAAATTCTAATTCTAATAATCTAAATCTAATCTAAATTACAATAAAAATTAAAACACAAAAAGAATCATTTATGTAATAATAAAAAAAAAACTAATGATAATAAATCTTCGATTCAGAAAATTTGATCATTCACCCCAGAACCTTGGAAAGTCTCAAAATACAAAAAAAAATGATTCGAACGTAAGTAATTAGTCATATCTTATGTAGTAGTACTGGAAGGAAGGTTGATGCTTATTGACCTCATCGAACACACAAATTCTTTCCTATATAATTTTATGGGTCCGATCAATAATAGTTAATGTTGTTCATGAACCCTCCAACAAATCACGCAATGTTTCCGCATTTTCTAACGTTTCAACACATGCAATAAATATCATCGTCGAAGGATTTCACTACAGCTTTCAATCACACAAATCAATAATTATGATTAATTAAAAACAATTAAAAAAAAAATTTTTTTTTCAAAAAATTTTAAAAATAATTTTATTTTTATATAACAAAATTTAGTTGTATACAACAAATGTTTATTTATATTCTACAAACGTGCAGCGTTTATTTTGCAATTACTATTTTATTGCAGTACGCATTTTGACGACATCTGTTGTGTAATTTGCGCACTTCTCCATTGCTTTACTTTTAATATTTCAGATCTCTACAATCCAAAAAAAAATAATATTCTATTATTATTGTAATTATTTATATGCAATTATAAACAAACAAAGTAATTTTCTTATGCAAACCAATTTGTTCTTTTCTTCATTAAAGACGAGGTAAAATTCCAATAATTATTACGGTTATCCGAGTCTATGGGAACTTGTAATTAATTGCATTTGCATACGTAAATGCCTCATTTCCGAGATATACCAAGCCCAATGCATAATCCAAGAATGACTTAACAACTCTAATTAATCGGATGTTATTATTTATTTTATTTACAAGAAAGTTTTGTATTTTCTAAACAGAATGAAATATTACGTGAAATATGTTTTTTTCTACGTTTTAATTGATCAATTATAGACGATAATTTATGTAAATAAGCAAGCTTCAAAATTATTATTTTTTCTCTTCAAAAGATAATTATTATTTTTAAATGTTACGTATTCAAAAACATAAAAATAAGATTATTTAAATGATTTACGAATATTATTGCATTTTTCAATTTAAAAAAAAAAATGAAACACCTCAAGGATTTTGAATTATGTTTCAGATAAAAAATCAATAAAATTGATTCGTTTGTAAATTTTTATTAGTAATAAAAAAAATCTCACGTTATTAATTATTAATTTAATATTTTTAATCAATTAAAATTTATCCACACAATTCTTTTTTTTAACCAATTGGAGAA
Source organism: Nicrophorus investigator (assembly GCA_963457615.1). Classification (NCBI taxonomy): domain Eukaryota; kingdom Metazoa; phylum Arthropoda; class Insecta; order Coleoptera; family Silphidae; genus Nicrophorus; species Nicrophorus investigator. The sequence goes on along the minus strand of OY735142.1, from coordinate 6,552,336 downwards.
TAAAATATATGTAAAAAATAATTTGTGTACTAAATTAATTAAAATAATTGATTTTCTTGTCCACTTTGTCCATTTTTTTTAATTATATTTAGTTTTGGTTGTAAACTATTATATAATAAAATAAAACAGTTGTTTTTTGTGATTCTTGAAGAATTTGTTAATTAATTTTGAATCATTTTTGGTAGCAAAATTTGTAGAACAAAAATATATTAAAAACAAATGATTTCCAAAAAAAAAGTTCTTAGCACTGAAATAATGTAAATAATTTACGGAAAATCGTCGAAAAGCAGGTAAATATACATACGGATTACCATATTCATAATCCCGATAAAAAAAAGTACGAAATAAATGGAAAATAATGTAAAAAAAAATAATATTTGTAGAACTGTGGAAACTTTTCGAGCGCCGAAAAACAGCGTGTAAAACATGACTCAGATCTCATAGGAAAATAACAAAACGGATCAAATTTAATCGGTGAATTACCGAAAGAACAAACAATTACCTTGTTGCATAACCACCGATATTATTAAGTTGTTCTGCGAATCGCGCCGAGAGATCGTTGCAGAAAGAAGAAAAATATGAAAATTAATATGTAATTTTTCTCTATTTTTTTTTATGGACCCGGAATCGCGTGCAAAAGTGCGCGCAGAACCTTTAATTTTCCTGATTGAAAACAATGCATGCGTGCAATTAAATAAATGTCATCCGTGCAGTGCTATTTTTTTAAACGCGTGCAGCATTAAGATACTAATTTAATGAAGATTTCCTTTAATGGTGTCGAAAGGCATCACTTTATCACGGAATATTACACAAACGATTGCTGTTACCACACAGAAAAATATATACAATCATACCTCGATTAACGAATGCTTTTCACGTAATTACTTCGCTAAGCGACACTTTATTTTCAGAGGTAAAAAGTAGTATTAGCGATGTAAATAGTAATAGTTCCTCGTTTTGACTCAAGGTGACAGCTGTCATTTTACAATCCACTATTTAAGCTGTACGTTGAGAAACGCTGATATAATAATTCGTTTTCAGAGGTAAAAAATGTAACTTATTCGTATTTGTACAGCAACCCAATTGTTAATAGTAATAGTTCCTCGCTTTGACACAAAGTGACAGCTGTCATTATGCGACTCATTCACACAATTACGCGAACCATACGTTGAGAAACGCTGATATAATAATTCGTTTTCAGAAGTAAAAAAGTATATATTATAAAAACCTAACTTATTTGTTCGTATTTGTACAGCAACCCAATTGTTAATAGTAATAGTTCCTCGCTTTGACACAAGGTGACAGCTGTCATTTTACGACCCATAGGTTAACAAATCGAGACGTTTTAAATGTCACTTTTTCACAAACAGCTTCTTGATACGTTTTGCTTAAAATACGTTATATTAAAGCTTCATTATCAGAGGTATTGCTGTATATAAAAGTAATCGTTAAGTCGCTTAACATAAATCTATCCTTGCGACCAGTTTTTAAGCAATATTTACAAAATTCCGAGATTGAAGTAACTCATCTCTGAGGCTCCGAAAAAAAAAACAGAATTTCGTCCTTGATGAGCTAAAACCTTCGTTATTTTTTTTGGTACAATAATCATATAAATTTCAATTATTCTGCTTGAAATCTCTTTATTTTTTTGTTCATTTTGCGAATTCCGTTCATCCAACTGGATATTGTGCAATCGGAGAAACGCATTAACAATGCATAATGAAATTTTAATTAAACAGTAACGCTGCACGATTGCATTCGGTATAATTGCATACGGATTTCACTTCGTAGTACCTAGCAGTACCAAACACACTTGTAACCGCAAATTACACGTCAAAATAAAAAAAAAAGATACAAACAAACAAGGCAAACAATCTCTTTAAGATTATGGATGAGAATCCATATTTTCCGTTCGACAAATCCGGATTCGTACTAACTGTTTAGTTACACTGCGTTAAACCCAAATTGATGACACATTAAGCAGTAATAAAATAATTTAAATTATTACCAATTAATTTTTGCAAACAATGGTTCCTGCAAAATGATTACGCAAGAAACACAAAAATTTAAAAGCTACAATTATGAATGAGAACTAAACGTGGTATTAAGTGATGAATATTTATTGTGTGTTATTTTCGTGAATCGAGGAGGGAAAATTACAGACAATTTCTTCCGGTGCAACAGGCTTAGAACCGTCAATTAACGCGGCTCACAATGGAATTTCTGTTTTTTCCTGTTATAATTTCGTATCCGTGCCAAAAGGCGAGTACGGGAAATAAGGATACTAATAAATAATAATAAATAATAAAGTCGCGACCTTTAACGCTCCGCTAAACACACCAAATGGCAGATTATATCTTCAATTAAGTTCGCGTATGATTGTCGAGTAAATAACACGCTAATTTGCCTACCGGACAATTTTCTTTAATTAACATTATAAATCGAAAAACATTAAAAGAAAAACAGAAATATTCCAGTGAATTAATTTAACAATTGATTTGATCGACCGTTAATTATAACCTGTCGAAAAGCATGATTGATAATTATTGTCGATTAAATAAATTCTATTATTAACTAATAAATAACACGCAAATTTATCTACTCGATAATTTTATTCAAACAACAAAAACTAATTAATTAATTTATTTTTTGTAAATTTTCGATTAAATTATTTTCTTTAAATTGAAATAAAGAAGTAAAAAAAAAATTTAACAATTGATTAAATGGATCGTTAAATGTCGGTTGTCCAATAGCGAGTGATTGATACCCGTCGTTATTTTTTAATTTATGACTTACTTTCATATAATGGAATGCAATTAATAAAATTTATTGTCTAATTAAACGTCTCGTGATTTACGGCGCTATTGCGATGCGTTCGAGACTATTGTCGATTTTGTTTCTAGAATATGATGGTCTTTTGTTTTCGTCGCGGAATGAAGAAAGTATAACGCGGACCCACATTTACTATAAGAAATTTGTATTCCTACGGCGATTATCGCCTTTAATAGGTCTTTTTTTTTCGCACCTACAACTTGTGTATAATGAATGAACTTATTATCGTGGTCATTGGGTTTGTCCTGTTTGAAAATAATCTAGAACGGACCAATTCTTTAAAATATTTTGTTAATGACTCTGGATATTTCCATTTTTTGGTAAGTTTTCTTATAATTATCTTAAAAATATATTATTTTTTCTTATAATATTGTATACACACTGAGTTTGACGTCTTAACTGACATATTGGTAATATGGTTGGTACAACTGACATATTTGTATGTCTAATGACAGTCAATAGAGATTGGTATAACTGTTAAAAAAAAAATTTAAATCACCTGAACCCATGACAATTAACAGACAACTGTCAAATTTGTATGTCTAATAACAGACATAGTTTAGATTCAGCATTAATAATAAATAGAACTTGTTAAAATATTGTTACTTGCCAAAAATCTAGAACGGACCAATTCTTTCGAATATGTAGTTAATGACTCTGGATATTTCCATTTTTTGGTAAATTTTCATATAAATATCTTAAAAATATATTCATTTTTCTTATAATATTGTATACACACTGAGTTTGACGTCTTAACTGACATATTGGTAATATGGTTGGTATAACTGACATATTTGTATGACTCATGACAGTCAATAGAGATTGGTATAACTGTTAAATTAAATCACCTGAACCCATGACAATTAAAAGATAACTGTCAATAGTTTGACATAGAATAGTGTGAATACAGCATTATGAAAATTAAATAATCGGATAGAAATTGGTAAAATTAACAAAAACTAATAAAATAGTATGTCAAATTTCAGGAATAATATGAATGCAGTAGAAAAAATTAATAATTATACTTTATGATAAATTGGTACTGCTGACATAATATGTTAGTCTTATTAGGAAATATTGTGAATGTAGCATTAGAAAATAAGTTGGTACAACTGACATAATTTAAAGTCATAATTTTATGTCTAATTTCAGCATAATAAAATGAGTCTCCAGGGTAACCAATAAAACTTGATACAACTGACATAATTTTATGTCTAATTTCAGTAATAGAAAAAATGAGTAATAAGTCTCCATGACAACCAATAGAAGTAAGTACAATTGACATATTTTTATGATTCATTTCAGGAATAGTGTGGATGCAACATTAGGAAAATTGAATAATCAAATACAAAGATTATCAATAGTAGTTGGTACAACTGATATAATTTTATGTCTCATCTCAGTAATTATGATAAGCAGCATTGGACAAATTTAAAAATCGGGCTTCATGATAATCAATAGAAGTTGGTAGAACTGACATATTTTCATGTCTCATTTCAATAAAAATTGATCTAAAATTACCTCAGATCATAAGACTTAAATAAATATTTAAAATTGTTGATTTTAATTTTTAAGTTAAATCCATGATATGAAACTAAAATGTAGATCAATCATTAATAGTTGGTACACCTGACATACTTATGTCACATTTCATGGACGAATCATTAGAACATTTATTATGTAAACGGTGCAATAAAATAGACTATCTAAAACACCAATTAAGAGAACTCTTTTGGGAACGCTCCACTAAATATTTATTAACTGATATTCAAATTGAGGTTTATTTTTCAGACGGAAACGTGCAGTCAAAAAGTAAGGAAACGAAACGAACGAAAACTTATGCATATTTGTAATTCAGGCTATCATCGCCGCATCGCCTTTTTTCGCAACGGTAAACACATTTTGTTATGAAAGTGCTCGGATTTATTTACGAACGGGACGTAATTGAAAGCCGACATTGGCAAATAAATAATACGAATTCGGATCGTTCCAATTTTGTCACGTTGAGTTTTTACTTATTTTTTTTTGTTGTTGTGTCGAAAAGCGGCAATTTTGAACGTCGGATGGAACGAATTACGGTTAGAGCACGCTTCCGACAAGGTTAATTGGTGTAGTCGGTACACATTATTACATTTGTTATCACGCAGACTTTTGATAAACGTCCAATCTCAATGGTTATTTTGAATAGAAACGACTATGGATGAATTATAATCGTTATGTTCTAATTTCAGAAAAATTCATACTCTTAACACAAATTATATTAGATTTTATTAAATTAACAATCCATAAAAATCAACACTTTATTTATTATTGAAGTCATAAATAGAAATTTTTCAATTTAAAAAAAAAATATATTTTAATCATTTATTCTGTTACATGTTTAATTTACTAAAACATAACTAAATAAATAATTACATAAACTTATTTACAAATAAAAGTAGTGAAAGATGTTTTAAATTGAATTTATTAATTATTATCTTATGTAATTATTTATACTTTTCTATAATTAATAATTTGCACTAAATTTCTTATATTAATACTAATAATTAATAATAAAAGCATTACTTTCTTAAAAAAAACTTAAGTGAACACTTTGAAATCAATGTAATTAAAGAATACAATAGAAACTAATAATTAACGACTCTCTAATTTAGAACGTTAAAGCGAAATGTAATTATTACATGCGTCATAAGATAATTATAAACTTCTTTATTATATATTAAAAATTATATAGATTTTAACATGTGCATAATTTTAAACAAAATAAATGTAAATATTATATAGCCTACAATTTGTTACATCATTATTGTTTATTAACAATGTAAATTATTTTATGATATTTATTTACGTAATTTGAAGAGAAAAAAAAAACTATAATATTGAATAATAATGGCATTTATTTGCATTGCATTTATCATTCTTTAAAATTAACATATTTTCAGAAGGCAAAACTGATTATTCCAATAAATTTAATTATTATAATGGAAATTATTATATAATTATAATTCAATAATTTCTGTTAAGAATTTTAAGTGAAAGTCTACAATATTTTATATAATTTTTCTTTTCATAAATATATTTTTTTAATAGTATTACTTTTATGACATAATTTTGAAAGAGTTATTTTCCAATAAAATTAAGTGTGAAGTGGTTAAAAGTTTAGTGCGCTTTAAAAAAATTTAGTCAATATTGTTAAGTAACTTTATTATTAAATTGATTTGAATAAACATAACGAGTTTTATAAAAATAAATTTTTAACTGAAAAAAAATTGTTAATAAATCACTTAAGATTGTTACGTTATTGATTTATTGATTGCTTCTAGGAATTCTAAGCAGCACAAATTTTAGGTAATTTAAATAAACGACATAAGCACTAATAATATATTTTTTTCTTACCAATTTATTTTGTTTCGTTCATAAAATGCCAACACTGACGTAACCGAACGTTCAAGCTGCATTTTACTGTCCATTAAATGTTTATTTATTTAACGCTCGAATTAGCAAAACATTTTTAAATGCTTAAGCAATAATCGTTGACGTTAACGGCTCTCTCATAACAAACAGGATTAACAATTTTGAGCAACGATTAACGTAATTAACTAAATATTAGTTTTTGCAATAATAAAAATAAGCGTTTTGTTCATTAAATTCACGAAAATTGTTATCTATAAAGATGAGTGTGTAAACACGCAGCGATTATTGAAGTGTATACAAACATCGAGTACTTGAATTTACTTTTTTTTTACTTGAGTTTCGATTAAAAATAAACTTTTTTTTATTCAGATTTCGAATTTTGTATTAATAACAATAGCGTTATTATCGTCGGCTTATCAATGGGTAAAACTAGAAATCAAAACAATTTTTGTATGAAATGATTCAATGAGTTTTCATGACACATATCTTTGATGGATGTAATTGAATTTATCATTTTTGTTTGGTAATAAATTAAAAAATGATGTAGTTTTTGTGTGGAAAATACATTACTTCGTCTATATATCTTGTTTTTTTTTTAATGTTATATAAATGGTATCTTAGCAATACCAAAACCATAACAATCTATATGTTGTGTATTTGCTAAGCGCGAAGTGGAAAACAGAGCCGAAAACCAATTAAGGTGAAACGCGAAGTCTAATCGACGAGTCTATAAAAAGACAACCAAGTTCACTACTCCGTTCCACTCAATAACAAATCGTTGTTACATTTCTAATTAATTTACTCGAATACCTACAAAAATAATCAGCTTTATTTTTCTTTGTATAAAACAAATATTTCATGCTCAAATTTCTACAACACTTCAAAATAAACATTTTTGTATAAACTAACATTTATTACATAAAATTGAAAATAACTAAAAAAATTACTTGAATATTCAAAAAAAATTAAAGAATCTTAAAATTACTTTAACATTAAAAAAAAATTATTATTATGTATCAAAAATTATTATATTAAGTTAAAAACAACTAAAGAACCTCAAATTTTACATTAAAACTCAAAAATAATACATCTTACTTTATGTAACAAAAAAACTAAAATTTACTTAAAAACTCAAAAATCAACAATCTTCAACACTTGTTACATTAAGAACTGAAGATTCTTAAAATATACTTTAATACTCAAAAATAATAAATCTTTTTTTCTTTAATACAAAATTTGGATTTTAATAAAAAAAAAACTAAAATTTTACTTAAAAACTCAAAAATAAACAATTATTACAATAAGTTAAAAATGATTGAAGAAATTCGAAATGCAAGACAAAAAGTTATCAATATTTCTAAATGTAAATAAAAAAATTGTTACATTAAGTCGAAATCTACTAAAGAAAATCGAAATTTGTTTGAATATTCAAAAATTGTAAAATAACTAAAAAAAATCAAATTTAATTAAAGACTCTAAAATAATAATAATTGCTGCATCAAGTTAAAAACCACTAAAGACCACTAAATTTGTTAAAATACTCAAAAATAATTCATTTTTCTTTGTGTGAGACAAAAATTGAAAAATATCCAAAAAAACTAATAAAAAAATAGTATAAATGAAAAATTGTTACATTAAGTTTAAAACAACGAAAGATACTTAAAATGTACTTTAATACTGAAAAATAATTAATGTCTCTTTGTGTTAAACAAAAATTGTAAATTAAGCTATGAAAAATCAGCAATTATCAATTATTACATTAAGTTAAAAATGACTTAAGAAATTCGAAATATCAGACAAAAAAGTAATTAATATTTCTGAATATAAATACAAAATTGTTGCATTAAATCAAAAAAAGTACTAAAGAAACTCAAATTTTATTTGAATACTTAAAAATTGTAAAATAACCAAAAAACTCAATTTTATTAATGCTACATATTAAGTTAAAAATGACTAGATTCTAAATTTCTAAAAATATTCAAAAATAATTCATTTTCTTTGCGTGGGACAAAAAAAAACTCATATTTGCATAAACACTAAAAAGTAGTGATAAATTCTTTGGATACATGAATAATTGTTACATTAAGTTAAAAATAACTAAAAAAAACTCAAAATTAGTTTGAATTCTTTAAAATAATTATTTTTTCTTTGTATATGAAAAAAATTGTAAAATAACCAAAAATAACTCAAATTTGAATAAACACTAAATAGTAATTATTATATTTTTGGATACATGAATTATTGTGACATTAAATTAAAAATAACTAAAGATACTCAAAATTTGTTTTAATATTCAAATAACGTAAGATTTGTCTAGTAAAATAACGAAAAAAAAATAACTTAAAAACTCAAAAAAAGCAATCTTTCTTTGTATAAATCAACAAAAAAATTACAATTATTACTTGAATACTAAAAAACATAATAATAATTAATACAAAAACCGATTAACGAAACGAAAATTCATATTGCATGAAAATTGCAATAATAAAATTTAAAAAAAGGCACCGTAACTTTCACTCGAATGCAGGTTGCATTAACCATTAAATAATGATTTTCAACCAGACACGAAGTGTACCAGAAACAACAATGATGTTCACTCTTCGTGCCATCATTAAATGCACTTATTAAATCATTAAACGACTCTTTGTTTAAGAACAATACAAATTACATTCTTATTATTATTATTTTTATTTCATAAAACGAAAATATAAATTATTGTTTACAAAATTTCAATTAATTAATTAATACGAATTTCTTTATCGATTAATTAATTAATTAATCTTAATGCTTTATCGATCCATAAACGGATTAACTTATCGAAAAAACGCATTAATTAAAGGTTGTTTTTGTTGAAACACATAAAAAATATATTTATTTAAATTAATTTTCCATAAATCTACTATAAATAAGATAATACACGCAATCTGCATGTCTACTATATAGTAAATAGTGCTCATTGAAACATTCGTTTTTTTTTTTTAAATTTATATTGCATTTCCAATGCCTACTAATAAAGATAATCAAGGTGTTTTCTGATTTACCAAAGAAATTATTGATTTAACGCAACTGACATTATTAATTTCTTTAATAAATTTATTAATTTATTTTAATTAATAACTAATACTTATTGAAACGTATAGTTTTTTTTTTTAAATACTAAGAAAAATAATCAAGGTTCTACAAATATTCAGAAAAAAATGTTAATTTTATTATTTTCTTCCTTCCACAATAAATCTTTCAAGTACAATATCATTTTTTCTGTAATTGTTATCTAAATATAACTCTTTCTCACGCGCAGCTAAGGACTTCTTGTATTAGAATTGTTCATTATTCTTTTTATCTACCATTGAAATCTACAGGATAATTTCCAGACAACCTCACTACATTCCTAATTGCTAATTTATACCAATTTTTTTAATTTTTTATAGAAATAAAACTACTCTTAAAGTATTTAAAATCAAATATACAAAATCTTTACTAACTAAAATAATAATAATATTAATTGGACTTTGAACCTTAGACAATCGATCAATGTTTTTCAAATTAGTGTACTTTATTATCAGTAGTAATCAATATACGTAATCACGTGTAACTCTAAACAATTATTTTGCGATGCATTTTGAAATCCCTTCAGTTAAATTCAATTTCCAGTCAATTTTTATGTAATTTATTTATGTAATTTATTTATTAAAAAAAAAACTAATTATTATCATTATATTAAAATATTTATATAACACTTTTTTTAACAAAATTATTTTTTTTTGCATCAATTATATTTGAACCACTTGCTACTTTTTTAGATACCTTCGTGTTTCGCATTTCTCTTTAAATGTCAACAATGAAAGGATGAAGAGAAGTAAAAAACACCGACTAATAATAGTATTTACAAAACCGAACGAACGACTTTGACCAAAGTCTACGTTCCATGATCATCGCGGAGATTCTAAATATCATACAATTCGAAGCAATGAAATCACTATATTTACGTTTTCTTATTAATTTTTTTTTTTCTTATTAATTTTGAATTCATCAACATTTATTTTTTTTACAAACTAAATTTATTAATCACTATTTTTAAAGTATTTGATTATTTACTAACGTTTTTTTAAGAAAATAAATTATTCATTGCTATTTTTAACTTCTTGAATAAGTTAACGTTTTTAATGATAAGAACGTGAATTTAATTTTGACGAAATATTAATTCCTAAATATAAATGATTTGTCTGATTAGTTATTAATTTTCAATTATTTAAATATAAATTTGTAACTCAAATGTAATTTTGATTATCTCTAAAAAAAATGCGAGTTCAATGTTTATTGAATAATTGATAATTTGCGTAATGCACTTGAATATAAATCTAATATAAGTGTTGTAATTGAAATGATTTTGTATATCTACAGATATATTTACCTTGCATATAAGTGTATACTGATTGTGGCGAAATGAGTTGTGCGCATAATTTCGTTATAAGTGTGTTTAAATCAGTTTTTAATAGAATATTGAGCCTTGATCTATAGGGCTTTTGCAAGTGCGAATTCGATGATAGAATGTATTTGTTTATTGTTGCTGTTGGAACTTACTTGTTGGTTTTTAATGTTGTTGCTGGTCGAAGAAAAGCCTTTCGTCCGTGCGACGACGCTTCTTGAAGAGTCGGATTTTTAGCGGCGCCAACGTTCCGTTCACAAAAGACCGAAGCACAAAAATGTTCTGTTGCTGATGGATGGATTCCAAAAGGACACAGGAATCACCGGCCGAAGACGTCGAGGTATTCGCGGCGCGACCCAGTTTCAAAGAGCGGACCAAACGCGCACCAACAGCAGCAAACAGCGAGAACCGAAGGAGTCAGCAGAGGTAAAGGCGAATGCGAGAGAGCTCTTGTCCCGTGGGTGTCTCGAGCAAATATACCGACAATCAGCCGAAGGAACCAAACCGTGAATGCGAATGATTAAGTAGGGGCTATGGTATTCTGTGGTGTCTGTCTGGTCAGGTCTGGTCTGTTCTGGTATGGGTCGTTCTCTGCTGAATACGTTTAGAGCTCTGGGGGGCTTCACGTTCGTGGTGGAGAGTGCGCTAAACTCGTCGTCGTCGCTTCTGATGTCTCCTCACAACTGTCACTTCGAAAACAATCCCTCCGATCGTACAGCACCACGCATTTATACTCTACAAAGCCTCTCTCTGATAAGCGTAGTACAATGGACAGACCGCTGTTCAGCAATTATCGTTCGGCACGCTATTATCATTTTTTCACTAAACAGAAAGTCAAACATACCTCCTCCTCCACCTCCTACACTTCACCGTTTCGATTTCTATGGATTACCGCGACAAAAAATCTGTACTCTGTATTTAACTTTTGGTTTCGCACAAATTCGACGAGAGCAAATACACACATAGTTCACTTTGCAAAAAAAAATTAACTTAATTATATAATCCACTAAAATTACTTAAATCACGCAATAATGAATGAGACCACATAATTTGAAATACTTGTGCTCACGAGAAATAAACAATTAATATTAGATTATTAAAATTACAATTTTTCAGTCAATATTTATGTTATTATTTCAATTACACTTGATGTTACACAACAAAATACATGAATAAATAATTAATATTCTTTTATAAAAATATGATTTTTAAATTTAACATTTTTATAAGAAATATTACATTTCCAAATCTAAAATTTGATTATTTAAATTTAGCAATTTTTTAATTAGTAAAATCTAAAATTACTCAAATCACCCAATATTGAATAAACAATTAATATTAGATTATTAAAATTAAATTTTTTCAGTCAAAATTCATGTTATTATTTCAATTACACTTCACGTTATACAACGAAATAATATCTTAATACGTTATTAGATTTTCAAATTTTAAATTTCTATTATACTATAACTTTTAAAGAAATATTACATTTCCAAATCTAAAATTTGATTATTTAAAAATTTAGCAATTTTTTAATTAGTAAAATCTAAAATTACTCAAATCACCCAATATTGAATAAACAATTATTATTAGATTATTAAAATTACAATTTTTCAGTCAATATTTATGTTATTATTTCAATTACACTTGATGTTACAGAACAAAATACATGAATAAATAATTAATATTCTTTTATAAAAATATGAATACTTTCATTGATTTTTAAATTTAAAAGTTTTATAAGAAATATTACATATCCAAATCTAAAATTTGATTATTTAAATTTAGCAATTTTTTAATTAGTAAAATCTAAAATTACTCAAATCACCCAATATTGAATAAACAATTATTATTAGATTATTAAAATTACAATTTTTCAGTCAATATTCATGTTATTATTTCAATTACACTTGATGTTACACAACAAAATACAAAAATATATAATTAATATTCTTTTATAAAAATATGAATTCTTTCATTGATTTTTAAATTTAAAATTTTTATAAGAAATATTACATATCCAAATCTAAAATTAGATTATTTAAATTCAGCAATTTATTGATTTGTAAAATATAAAACTACTTAAATCACGCAATATTCATGAATGAGACCACATAATTTGAAATACCCAAACATGAGAAATAAACAATTAATATTAGATTATTAAAATTACAATTTTTCAGTCAAAATTCATGTTAATATTTCAATTACACTTCACGTTACACAACGAATTTATATCTTTTATAAAAATACAAATACAAATTTCTTAAGAAATATTACACTTCCAAATATAAAATTACTTAAACCACGCAATAATGAATGAGACCACATAATTTGAAATACTTGTGCTCATGAGAAATAAACAATTAATATTAGATTATTAAAATTACAATTTTTCAGTCAATATTCATGTTATTATTTCAATTTTCAACTTCACGTTACACAACGAAATAATATCTTTTATAAAAATACAAATACATTATTTTAAAATTTAAAATTTCTAGAAATTTTTTTCTGTCTACATGACTCTCCACTAAAAAGAATTTGGCTTGAAGAAAAACTTTAAACTAAATATAATTAATAATTACAAATTAAATATTTTACTAAAATATTGATGCAATTTTAAAATCATCGAATTTAATTTTTTCTATAATATTAAAATATTGAAAACGTTTTAATGTTTATTTAATTTTTCAATTTTTAATTTAAAACTTTTTTTATATCTGAAAATTCATATTTCTATAATTTAATTAACAGAATTTTTGATACTATTTTCAATATATATTTGGAAATTATTCTCTTTATAGATCAATTATGAATATCTGAAAATGTTGTAATAAATATGAAAAAACTTATAAAAGAGTTGAAACTATACTTTCATTGAATATTAAATTTAAAATTTTTATAAGAAATATTACATTTCCAAATCTAAAATTTGATTATTTAAATTCAGCAATTTATTGATTTGTAAAATATAAAACTTCTTAAATCACACAATATTCATGAATGAGACCACATAATTTTAAATACCCAAACATGAGAAATAAACAATTAATATTAGATTATTAAAATTACATTTTTTCAGCCAATATTCATGTTATTATTTCAATTACACTTCACGTTACACAACGAATTTATATCTTTTATAAAAATACAAATACATTATTTTCATATTTAAAATTTCTATAATTTTTTTTTCTGTCTACATGACTCTTCACTAAAAAGAATTTGGCTTGAAGGAATCACTTTAAACTAAATATAATTAATAATTACAAATTAAATATTTTACTAAAATATTGATGCAATTTTAAAATCATCGAATTTATTTTTTTCTATAATATTAAAATATTGAAAACGTTTTAATGTTTATTTAATTTTTCAATTTTTAATTTAAAACTTTTTTTATATCTGAAAATTCATATTTCTATAATTTAATTAACAGAATTTTTGATACTATTTTCAAAATATATATTTGGAAATTATTCTCTTTATAAATCCATTATGAATATCTGAAAATGTTGTAATAAATATGAAAAAACTTATAAAAGAGTTGAAACTAACTTTAGGTAAAAATGCTCTTTATTTGACGAATTGGATGAAATTATCGAAAATAAAATATATAAATTAGTATTTTATATTTTTTACACCTATTACAATAAGTAAATAAAAATTATAATATTTATATGATAAAAATGAATTAATGAATTGCAAAGTAATTAAAAAAATATATTTATAATAAAACTAACTTCTAAAGAAATAAAATCTTATAGAATGCACATAAATACGTTTAATTTTTGTTAATGAACTTAAGGTCTGAATATATATAATCATGATACTTAAATTATATTCTTCATTTTATGAAAATTTAATATAAAACTGAAATTTTTGTACGTGCCAAATAATCAAAATTAGATTTTATTTATTTTCAACTTTAACCACGAATTTCTCAATGATTATTTATAAATTCTAAAGTAAATATATAATTGTATGCATAATTTGGTATATATTTATAACCTTCAGTTTAAAGTGCATTAGAGAATAACTACAATACAATTTTGGAACACTTGTACTGTTTATATAACAATTATAGTGATTTTCTCAAATATTACATTTAATGTATAAAATAATTCTACAAACTAGTTGGATATATGAAGTAACTGTAGTAAAAAAAAGCAGCAAATAAAATTTAAAAAATGTATAAAAGTCTTGTCATTAATGTTATAAACAAATATAATAAAAATATATAAAAAAAAAAATTTAATAGATTTTGATGAAATTTCTAATTTCTTTCTTTTCATATTTCTTATTTATCTCATAAGATTTGATTGATAATTAAATAATTAAAGAAAATATATCATCATACATTCACCTAAAATTGTTATGATATTTTACTTAATAAATCTACATATTTTTTTTATGTATTTATATTTTTTTCTAATTCTCTCAAATTTGGTCCAAATGGCTAAATTCCAAAAACTTTATGCCAATTTTAAGTTTAATGATTAAATTCAATATAAATAATGACAATAATGTCTAAATAACAGAATAAATACTAAAAATTAAATAGATTTTGATAAAATTTAAAAAAAAAATATTTTTTTGTATTTATTTACAATTTTTCTAATTATCTTGGTCCAAATGGCTAAATTCCAAGTACTTTATGCTAATTTTAATTTTAATATATAAATACAATATAAATAATATGAAAATGAACAGAAACTATTCCAAATGACAAAATAAATAGAATTTGATGAAATCTGTAAAAAAAATCATATGATATTTTACTAAATAAAATCTCGTGTTTGTATTTATTTAGAAATTTTTAAACTTTCTGTTAAATAGTTTTAATTATAAATAAATAAACTATTCTAAATAATAGTCAATAAATAAATTTAATTTATAGTAGATTTTTTTAAATTTTCTCATAAATTATTATATAAATATATAAAATTTAATATATTTTACTAATTATCTCTAATTTGGTTAAAAGTGCTAATGACCCAAATTAATTTACGTGTTGCAATATTTAGATTAAAAGAAAATAATATTAGTCAAAACTGAAATAAAATTGTGGTTGAAACATTTATAATTTAATTTGCAGAATCATGAAATTGCAACAAAAAATACATAATTATGATTCACCTGCGCGCAACAATAACATATTCATCATGATAAGAGGTATGACGTATTTACAACCTGAAGTTAAATGTAACAACGTTTTCTTGTCACAAACGAAATAACTTAATTTTCCCTTTTTTTTTTTACACATTACATCCAAATGGAAACGTAATGCGTCCATCATCATTTCGTATCAATCTTATAAACATTTTTTTTTATTTGAATATCGAGTTTTCGGATACGCATCGGCGGTAACAGCAGCAAATAACGAGCGGGGAATCCCTCACGGAAACTGCCTTGACCTCCTCGGCGACATCGAATCGATTGATTTATATTTATATATTAAAATCAAATCGAGTGGATAAACAAATTTCCAAACGAAAAGAGGAAAAGTTACTTAACAAGATTAATTTGTTACCAAGCGGAATCTCAAATCACAACAGCAATTTTAGGTCGTTCAATCCGACATAATTTTTTTATTAAGTCAAGAAATTTCAATAATTGGGAACTTACTTTAATCCGGATAATCTTCAATTTAGATAACGTAAATATAACTTACTTTCATTTTATAAAAGTTAAGTTATTTATTTCTTGTAAATTAACAAATTTAAAATAATATATTTTTCTATAGTAAATTGACAAATTAATCCACAAAAGTAATATTTTTTATCTTTATTAATTTTAATTTTATTATATAATTATTATGTGAAGTTAATAATTATAACAACAGAGACTGTGTCTTATTTACTGTACGTGTAGGCTTATTTTTTTTTTGTGGAGAAATTTGCAAATTTTATCTAATCCACGTTTGTAAAACCACATGCAGGGTTGTTTACCGCTACTGGTGACTCCTTATCTCTATATCTCCTCGAAACGACATGTGGTGCAATAGTGAAAGTCACGTTACAATGAACTAACTAAATTAATGTTTATGTAGAACAAGTTCAATTTTAATTCAGTTCTCGCATTATATCATAACAAAGTGTCTCAAAAACATACAAATAATTCTGGAAAAATCTGAGTTTGAAGCAAAATATAGCTAGAATTTGAAGAAAAAAATATGAAAAAATTGAAAGTGAAAAATGATAGTTTTTCATTGGAAGATTTAGAAAACTTTATTACAAATAAATTAAAGAATTTTCGACTGAAAAATAGATTTAAAAAGGTTCTTAAATAAAATTGAGAACGTTTTTTTTTTAGTTAATTCTGTAAAATTCTGAGTTTGAAGCAAAATATGGCTAGAAATTGAAGAAAAAAAATATTAATAAAATTAAAAATCTATAGGTTTTAAACTTGACGATGAAGAATTTGATTGCATGTAAAAAATAATAGTTTTTCACTGGAAGATTTAGAAAACTTTATTACAAATAAATTTTTGACTGAAAAATAGATTTTAAAAGGTGCTGAAATAGGTTTTATAACGTTTTTTTTAGTAATTCTTAGTAATCTTTCTTTTTGTAAAGTGATCAGTTATTAAATAAAAGAAAATTATTCAAATAAAATTTTTTAGGAAATTACAATTAAATAAAAATAACTATTTATATATTTTTTTAAACATAAACTTATTTTTTTTATATCTTTAACAGACTGGAGATAACTGTAATGTATTAAACAATCCTCATCATAAATCAACATCTTTCAAGGTATTTCGCATTAGATAAGTTTTTTTATGATTCTACGAAAAAAAAATTATAATTACACAATATTTCATAAATTAGTTAGTTTCAATAGATTTTTACATAAATTTGTATATTAACTGTATTTTTATTAGATATAAATAATGAACATACAATTTTCAAATTAGGAAATTACACAGATTTATATAATTTTTAATTTTAACTAATAATTAAAGCAATAAAAAAATAACCAAAATTAAAGTATTTTCTTTCGTGTTTTATCAAATAATAAGTTTAAACATTTTATTCGTTTAGTGAACTTTAAGATGTGAAACTTTTGAAAGTATTTGGCAAATTTGAACGTGGTTCGGACATTTGTAATCTTTTTTAGCAATTTATACTGAAATCTTTGAATCACTTGGAGTTTTCACTTTATTTTTAAAGATATGAGATAGATGATTTTCGAAAATAAATCTTGTCTGATCGATTATTTAAATAGAATTGCTCCGAAAACGAGATTATTTTCGGAGAGCTTCCTAAGATGTTATCAATCTGACACATTTTTACGATGCGTTCCATAAATAAATACAATCGGTACACACACTTTAATTAAATAAATATCTGTTATCATCGGATATTCAGCGTATTTATTAATAACAATAAGAGAAGATATAAGTAATCTTCCAAATAATAATTTTAAAAAAAATATTATTTTGAATTGGCGCCAGGGAAGAGTAAATAAATAATGCAATTAAAATTTATAAAACATTATAATTAATTTAAAAACTTTTGAAATATTACTGCTTTTATTGTAAAGAATGAAATAATTGTTATTAATAAGTGTATTTTGAAATGAGGATGAATTTCGTTGGAACTAATTAATTAATTAATTAAAACGGTTTCGCAATTGTTGTTCTGAAATCTACAATATTTGCGTTGATGATATCATGATGCGATTGTAGATGAGAGATTTTGAACGTATAAATAAACGGATATTTTTTTTTATATTTATAATAAGTAATTGATTGATATTTTTGTTGTTGTTGTTGTTTATAAATAAATCTGTGCTTGATCTTGAAAATAGATACATTTTTTTTTTTGAATGAAATTGAGATTAAAAAATGATATAATAATGTGATGTCAACTCTTGAATAACACGATTAATCGTGTTATTTGATAAGATTTTTTCATGCTTTAAAAATCGTGTAATATGAATGATTTTTTATATTAAAATAAGACATTTCCTTCTTGGAAGCGCCTAACTACATTTGGCACGTCCTGTCAACGTATTAGCCAATTGTCACAATTATTATTGTATTAGAAACTTCGTGTAACTGAAATCATTTTCAATTAAAACTTTTATAAATTACTTTTTATAAATCTTTATTTCAAATATGTAAAACTACAAAAAGTAATGATAAAATCATTAAATGCTTAAAATTAAAGATGATTTAAATATGAATTTCGAATTTCTTAAAAAATCTTTTATAAATTTTTTTTGAAAAAAAAATCTTTCACAAAAAACATTCAAAATGTTTGAAATTAACAATGATTTAAATTATATCAAAGTTATTACAGTTCTATTTCTTACAGTTTGATAAATTTCGAATTTCTTTAAAAAAATCTTTCATAGAAATTTTATTTGAAATTTTTGAGTTTTTTCACTTTCAAAAATTTCAAATAAAATTCAAGATGATTAAAATTATATCAGAGTTACAATTTTATTTGTTACATTTAAATAAATTTCTTTAAAAATCATTCGTAAAAATTTTATTTGAAATTTTTTAAAGTGAAAAACTATTATAAATATTGAATGTTTTTAATTAAAAATGATTGAAATTATATAAAAATTAGTACACATTTTTTTCTAACACTACATTTTTATTTTTGTTTACAAACTACGACTAAATATTTTTTTTTAAATCTGAAAAACTGTAATAAAAATTAAATGCTTAAAATTAAAGATGATTTAAATTATATAATAATTTTTACAGATTTATTCTCACATAAAATTCTGAAAAACTATAAAAAAAATAAAGTAGATTGAAATTATGTAAGAATTACTGTTCATTATAATTTTTGTAAATATCAATTAAATTTAGATTTCTTTAAAAAATATCCTATAAATATTTTCCAAATGTATCAAATATTTTAATTTATAGATGATTTAATATAGATAATTATTCTTTTTGTAAATTTCGATTAAATTTACAAAAAAATTTCCAAATTGAAAAAATCTTCCATATGAAAAAGCTATGATAAAAATTAAACGTTTGAAATTAAAGTTGATTCAAATTATATAGAAGTAGGAATAAACATTTAATTATTAATTTCGGAAGAAAAAAAAACCTTGAAGCAGAGACTTTTATTTAGATTTTTTTATTTTTTTCGCTCTCTGCTTATTTGCAATTAATTGCATGTAATTTGAATGCTTCATACGAAACAAAGTTATCCAACTTTAAAAACCGGAAACGTCGCATCTGGTACGTGGATTGTAAACGCATGCAAATTACTTTTAATAGCCTCGCAATTTGTATTAAATTTCGATTATTTATTTTTTCCTAACACACACAGAAAAATAAAATCCGGTATTGCTCAGAATATAAAAAATCTAGTTTAATAATAAACTAAGTGTTGTATTATTTTTTTTTACACACACGTTCTCCGCTAATTAAAAGCATAATTGTTACGTACACGAAAATTAGACGTGTTTTAAATGAAATGTAGATGTTTGCGCAAATAAAGACGGATCGCTTTAAAAAACAATGTGGCAATAAATCAGTCTGCGATTTTAGCTGAGCGTAGATAAAATATCAACAAGCATCGTCCAAAATCTCGTCTCTCTTATTTATTTTTAATATTTAACATCCGAATATTTGACGTATCTCCGCTTTGTGCATTATCATTGTCGTCACCGAAATACGCACTAGTACTGTTTACTTTATGAGAACAATCTAATTTTTTTTTTGTAACGTAAAAATAAAATGAATTATACAATTTTATAATACAAAACTAAAATAAATTTATTTATGAATATTCTGCGAAATTTACAATCAATTTTAAATAAAATTAACAAAAATAATACTATAAATGTACAGTTTTGTTTAAGATTTTGTTCAGTAATTAATACATTAAAGTTACATAAGAGATTATCTAGACTTTGAGAAATAATTTCATAAAATTTACAAAATAGTTACAGTTTTGTATAAGATTTTGTTCAGTAATTAATTCATAAACTTTACAAAATAGTTACAATTTTCTATAAAATTTTGTTCAGTAATTATTACTTTAAAGTTACATAAGAGATTATTTGGATTTTGAGAAAGAATTTCATAAAATTTACAAAATAGTTACAGTTTTGAATAAGATTTTGTTCAGTAATTATTACTTTAAAGTTACATAAGAGATTATTTGGATTTTGAGAAAGAATTTCATAAAATTTACAAAATAGTTACAGTTTTGTATAAGATTTTGTTCAGTAATTAATTCATAAACTTTACAAAATAGTTACAATTTTCTATAAAATTTTGTTCAGTAATTATTACTTTAAAGTTACATAAGAGATTATTTGGATTTTGAGAAAGAATTTCATAAAATTTACAAAATAGTTACAGTTTTGAATAAGATTTTGTTCAGTAATTAATTCATAAACTTTACAAAATAGTTACAATTTTCTATAAAATTTTGTTCAGTAATTATTACTTTAAAGTTACATAAGAGATTATTTGGATTTTGAGAAAGAATTTCATAAAATTTACAAAATAGTTACAGTTTTGTATAAGATTTTGTTCAGTAATTATTACTTTAAAGTTACATAAGAGATTATTTGGATTTTGAGAAAGAATTTCATAAAATTTACAAAATAGTTACAGTTTTGTATAAGATTTTGTTCAGTAATTAATTCATAAACTTTACAAAATAGTTACAATTTTCTATAAAATTTTGTTCAGTAATTATTACTTTAAAGTTACATAAGAGATTATCCGGACTTTGAGAAATAATTTCATAAAATTTACAAAATAGTTTCATTTTACGAATAATTCGGTTAACGAACAACGAATTATACAATTTTATAATATAAAACTAAAACAAATTTACTTATGAATATTCTGTGAAAATTACAATTAATTCTATACAAAGTGTAAATGTATTATCTGTATTTTCAAGGTTTTGTATAAGATTTTCTTCAGTTATTACTACTTTAAAGTTACATAAGATATTATCTAGACTTAAAGAAAGAATTTTATAAAATTTACAAAATGGTATCAGTTTACTAATTATTCTGTGAAAATTACTATCAATTTTAAACAAACTGAACACAAAAGAACTGTAAATATAATTGTCTATATTTTCAAGGTTTTTTTATAAAATTTTGTTCAGTAATTATTACTTTAAAGTTACATAAGAGATTATTTGGACTTTGAGAAATAATTTCGTAAAATCTACAAAATAGTTACAATTTTGTATAAGATTTTGTTCAGTAATTATTACTTTAAAGTTATATAAGAGATTATCTGTACTTTGAGAAAGAATTTCATAAAATTTACTAAATTGTTTCAGTTTACGAATAATTCGTTTAACGAACAACGAATTAAAGTATTTCTACTTTTTATTTTTGTATAATTTTGTTGCAATAAAAAATATAATGATTATATAATTTAAAAAGTATCTTAGAAGTTTTAATAATATTTTTAATATAATTGATAAATTTATTTGTAGATATTTCCAGTAATTAAAATGACGTTAAGTTAAAGATAAAAAAAATTATATCGATATTCTTTTGAAAACAACAATTTATATTTATAATAGCAATTAATATGCTTGCACGATTTCCAAACACGCAACGTCTCGATCAAAACGAAACATTTGGCAAATAAAGTGAAAGAAACAAATTGATTTTCTCTTCCACACGACAAAAAAATAATTCTGCACTTATTTTTCTTGCAATATATAAAAAAAAAACCAATAAAATAATTATGTAAACATATCATAAAAATCAATTACGAAATAGCATTTATTACAAAACCGCACAATTATCAAATATCGAGTAATTATCCAATTTTCGAAATGTTAACCGAAATACGAATAATAAAAATTTAAAAAAAAAATAGAGGACACGCCACTTATGAAGAGCACAAAATAATTCTAATTATGTTTGTTTTTTTTTTGGAGTATTTTCAATAACTCGGGACACGCAATCCGCGAAACGTATGCGTATGAGAAAAACGCTCAACAAATATTTTCACGATAATTAACTGAGAAATTACAAATAAAAATACACTAATTCAATTCCGCATATATTATCATCAGGGTCGTATTATTTATTAAGCATAGATTTTTTAGGGACTAGAAAATTTTTGGGGTCCAAAAAAAAAATTAATATTTGAATTATAAATTAATTTTTTTTAGTAAATTCAATTTTTTTAATTCGTTGTTCGTGAACCGAATTATTCGTAAAGTGAAAGCATTATCTCTATTAGAAATGATCAAATATAAAATCGTGTAGAAAAAGTAATGAAAACAAATTTATAGAAATAAATTAATAAAAATTTATATAGTTTGACTTCTACTCAACGTTTTTTATTTACGAATTATTCGTAAAATGAACACAAATTCACTATAAGAATCCGTTTTTATAATTACGAAAAAAATTTTTTTTAAAGTTGTTCGTAAACCGAATACAAATTTACTATAAGAATACGTTATTATAATTATAAAAGAATATTTTTTTAAGGTAGTTCGTAAACCAAATTACTCGTAAAATGAAAAAATGTTCTCTATAAAAATTATTGTAATCAAATCTGTTTATAGAATTGTGAAGGAAAATTTTCTAAATCAGATTTTACTCGGAATTACCGCATCTTTATCATACAAAATTAATTTAATATCAAATTAATTAGTTGGATCTTTGATTTACAAAATCTAATCTTTAAAAACTACTGGTAAAAACTACTTTTTAAAATTTTAATATGTAGTGAAACCTCGATAATTCTTTGTTAAAATTATTCGTAAACTACAAGAAAATAATAAAATCCGTTTCTAAATTATGAAAACAAATATTTGTTAAAGCTTCTAAGAATTACAGCTTTCACATACAAAATTAATTAAATCTTTAAAAATTATTGAAACTACTGTGGAATTCATGCATAAAATTATGTAAAAATACAAAGAATTTATTATTTATTTACTAATTAGGCCATAATCTTTCTACTTATCTATTTTGGTTTACTTCAAACTTATGTATGATTATTATAATTATACTCATTATTAATTAAATAATTCAATCAATGTAATTAGATAATTAACAAAATTGTCACAAATTAATCATATTCTAAATAAATCAATTTTCGATACTTTTCCACTCAAATCGATTCAATTTCAAAGGATTATCAGAAAGGATAATCCACATTTTCGGATTTTTTCCCGCTGAAACGCGTTACGTTTTTGCCCCCTTTTACTCTTATCGCTCCAATCGGTATCAGTTGTATAACAATATATAACGTGCGTTTCATTTTATTAATTATTTCTTTCTGTTATGTTATGTGTTCTCTTCGAATGCATTTTTGGGAATTACCGATAATTACCGAAGAAGCTATGGAATATTTGCTGTTCTAAACCAAACGAGGTACAAAACAAAAATTAATTATCTTTTAAAAATATTTCCACATAATTTTAAATTTAAACGCATTTCCTTAAATGCTACACCTCTTATTTCTGAGTAAAAATAACATGAAAAACTGATAATAATTCATGATTTCAATGTACAATGTTGTATAATAATTTTAAGTTACGAAATCGAAAACTGTTATAATTTTTTTCTTTAAAAAATGTAAAAAACAAATTTATAAATAAAATAACGATAAAAACTGGTAATAATTTATGTTTTCAATCAACAATTTGCATAAAATAAAAAAAAATATTTTTATTTTATTGGCGGATTCGCCGGTATCGATTATGTGTTGAAAACGTATTTATTCCACATTGAATCATAAGCAATCAACAAACAACAATAAATAAATCTCATCCATTTTTTCCATCTTAAATTATTACGTAACTCCTTTTATCTTATTTTTCCAAGTCACATAATCTTCATCAAATTGAGTCATAGACAGTTTCCGTTATTACATTTTCAAAACAAATATTTTAACGTTTTATTAACGCAAAGGAAACACTCGTTACAAATTGTAATAAAATTTTAATAAAATGTATTATAATTACAAATTTGTTCTGTTTTATGTAAATATGTTAACCGCATTGTGTTGTGTGTTGTATTATTAATTTTTTTTTTGCTGTAAACGTATTTATGATAATTTATTATGAAGTACGCACATCGAAGCTTCAAGTAATGAACTTCACTGTTTGGTTTTGTACTTTTTTTGTTGTAAGCTAACCGAAACCAGATTAAACCTGAAATACTTTATTGTATGTACCCACGACTCTGACGTGAATACAACTCGCACAATCTAGAAGTATATTCCGGCAAATATTTTAAGCTTATTTTAGTTTAAAAGTATATTAATAGTATACAAATTTACA
The DNA here is from genome assembly GCA_963457615.1 of Nicrophorus investigator. Lineage (NCBI taxonomy): Eukaryota > Metazoa > Arthropoda > Insecta > Coleoptera > Silphidae > Nicrophorus > Nicrophorus investigator. The sequence continues at coordinate 6,527,394 of OY735142.1, read as the reverse complement.
CAAAAATTAAACGAAATTATTTAATTCCAAAAATATTTTAATGATCAAAAGAAATAACAATAATTTGTATAATTATAGATATTTTCTTTTCCATATTTTTTGATAGTAAAATACAAATATTATTATTGTGATTTATATAAAAATAATGCAAATTCGTAGAGAGTTTTTCAAAGCTAATAATGAAAAACTTCACCAAAAATGGTAAAAAATGTATAAATATTTTTTTGATCGTTTTTGGTAAGATTTCAATTATAAAACTGGATGTTTAATTAATTAATTGTATAATTATATCATTGAGTCGTAGTTTTATCGATGTTTCGAATGAATAAACGATTGGAAGATATGGAATGATCTGATACGAATATCGGTTTCTTTGATGTATCTATTATTGATTTATAATTATGCTTTACATTGTTTCTTTATTGGTATATTGCATGATAAATATTTTACATAGATTATATTTCATCGATATTGGTTGTATATCAATCGATTCTCGAGATTATTGTTAAAAATAAAAATAAAATTATTTATTTTGCAATTCATTATTTGATAATATTCAGTACTTTTTGTCTGTTTATAACATTAACAAAGCTTTAATTTACTTTCATTTATTCACTAATTATAAACGAATTTATTCCATTTTCTTCTGTATTGAAAAAATCTTTAATTAATAATAATTTAATAAATTTAACTCTCATTAATTTATCAAAATTATAAATATTTTGTCCGTCTTATTAATAAAGCTTTAATTTACTTTTACTAATTATAAATAAATAAATTCAAATTTCACTGTAGTAAAAAAAATCATAAAATTTCTTGAATATTTTTGTGTTGAAATTTATTTATTTATTAATATAATTATACATTTTGTATGTCTGAAATATTTACAATGTTTTAGTTTACTCTAATTAACTAATTATATTCAAATTTCACTATTTTAAGAAAATTGTATTATTTTTTTCATTAATTTCTTTCTGGAATTATTCAATATTTTCGACTTGATACACTTGAAAAATGAAACTTAGAGCGCGTAAATAATAAATAAAAATTTACTCAATTTATTGCAATTAATTGATAAAATTATGAATATTTATGTTAATGATACAAAATGTAAGTAAGTTAATTTTTACTCTAATTAACTATTTATAATACAAATATGTATTAATAAACTCAAAGATTTGATCTACTGTGAATATTTTCGACCTGACACTTGAAAGGTGAAGATCCGAGCACGTAAATAAATAAAAACAACTTACTTTTATCGATTTGTGACGCTTTCCAAATAATCTCCACTTTATCAACACTTTTTAATTAATTTAGACACAACAACGTTTGATTAGAGAACAGAAATCACTATAAATAGAAGCGTTCATATTGCGGCCCCGGCGAAAATCCGTTGAAACACTCGGAACGTTTCGAATCATATGTTTGCTTTTATGTCTTTTTCTTATTCTCTCCTTCAGTCGACGAATAAAAAAAAAGAAAGTCTGAAGAGATTAATATTTGTGCAGAAATTGCTCGAAGGTGAAACGATGACCGAAGAAATGAATATATGCATTTTTTATTTTCAAAAAAAAATACAGAAATTATTTATAATTAATAAATTGTGTTTTATTACTAAGTAATCATTGAATAAGAATATTACAATTAATACTAACTATGTAGATAAAAATTAAAAATTATTTTTTCGTCTTTATTGACAAATCATGAAAAAAATGTTCATCAATATTGTAAACCTAATGAAATCACTTGAATTAAATATAATAACTGAAAGAAATACAACATAATAACTGAAAGACATACAAATTAAATTTGTTAATACTCAATTCAGTTTGTAGCTCCATGTGTACTACTTCCTAAATCTTTAAAACTCTTTAAAAAATACTTTCTATAGACAAAATAATTTACTAATAATCTTAAAGGTTTTTAGAAACTACATAGAAAAAAAACACCTTTTAAAGAAACATAATTTGTCACTTCTTATAATGAAAAATCAAGGTAAAAAGCATATTTTAAAATTAGTTTCTATCAGTTTCTATAATTAAACAATTTTTCTCCACCAAAACTTAAAAAAAAAATCATCAAAATTATTTAATTTTCAATTATTTCAATTATTAATTAATTTATGTTACAAAACAATCATAAATTATTTTCTTATAAAATAATTTCAAACTCGTTGAAACAGAAGTAAATTAAAACTAGACATTATTTACTGATTTCGAAAGATAAAATCAATAATATTTTTCAATTAAATAATGAAACAATTCGTATCAATTAAATTCTATTTTTGGACACATTTTTGTACGAGAATCGAATAAAAAAAATGTGTAAAAGTGATATGCATCTATCGATTGTATTCCAAGCGGATATATTGTTTAATCACGATAATTATCGCAATAATAAATGAGCTTTTCCCAAATTAGCGTAGTTATAAAATTTATTAATTATATTAATTAATCAAGACTAAAACTAATATTTTTTTTTGTTAATAAATCCACAATTTTATCAGCAATTTTAATGATCGTAAAAGTAAGAGAATACATTGTGTTTGAGAAAATTAAAAAAAAAAGTTTCAAGTATGGATTAATATTTATGATACGGAAATAACTTCTTAATTTATTTTTCAAGTGGTGCGTCGATAACATTTTTTTTTTGGTTTAATAAGGTAAGTAGTTAAAATTGGGCAGTACTAAAAGATAAGCGTATTTTTATTAACTTCCACCTTTTTAATTCTCACTTAATCATCCTTTTTATTACGTTCACGTGGTGTTGTCTGTTTATTTACAAATCGTTTTATCAGATGCAATTTCTATCTTAGCTTACGATTGTTATTTATATCTTAGAATTATTGTATTCACTTAATAATAATTATATAGATAATTGCGATAATGCATCTGAATATTTATAATCTATACGGTATTATCTGAAATCTAATCGCCGCAATAATGGGTATTTCGTTAATCGAAGACTTCCTCCAGATCGGATTAAGATACTTGAATTCTTTCAAAAAAAAATCAACTGCACTCGAGTTATTTTCCATTCATTTTGTAATTGTCATCAGCAAATCCTCAACTATTACGTCAGAACTGTGTCTATTCTATATATTTTAAGTATTTATGAAAAAAAATAGTAGATCTATTGCGTTGTAAGTGAATAAAGCAATTATATTGAAAGATTAGTAAGATTGATTTTTATCTACTTGAACTGCTCTCTTAATGGAAGAGATTAATTATTCTGCATAAGTTTCTCAGCCTATATTCTGTAATGTATTTTATCTATAATTTTTTTTATTTGGTACGGTTAAAGTCTAAAGTCTAATATTTTATATTTGACTATAAGATCTAAAAAAAATATTATAGTTTATGTTTATTTTATGCTAACCTCAAATCTGACGTAACAATCTAACCTAACAGGTCTTAAAATTGAAGATTAAGTACACATCCTTAATGTACAGAAAAGATATATGTAAAATTTAATTTTGTTAAATTTAAAAATTAAGGTTATTTTGTTATTTTCAAGTGTATTCGAAATATTATCAAAACTATATTAACCTAGAAAACCAAACCTAATTATATTGAACATAATTATGATATTTATAGACTCAATGTGATGATTTGAAAATTAAGGTTATTTTGTTATTTTCAAGTGTATTCGAGACAATGTCAAACCTATCTTAACCTAAAAAACCTAACCTAATTATATTGAACATAATTATGATGTTTATAGTCTCAATGTGATGATTTGAAAATTAAGGTTATTTTGTTATTTTCAAGTGTATTCGAGACAATGTCAAACCTATCTTAACCTAAAAAACCTAACCTAATTATATTGAACATAATTATGATATTTATAGACTCAATGTGATGATTTGAAAATTAAGGTTATTTTGTTATTTTCAAGTGTATTCGAGACAATGTCAAACCTATCTTAACCTAAAAATCCTAACCTAATTATATTGAACATAATTATGATATTTATAGACTCAATGTGATGATTTGAAAATTAAGGTTATTTTGTTATTTCCAAATATATCCGAGATAATGTCAAACCTATCTTAACCTTGAAAACCTAACCTAATTATATTGAACATAATTATGATGTTGGTAGTCTTAATATGATGATTTAAAAATTAAGGTTATTTTCAAGTGTATTCGAGATAATGTCAAACCTATCTTAACCTAGAAAACCTAATCTAATTATAATTTTTGTAGGCTTAGTATGATATTTAATAATGTTATTTTTCGGTGTATTTGAGATATTATCAATACTAAAGAAACCTGTCCTAATCTAGAAAACCTAACCTAATTATATTGAACATAATTATGATATTTGTAGACTTAATGTGTAACATATTTTAACCTAAAAAAATGCCTAACCTAACTTAATCAAAATTAAACCAAACTTGTAACTAAATTTAACCTCTAATTATGATAAACATGTGCCAATAAATTAATTTAGGTTTTATTAGTATAGGTTATATAGGTTTCGAGGTTATGGCATTAATAAATAAACTGATCCTAACCAAAAAAAAAACAAATAGAACCTAACTATATTAAAGCTAATTATGATGTTGGTACAGCAAAAATAAACTTATCCTAACCTAAAAATAACCTAACCTAACCTAGCAAATACAATATATAAGTTTAAGTATACTTCTTTACGGCAGACTACACATATTTATAGAGAACGTAAAATTTGTTTATATTTCAAAATTCAAAAATAATTACAAAATCTTCACAAATCTATCATAACAATATTGTTTTTCTCTTCAAAATATACACTTGAACTTATTTCTTTCTTACGAAACCCAAACTGGTATTCATGTTGTTTTCAAAAGAAAAACTACCATTACTAAATTTACTTACAACTTGACATAAGTTATATTAATAACAGTCGGATTCAATAATCACTAAGGATTTCGCGAAATATTACAAAATTCCAAAATTAATTTTTCCTCCTTTAGTTTGTTGACTTTATGTTATTGTTGCAGACAAGTTTATTGCTAGATTAAAAGCCACGACTGGCGCCCAAAAATGCAAATTTTCCATGCATAGAAAAGGAATCTGATATTTCCAAGAATTAGTCACCTACATTAATCTCCTACACAAAGATGAATAATTAAAACCGGTTTTCCAAATTTTATGTTTTTTAAATTGCAAATCTATGCAGAAAAAAAGGAATTCCTACACCAAATCTGTTAATCCCATTAATGATTCCGAAATGTTACCAGCATTCGAATTATGTTGTTTTTGTTACGTGGAAACGCGTGCCGAAATTCTCGGAAGAGAATTTCGAATGCAAGTAATGTGTTTTTAAATATGGTACACGATTACGACTGAATTCTGCGATAAATCCCCGATTAAAGATTTACTTTTATTAATTAGATAACGAATTATAATAAGTCATTCCATGATATATCAATTTATATAGAATTTTAATTATGTTAAGTATACTTGAAATAAATCAATTAATTATTATAATCTAAATTTGTCCTATCTACAAAATACAATGTAAATAAATTGGTGTAAAATTAAAAATCATCAAATTATTTATGAAAAAGTATTATAAAAATTAGATTTTTTTATTTAGATTTATAAATGATTTGTGCAAATTTATTTCCAATTATTTAGTACATTTTATATGAGAAAGTGTAATAAAAAGTATGTGATTCGACTAAGAAATAACTTTGGAAGGTAAAGGCAATGAATCCAAAAGAGATTAACGGATTTGCGCATTTATATTCGTTCAAATTCCAACTACTAGCTTTGGTATTCAAATGACATAACCTTACGTCTTGCAGACTTAACTTAATGGAATTCTTCAACGCTATTTCGTAGGAAAAACTTTAATTAACTGACATTGCGTGCATAATTTTTGTTTGTTTGTTTTGTAAACTGATTCATGTAAATCCGTTTCGGCCCATTCACAAATTACGACGTAAATTTTAGCGTAATTGTAATGATAGTAAACGTGGAAGAGTTTCGAGCGAATCCATCGAAAAAAATAATAAATATAAATACATTGAACAGCCTTCCTTTCGTAGTCAGGGACATGACCTGCGGCCACGTCTATGACCACGAATCCTGCGGCCTTCCTACCATTTTTTTTTGTTTTCATATTACAAGACTCTTCACCTAACCTAACCCAATCTGATTTAATTTACGAAATTCCGCAAATACTCTTGTGTAACTCCAATGCCAAAATCCATTCGCAATTTTAATGATAATTTTTTTTTTTTTTGGAATCTTATAGTTCGAAACCATTCAAACAAATACAATTCCAATTATAAAAAGTTTACAACCCTTGCAATAGTTTTAATAAATTAGTTAATAATATTCCAAAAATTATCTATTTATTTACGTTTTTATTAGAAAAAGTATTTTTTAGTTTTCGATTTCAAAAAATATACTCATAAATTCTTTAAGATTTTTGCAAGAAATCTTACAAAATTTAAAACTTTAAGATTAAAAATAATTAGTTTACAATCTTCCAATTTAATAAATTTCTGTAGAATCTTCTAATTCAAAAAATTTAATATAAATACGTAAAAGTTTACAAGACTTCTACCCTTCAAGATTTTGACAATATTTTCAATAAAAAAGTTAATAATATTCCAAAAATTAATCAATTTATTTACGTTTTTATTAAAAAATATTTTTTTTTAGAATTTACTTTTCATTTTTTAAAATATATCCATTAATTCTTTAAGATTTTTGCAATGTTCACAATCCAATATTTAACAAAAATCTTTCTAAATTGAACACTTTAAGGTTTAAAAACATTTTTTTTACAATCTTTCAAAGTAACAAATTTCTGTAGATTCTTATAGATCGAAATCATTCAAAAAATATAATTTAAATAAAAAAAAGTTTACAAGACTTCAACCTTTTAAGATTTTTGACAATATTTTCAATAAAAAAGTTAATAATATTCCAAAAATTAATCAATTTATTTTTTTAGAATTTACTCCAATGCCAAAGTCCATTTCATTCACAATTTTAATGATAATTATTTTTTTTTATAATTTTATAGTTTGAAATCATTCAAAAAAATAATGAAATTTTAAAAAAATGTGTACAAGACTTTAGTCCTTTAAGATTTTTACAATATTATCAATAAAATAGTTAATAATATTCCAATTATAATCAATTTATTTACGTTTTTATTAAAAAATTTATTTTTTTAGAATTTACTCCAATGCCAAAGTCCATTTCATTCACAATTTTGATGATAATTATTTTTTTTTATAGTTTGAAATCATTCAAAAAAATAATCAAATTTAAAATAAATGTGTACAAGACTTTAGTCCTTTAAGATTTTTATAATATTATCAATAAAATAGTTAATAATATTCCAATTATAATCAATTTATTTACGTTTTTATTAAAAAATTTATTTTTTTAGAATTTACTCCAATGCCAAAGTCCATTTCATTCACAATTTTGATGATAATTATTTATTTTTTTATAGTTTGAAATCATTCAAAAAAATTATCAAATTTAAAATAAATGTGTACAAGACTTTAGTCCTTTAAAATTTTTACAATATTATCAATAAAATAGTTAATAATATTCCAATAATAATCAATTTATTTACGTTTTTATTAAAAAATGTTTTTTTAGAATTTACAATTTTTCAATTTAAAAAAATATTTCCATTTCCATTTCCAAAAATTTAAAACATTAAACTTAAAAATCTAATTGTTTCCAATCTTCCAATGTAACAAATTTCTGTTGAATCTTCTAATTTGCAATCATTCAAAAAATATAATTCAAATAAAAAATAGTTAATAATTTTGCCAAAAACAATCAATTTTACGTTTATACTAAAAAATTTTTTTTTGAGAATTTACAACAATTTTTCAATTTCCAAAAATTAATCTATTAATTCTTGAAGGTTTTTGCAATTTTTATAATCAAATATTTAATAAAAATCTTTCAGAATTTAACATTTTAAGCCTAAAAATCAAATTGTTTCCAATGTTACAAATTTTTGTAGATTTTTACTTCCAACTTTATTTCAACTAAAAATAAATAAAATATAATTAAAATTAATGATTTAGAAGTGAATAATTTACAATCTAAATATAATAATAAATTATTTTTAAAATTTGATAATAATAAAAAAAAATATAAATGAAGTAATATATAATTTTTCAAAAAAACTGATTGAAAACTATTTTGAAAGTACAATGGAGATAAATATAACTTGTATATTATAAAAAACTTTATAATTTCTTGAAAAACACTCTAGTGTCTACTTGCAAAGTATTCAACACTTGAAACTTAGTATTGAAAGTATTGTAGTACAAAAGACTTGTTTATCAATGTGAATACTTTATAAATACTTAAAATTACTCTAATATAAAAAAAGAAACGAGTCAATACTTTTCGTTTTGCAGAAAATATTATATATGTACTTGGAATAAGTAGAAATTATAAGACTAATACTTGTTACGTATTAAATATTTTAAAATTACTTGAAAAATGAATACTACTTGTTTATTATAAAATACATAAAATTAAAAGTACTTTGAAAACTCCAGTAGAGAAAAAATAATAATTTCTACATTTTACGTATTGAATACTTGAATATTATTTGTACATTGGTGATGAATACTAATACTTTTTTTGATCAGAGAATACTTTATTTATTAGAAAAGACGACTGCTACTTGTAACGTATTGAAAACTTGAGAATTAATACTTGTTTTTAATTAACAAGTACTTTGAAAGTACTCTAGGGATGAATACTACATATTCCGCAGATAATACTTGATAAGTGCTGTAGTAGAAAATAGACGATTACTACTTGTTTCGCGTAGAATACTTAAAAATTACTTCAAAAATACTGTAGATAAATACAAATTGCAAAAAATACTTGAAAATTGTGGACACGAATATTTACTTTCATTTTTATTACAAATCTAAAACTGACTTTTATTATAGTTTCGCAAATTGAAGTATGATTTTTACTGTCCCTTAAACGCAAGTTATTTATTTGCAGCGTAACGGTGCCTTAATTAGCATATGATCCATTATAGCTCCGCCACTTCGGAAACCTGTTTTTGGTTATTCGGCACGATTTCCTTTTCTTCCAATCCGCAATAACTTTTCCACTACATTTTGCATACCATTTACACGACGCCTTTTCCATCTCCATTCCACCATTATCGCATTATTTTAATTAATCAATTAGATAACCTTCGACATGTCAATTTTCTTTTTCTTTCAAAATTCACAATACTTAACTTTACAAAAATCATCAAATATTTCAAATAATTATATTGAAATATAACGAAAAATTAATTATAAATAAACCAAATTAATTGCAAAATATTTTCAAAAGACAAAAAAATCAATTTTACAATAAATATTTGAAATCCTAAAAAAATATGTACTTTTTATTATATATGAGATACATTACAAACCGAAGATGAAACTGGGTCAAATTATATAATTTCTTTATGAATTTGTTGCAACAATAAAAAGCAGTTTTATAATATGATAAAAAAATTGTAAGTTGGAGTGATTTAATGTTAATGAATATGATCATATAACAACAATTTCAGCTACTAGTTGATACATAACATCTTGATTGATGTGTGTCTTTGGAAACGATTTGGAAAGTCATTAACGTTCGCAAATGATGATCTTGTTTACTTATGCAACGCTTTTTTTCTTATCCCGAGGCGAATCACAGATTACACGTACTTCTGAGTGGCGTGTAGCAGAATCGTCGCGACTTGACTTTGCAACACCTCATCTCACAATAATTAGTCTGAAATTTACATAATTCACAATAATTTTTTTTCTTGCAATTTACCAAAGGAAACATTGCATCATCTCGAACAGCATCGAATTTGCAACAAAAAAAAAAGTTGTTTACTCGATAACAAATCCGAAGGGGAAGGCAACACGCTTCGACCTGCGCGTTCAAAAATAATTAATATCAGAAACGTGCAAACATCAAGTGTAAATTTGTCTTTGTGATTACGTTCTGAATGCCGAATTAGAGCCAATCTTCGTCCGGTTCGAAAATTTCCGTAAGATCTTCCCAATGTTTGTTTGTGCATAAGCGTGAGAGTGTCAATATTTTTGTAATTAATTATGAACGAAATTTATTGTCGCTCTGGATGTACCAACCTGTAAAGCAAATATTTAAATGTATTGGTACCAGTTACTTACTGACTGTTGAATTTTGGAATTATCCAATTCGCGAAATTGCGACTCCAAAAATATTTTTTACTGCCTCGTTTTTTTTTTGTATTATTATTTCGTTCGTGCACGAACGGAATAATTGAAATCTCGTTTTCTTTTACGGAGAAGCAGAGCAAGTGTTGCATTCTCTCTTACTGCTATTAATTGCTTCCGATGAAAACCTTCCAGTTTCATACACTTTTTTATTTTCATTTTGCTACGTTTCTCTCTATTTTCCTTGGCATTCTTAGTGTGAATTATAATAGAGGTTATTATGGTCTACAATTAAAAGTCGATAATTTATTTATGTTTCGCTTAGTTAATGATAGATTTCGGCTCATTTCGACGAAACCCGATGCAATATTCACTTTACAAATTTATTACTTCTTAGAACCTCCAATATTTTTATTATTTTTATCAACAGCGAAACGAATCTGCTTACTAATAAATCAGAAGCGATATTTTAATTATGTTCTACTTTGATTTAATCTTTCACACCTCAATTTATTAATTATATTTTTTTTTTGCTTATTCCAAATTTTTTTCATAATTTTACTACAAATATCATTTAAATATGAATGGAAATTACTGTATTTATTAAAAATGACATCTTATAACCCGGCTAATAAAGTAATTCAAATTTGATTTTTCTTTTATTCGTGAAAATTTCCATAATATTTTTTTTATTCAATATTAATAATATTATTAATATTTATTACAGCAATAAATTACAAAAATAATAAATAAAAACCAATTTAATACAATAAAAATAAAATAAAATTCCACTGCTGTAAAGTGGAAATATTTTTCATGTTACTTTCCTTAAATTATATATTTCTATTAAAGATTACTCTTATATAATAATTTATCTTTATGGTAAACATATCATTTTCAATACAAATATTCTAGAAAATCAGAAAATCTTAACATATAGTTTTAGTTATTTATATAAAAAATATTTACTATAATCAAGTGGAATTTTTTTCATTCATTTTTTGTGTATTTTATTTAGTTCCTTAAATTTTCCGGTTTCAAACAGTCCGGGCTATTTGCAATTTCCCGATTTATGCGAAGTATTGTTATATTTTATTACCTGAAAATTTAATTTTTCTTATATTTTTTTTTGTAAGAAAATTTCAATAATATTTTTGTATAAATATTACCTAGTAATATATTTGCAATATTTATTCACACATTACCTGTACTTTGCAAAATTTTTAACGCTGTAAAAACCGCAATATTAGTACACGCTGAATCAACAGAGAGAAAGAAAAAAACCCAAAATTATGATGTTTGCAGTCTGTCGAAGTTTTCAATTAGAGAAAAGCAAACTTGTTCGAGACAACATTTTACATGATTTTTAGTATAAAAAAATATCCTAATTAATTCCATTGATTCGATCTATAGCACAAAATAATATTTTTTTAATTCACAAAATTATATTCAACGTTTTAGAAAAATAGAATTCAATCAATTTTCAATCAAAAAAATTGTTTATTTAGGCAATTTATGTGTTTGGTCAATGTAAAAATCAAACATATCAAAATTATTTTAATTTCATAATTAATTTTCAAATTTTTAAAGTTCAGTAAAATTTAAAAAAATCAAATTTTAATATTTTTTATTTAACAAAATTTTATTTACAAAATATCCTTTTAAAATCATAATCGATTCAAGTTAAATCTGTTATTTTCCTGCAGTTTTCAAATACCAAAATGAAAAGTAAAAGATTCCAAGACAATTCCACTGATAATTCCTAATAACCAGTAGAATTTTCTAAAATGTATTTCCAAGAAGAAGGGAATCTCTTGCACCCCTAATTCTATTTGATTTAAATCAATGTATTTGTTTCCAATTTTTACCTGAAACATTCTATTTATTATTTTAAAATAAACTTTTTTTTAATTTTTAACTTTTATTTCTAGGTTTTGGTAGATTTACTGTTCTATTCACTTGCTTTATTAGGCCGTATTTTCAAAAGAAAACCAAACTGATGGTCTGTTAACAGTTTTATCTTATAATTAAAATTAAAATTTTTAAAATCAAGTTCTTAATATCATTCGTTCCAATTACATCTCGTCATTAATTGTTTATTATTTTTTTTGTAAGATGTCAAGAACCAATGGATGTAGGTTAATGCAATTTTTGATTCACCGAAATAATCTGCAGATCAATTAAAACTGGTTTTATTTTTTAATCCGATCATTTTGGCTGCTGCCCTTAATTACGACTTAATGAAAAAAAAACTATTTAATAAAAAAGCACTTTTATGTACAGAAACAAATATAGCGAATCAACGTTACATTTCTTTTTATCGCTGATGTGAGCAAACGACTTTGAAAACTTTTAAAAGATAGAAATAATACTCGGTTTAATTAGCGTAGTCATGAAATTTGCGTATGTTGTACATACTCAAACTCAGTTCCAATAGAAATAATATTTATGAAATGAAATGCAAAGAAAATAATTTTGGTTTGACGAATTCGGTTTTAGTAAAAAAAATAATTTTGTAAAAATTGATGTTACGAAGATTATTATATAAAAAAATATGGAGAATTATGAAATTCTATATTTTTGTCATTTAGAACTGTGGTGGTATTTGCTCATAAATGTGTTTATTGGAAAATGAAGAATTTCTTGGTAAATCACAAGGTAAAATGAAATAAATACTGGTAGCAAATATTTTAATTTAAATAACAATATATTATATATTTACAAGAAAGGCAATCAACTTTAATGATTTTTTTCTATTATATATTTATGTATGAATTGTAAATAAATATTGATGTAATAATGAGAAAAAACTGAACTTGTAAAGATAAATTACATTATTTACATTTTATGTTTTTCTCTATAAAAAAAAATATTTACATATTTGGAATCCGTGCAAACGGTGAAAGCCATATTCATGCTATTTGCTAAAAAAAAATCAAGTACAACTTCTCCAAATATGACTTAGTGACGTTCCTAGACTGGAAAAAGAAGAAAAGTACGTCTTCGGTACGTGTTGCAATTTGCATTCCGTAAACAATTTTTATTTAAGGATCTTAGCAAATTAGATATCTAAAAGGCAAAAACAATTTTTTCGTCTACAATTTATTACAAAAATTATTTAATTTATATTTTTCGTAAGAATTTCATTAATATTTATTTCTTATTATAAAAACTAATTACATTATTGATTCTGACATATATATATGTATATAGTTTTTGATATATCAACTGTCATATTTTTTTTGTTCTGTCATTAAAAATGTATGTCAGTTATTTAATATCATAATTAAATAACACTTCTTTTAATTGATATGATTTAAATTATTTTAAGTAGATTTGTTTTTTTATTATAACAATATAATTATGTGTCGATTTAATTCTCACATATACATGACATATTTATGACAGTTATCTAATATGTGTATTATTTCAATAAATCGAATATCATTTGTCATGTTGCAGATCCATCCAAAAAAAAATTATTGATATTTATTTCTTATTATAAAAATGACAGTTATGTCATATTTTTTGAAATGTCAATAATCTGTTTATGACAGTAGTGTTTGAATATCGGTATTATTTAAAAAAAATATATCGTTAATATTCTAGGAATAAATACAAATTGCAATTGATATAAAAGTTGACATTTTAATTTATTGACAGTTATATTTTTACATAAACATAAATGCATCGTTATCTAAATATTTACAGAATAAATACTAATTCGTCATTTTACAGATACTTAGGAATAATTCGTCATTTTCGAAATGATTTCTATAATTTATTGCGCAGTAAAATTGTGTATAAATTTAGAGATGTTTACGAATGTGCATTAATTACATTATTATCTAAATGTACTAAGAATAAATTTGTCATGTTTGCACATGTTTATGATGATCTCATAATTTTAGAATTTTCAGAAATTTTGACAGTCGTTTTAAATGTATTAAAATCTATATTGCATACATTTATAATGCAGTAAAAACAGTTTACATACAAATTTATATATTTTTTTAATAGATAGTTATTAACGTTATGTTGTTGTTTATAACAGTTTTGTGCTGTACTAAGCATAAATATAAATTGGTCATGTTCACAGAATCATTCATTTTTTCAATTTTATTTAAAAAAAATAATTATAATTGATCACGAGTTTAAATTTGAATATATTGATAGTCATTTTTTTAAATGTCAGAAACGTCATGAGTTTTTTTATGACAGTTTTCGTTTTATCAGAATGCACTAAGAATAAATATAAATTAGATTTACAGATCCATTATGATCTTTTAATTTTCTTCCAAAAAATTTACTTTATACATAAATTCACACCATTTTTTTATAGATATTTATTTCTTATTATTTAATTTAATTATAATTCATTGTGAGTTTAAATTTCGACATATTCTCATGTGCAAAAAGAAATTTAACAGATTTTGTTTTTTTATAAATTAATTATAATAGAATGTGACGTAAACATTTTGACATATGACAACGTCATGTTGTAGTTGTTAATAACAGTTTTGTGTTGTGTTAAGGAATAATTACATGATGATCTTTCAATTTTCTTCCAAAAAATATTTTACAATTATTTACAACGCAAAAAAGAGATTTTACACATAAATTCACACCATTTTTTCTATAGAAATGTATTTCCTTTTATTTCATATAATTATAATTCATTATGAGTTTAAATTTTGACATATTCTCATGTGCAAACAATTTTTGTTTAACAAATTTTGTTTTTTCATAAATTAATTATAATAACATTTTGACATATGACAACGTCATGTTGTAGTTGTTAATAACAGTTTTGTGTTGTGTTAAGGAATAACTACATGATGATCTTTCAATTTTCTTCCAAAAAATGTGTTACAATTATTTATAACGCAAAAAAGAGATTTTACACATAAATTCACATCATTTTTTTTTATAGATATTTATTTCTTATTATTTAATTTAATTATAATTCATTACGAGTTTAAATTTTGACATATTCTCATGTACAAATAATTTTTGTTTAAAAATTTTGTTTTTTCATAAATTAATTATAATAACATTTTGACATATGACAACGTCATGTTGTAGTTGTTAATAACAGTTTTGTGTTGTGTTAAGGAATAACTACAAGATGATCTTTCAATTTTCATCCAAAAAATTTGTTACAATTATTTACAACGCAAAAAAAGAGATTTTACACATTTAATTATAATTCATTATGAGTTTAAATTTTGACATATTCTCATGAGCAAATAACTTTTGTTTTTTCATAAATTAATTATAATAACATTTTGACATATGACAACGTCAACAAAATGTTGTTAATGACAGTTTTGTGTTGTATTATAACTATAAATATGGCATGTTTTCAGGTAATCATTTGATTTTGGAAAAACGTATCAATAATTTATAGCGTAGTTAAAGTGTGTTTATATATATATTAAAAAAAACATAGCCTTCTCGATGTTTGAAGTTCTGCTTTTACAATGATAAAACATGATTATGTACATTAAGATTTAACAAGGATTTAATGAAACGGCGTTCTGTTGTTTCAGCAGCCGCAATCCACGTGCACTTGGATTTCTGAAACAAGAGCACACAAAATACACAAACAATATATATAGAAGAAAAAAACACAGAACACAACAAAAAATGTCAGTCTTGCTGATGATATATGGTATAATTGTGTTTAGAGTTCGTCTCGAGACAGGGTGACACATGTAGGGGAGGCCATGCAAATTATAGGCCAAGGCAGTTGATCTCATTTCACTCCGTCTGCGTCTATCTACTACGAATGCTGCAACTAAGTAAATCGTATTTACAAAAAAAAAAAAATAAGAAATGACACAAAAATAATTATAATGATGATGATGATGATACCGTCTGTTTACCGCAAATTAACGTCTGATGTGTTACGCATCACAATTTTATTGAGGTTTCTCAGGTAAGTAAATCTAATATACAATTATTGTATTACCACACGTTCCTTTCACCTTCAACAGTTTGTTTCCACCAAACTGCGGTGATAAGATAAAGCCTGCATCGTTAACGATGGGGAAACCCGTCGAAACGCAGACGAAGAATTCCACACACAAAAAAAATAAATTAAACACAAAACATATTAGCTTAATCGTTCACTTAATTAGGAAAAATAATGTAAAATTGCTTTTCGATGCAGTTGCATAACGCTGTGATGGAAAGGTAAATATTATTCGCATCCAAGACCACCGGATATATTTATTGGTACTAAATCTCGGTGTTTGTTTCTTTATTTACCTAGGTTTTAAATGATTACGCGTTTGTTTTCGCTGCGATACGAATAATGAAGTGTTGTTGCGTTTCGTAGACCGAATCGTCATCGTAAAAAAAGAAATAAAAATGACGAAAAAAAAAAAGGAGACGAATGTTGAGTGCGAATGTGTCGACATTCCTGTTCTCACCGGATCGAACTGGACCATATTTATACGTTTATCTTCGATGAACACGAATAAAAGGATGCCGTTGTTATCGCATGTACGTTAAAGCCCTAAATTTAGAACGGTTCATGCTGAAAATATTTCATGTCGTTATCTCCAGCGGATCGAATAAATTTGCTAAAATTAATCGATCTCGTGTTTTGCATCACTGTTTTATTCTATTTCCTTTTTTTTACACAATTAATTATTGCATATTGCACTTGGAATTTATTGGGTTTTAATAAATAATAATTAATCTCGCCGATAACGAACTTATTGTTTTCAATTTATATCCTAGTTTGTAATAGTTTTCAAAATTATTTAGTCATAACAGTTTCTTCATCATAAAGGTTTAAATTGAACACAACATTTTGCAAAATATAAAATATTTGAATTATTTACAAATACCGAAATATTTCTGTTAATTCTTACAATTTTCGTAGTCTTACCTTTAGTTAATAAAATTTTTAATTTAGTAATCAATGTTAAGACAACCAAAATATTTTAATAATTATATAAAATCATCCCTTAAAAACTAGAAAATTTAAGTGTACTTAACGTATTTATTTTATATATTTAGTACAAAGTAGATGATTTTTATCCTGTAATTTTATTTGTTAATCATTAATATCTACATCTAAACTTTAATTAATAAAACTTTTAATTAAAATAAACCAATGTTAAAACAACCAAAATATTGTAATAATTATATAAAATCATTCCCTAAAAAAATAGAAAATTTAAGTATACTAAATCATTTTTTTCATTTACATTTAGTATAAAGCAGATGAATTTGATCCTGTAATTTTATTTGTTAATCACTAATATCTTTATCTAAACTTTAGTTAATAAAACTTTTAATTATAATAAAATATTTTAATAATTATATAAAATCATCCCCTAAAAAATAGAAAATTTAAGTTTACTAAATCAATTTTTCATATACATTTGGTACAAAGCAGATGGTTTTTGTCCTGTAATTTTATTAGTAAATCACTAATATCTACATCTAAACTTTAGTTAATAAAACTTTTAATTAAAATAAACTAATGTTAAGACAACCAAAATATTTTAATAATTAAATAAAATCGTCCCCTAAAAAATTAACAAATTTAAGTGTACTTAACAAATTTATCTTATATATTTAGTACAAAGCAAATGTTTTTGTCCCGTAATTTAGTTAATCACTAATATCTACATCTATCATGCATCGTTATCTAATAGACTACATTTAATCATTCTCACATTTTGCATTTCATTCAATTTAATTTTTAAACAACATTTTCTAAGTAATCGTTATATTTATAGCGAATTTATTAGAAATTAATAGTTATTAATCTCGCTCTCATAAACCCATAATTTGTACACAAATTTGTAAAAAAAATAAAATAAAAATTAACATTGAATTTAATTTTTTGTATAAAATTTCTATTAACAAATTGAACTTATTTTGTAAATTATTATGGAATTTATAAAGTATTTAATTCAAGTACAGTTTTATCTCGGTTAGTGTTACCTCTGATAACGAAGATTCGATATAATGAAGTCCGAAAACATTGATAGTTTTTGGAAGTCATTGGAGTATGGCACAAAGTTGGAAAATAAGATTAAAAAATGTTAGAAATTATTGAAGATTATAGTTTTTCAGTGGATAATTTAGGAAACCTTGTTTGAAGACAAAGATTAAAAATATTACATTAAAATTTTTAGCTTTAGACTTATATTTCAAAAATTGCACTTTGTATGTAAATTGACTATTTATTTAATAAAACTTCTCTTTGTTCGTGAAAAAAGCTTTTCATTTTATTTATTCTAACCATAGACTTTTATTTACCTCTCAAAACGAAGTTTCGCATCATATTCGTTAATCGAGGTTTTTACATATTTTATCTAATTACGACTTATAAGTAAATATTAGTAATGTATCATACATAAACACAACAACTACTGCTTGTTATGTTCACCTTTAGTATTACTGACTTCTTTCTTTTTAATATCAATTTCTAGAAATTCCTTGCTTTTTGTGTTTCCATTAAATTAACACTGCATGTGTAAATTTTATTTGCAATGGAAATAAGCTTTTTTTTAAATTCTATAAATACATATTGATTAAACCGAAATAATTTCAATAATTGTTTAAAAGATAACCACAATGTTTTAAATGCATTAAATTCGCTCAATATTTTTCATTTTAATTATTCTTTTTTTAATGGAAATAAACTGAATAAGTTTCGAAAATCCATTTATTTTTTATATTCTTATTTATAAAAATTATTTCAATAATTTAGTTTTCATTTCAAAGTTTTTACAAAATTAGATTTTATAAAAATAATTAATTCAATTTTCAGTTTAATTTTTGATAGAAAAAATAAATTAATATAAATTAACTTTTTAACTGAAAGAATAACAACTGAGGATTAAAAAATAAGTTTGACATATGAATTTGTATGTTAAGTTAGTCATAAATGAAAATAAGTAGGAAGAAAAGACTAAATTTTTTAATAAATATTGATGTTCGGAAATTTACAGGAAACATATATGTTAATAAAAATGATGTCTTCTAGAATTCAATTAATTTAAACTTCTTAACGAATCGTGCAGTGTCAAAATGTTTATGTTGTTTTCGAGCAATTGAATAATTGACCAAATAACAGTTTAAATTAATTGATACGTTTTTGCTGTTCGAAAACCATTTCCACCGAATTCAGTAATGCGCATTATACAAAGTATATATTTTGTTGTTAAATTTTGCATAGGTAATTTCCTGCCAACGAATGGGAACTATACAAAAATAAACAAACCAAGTGGTGTTCGACCTTGTACCACTTGCGAGCAATTCGAAGCATTTCGGATTCACGAATTTGCACTATTTGAAAATGATTTACAATCAGTCGACGTATTCGTTTTTTGGAAGCATCCTTCTTCAATGGATAAAACTACAAGGATATTTTAGCAACAAAAAAACTCAACGAAAAAAATATTTTTTTCTTCTTCGTTTGCCAATTTTATGTAATTGGATGATGATAAACTGAGTAAACTATTCATTTTTATTAATTATAGGATTATAATGACGTGCTGTAACATAACTGAAGTTGGCGTGCGATAAACAACAATTTTAAAGCAATTAAAAAGTCTCAAAAAATTATGTTTCATTTAAATAATAATTATGTTACTTTTTTCTTTCTTGCCTCACCTTGTTAAGATTTCAAACGAATCTGAGACAAATAAGCGCTAAATTATTTATTTGTTTAAAGTAATAAGAGTTTAACGAAAACAAACTATGATAAAATAAATAAACAAGAGTTTTGCAACTACAATGTCGATTTTCGTTGCATAAGATTGTTAAAAAATTATTTACATACCGCCAAAGGACGTGCCAATGTCCCTCATCAGTTCTGATTCGAATGTGTAATGCAAATTTGTGCAATTGCGATGAACGATTTATTAAGAAAATAACTTAATGTAATGTAAATATACTTAGATAGATTATCATAGTCAATAGTACACACAACAATTTATTCTCGTTTTTTTTCAATACTGAAAATACTGAAAAAATCTAAATTTATTTAAAAAGATGTTATTTTATTTACGATCGCATTAAGATTTTTGTGAGCTATAAACATAAATACTATGTGAGCTATAAACATAATAACAATGAGACCTAGGGGCCTCAGTCTTAAGGAAGACAAGACATTTTCCTACAATATTTTCAAATATTTATATTTTTCCATAATCAGCCAAAGTATATACTTAATATTTTTCATTAAACCCTGAAATTTCTCGAGGGCCCTAAATAATCTGCGTCCTAGGCAAAAGTGGATTTAGAAAGGGCAGTGTTAATTTAGGACCTCCAAGCATTATTATTTATCAATATAAATTTGAAAAAAATATTTAAATACATATTTTGCTCCTTTAGCAAAGTTATCAGTCTGCCCCTGTGTCTAATGGATAAAACAGCTTAAAATTTAAAATTTTGGACCTCCTATGAAGTATTTAATAAATAAGTATTCATGCTTGTATTCAGTGCATGTTAAATATGAAGCAAGAACATATTTTAATGTTATCGAGATGAGAATACCAATTAATGAATGTCGCAAACGCAACGATTGTTATAAATCTTGACGATTATTTGCCGTATGCAAAATCGTTTGCAAATGCCCAAAATTGCGTCATTTGCATGTGGTATTGGACGTGGCCCAGTGTGGAATATCATCAAAGCAGTTCACGGTAGTTCATTTCTTTAACCCAAATTTCATTCATTCTAAATAGTTTGTTTCTTTCAACAATTATTTATAAAACAACACAAACAAATATTTCAATTATTTGCTTATTTCTATAAATATTATAATTATTTATAAAAGTTCTTATGGTAACAAATATCGTTAGTAGCAAGTTTTCTAAAGATCCTAATTTGTTAATCAAGAAATTTAGTGCAATTATAGTAATTTCTTTTTTTAAACTATTATTCATTAAACAAAACGATCTAATATTTTCATTTACATTATTACAAATTTTGAAACGATATGAGTTCCTACATTAACAAATATGTTTAGTAGTAAATTTTATAAAGATCTTAATTTGTTAATCAAGAAATAAAATTCAATTGCAGAAGTTTTTTTCATTTAACGAATAAATATTTTATTGTATATTTATATACAAAATAATTTTTAAACAACATTAAATTCGTCTATTAAAATCACCAATAATACAAAAATAAATTATGTTTCCATGGTAACATATTATTTACTATCAATTTTCTCAAAGCTTTTAATTTGTTAAACACGAATTAAAGTGCAATTATATAATATTTCGTTTCTTTAATCATTTAATAATTAAACTATACGAACAATTATTATATATTTTATTGCATTTAATTAAATTAAATTAATAGATTTAATCTTTAAAACCAAATTAGAATATCTGTAATTATATACTGGTATTAATAGAAGAATTATAAAGTTTTAAAGGAAATATTTTATATAACTTAAATTCGTTATACAACCAGTCTTTCATCACGAATTTTAGCAGTGGTATTGAAATGCTTTTTGTTTAAACATTTTTTTTTAAATATTATTTGTTTTCTTTGATAAGAGAAGGAAAATTTAGATAAATGTAGAATTTCTTTGTGAGTGATGCAATATTGGTGTGTATGTAACCGTTGTTGTTTAGATCAGCTTCATGTTACGTGCGGTTACGATATATTTAAATGTCAAGAATGTCATGTCCGCTGTCAGTCACAAGATATTTTTAAGTTAATTTTAAATATTAGAACGATTAAGTTACGCTCGTAAGTAGCTTTAAAGAAGTGTTTATTTATTGCCCTTTGTTCGTGTTTATAATGATAGATACAATGTATCCATATATGGCATTCATGGTAATCGGTGTACACATAACCTAAAAATTAAGAATGATTTTAATATATATTTCCAGAATGTTGAAAGTTCACGCTCTTACATGGACGACCTGTACTCTTCGGATTCGGATAAATGTCTGTCGTCTATAATATGTATAAAGAACTCCGTGATCGGTTCCAACAGGCAGAAGGAAAGTGTTATTGCACAAGGCATCGTTCCGAGGCTTCTGCAACTTCTGGAGAACCAGAATATGAGAAGTGCTGTGCGATTCGAAGCAGCCGTCACCATTGGATCCCTTGCTAAGGGAACATGTGATCACATTGAGCTGCTGATAGATTCAGGCACAGTTCGACTGCTATTGAATACCATTGAAGAAAATGATTCAAGATTGGTGGATGCATGCTTGTGCTGTTTGCGCACTCTGTCGCAGCATGAAACCAGACAACCAACTGTTTACACAGAAAACCAGTTGAAGAAACTGCTGGAGTTTGCAAGTCCCACGGACAGTCTTTTAAGGCAGTCGTGTGTTGCCAGCATTTTGACTGCTGCTTGCAAAAGTCTCAGTGAACAAAACGCCCTATGCACTGTGGGCGCTCCAAGAATATTGGCAAGTCTGATTAGTGTTGAGCATGTGGCTGTGAGGCTACCTGTACTCACTTGTCTTGCAGCCATGTGCTACAACAACAGTGTAACTTCAGAACAAATTGCAAATACCATTTACCAAGATCTTAAAGTTCCATATCATTTGGTGGAATTTGTGAATCGAGATAAACCTGTGGAAATGCAACTGGAAGCAGCCAAATGCTTGACAAACTTATACAGGTCAGAGAGAGGCATTTATATTTTTACATTAATTGATTGATTAACTTTTAGGTCGGACGCGATTTGTGCGAAAAATACAATTATATTTTATAAAACTTTGCCGTGTCTTGTAAGATTATGCCAGATTGAGCATTCGGAGAGTCAAAGGGCTATAGCAGCTGATACTTTAGCCTATTTGACTGAAGTTGATAGCGAATTGCAGCAAACAGCTGCAATCAGCAATCAATTGGTCGCAGCTATTGCTGACCTTCTGAACTGCCAAAGTGTAGCAGCGCGACAGGCTGCTTTCAGGTAATCAATTAATATTGCTAAAGTTTTCGTTGCTAATTTCATGAATTTTTCAGAGCATTTGCATCGCTCGGCGCAAATGATGAAGATATCAGGAAAAGGATTATAGAGACGCACAAATTGATGGAACGCGTTGTTGAAGGTTTGGGTGATGAGGACGAAGCGGTGCGACTGGCGACACTACGGTGTCTCCATTCTTTGAGTCGATCTGTGCAACAGTTGCGTACAACCTTCCAAGACCACTCAGTGTGGAAACCTTTGATGACTTTGTTAAAAGGTAATAAATAAATTAATGCGAAAAAAGCTGTAACTATGAACATCATAATTTTTGGTTTGTTTAGGTTCTCCAAAACCCGAGCTTCTAACAGTAGCTTCTTCGTCTCTCTGCAATCTTTTACTTGAATTCTCTCCAGCCAAAGAACCAATGATTCAGTTAGGTGTTGTGCAGTTTCTCGTTACTTTAACTACTCGCACGGAGGCGGCGTTACGTTTGAATGGGATTTGGGCGCTGATGAATTTAGCTTTCCAAACGGAGCAGCGAGTCAAGTCACAAATTTTAACTGCTCTAGGAACAGATCAAATCTTCCGGCTTTTAGCCGACTCTGACGTTGAAGTATTAATGAAGACTCTGGGACTTTTGAGGAATCTGGTATCGCCTCGAGAGCACACAGATAATATGATGGTATTACATGGTCCGCAGGTCATGCAAGCTATCGTTTTAGTATTGGAAGGTCCACACAGTCCGAAGGTATAATCTTCTATAAAATTAGCATTTCTGGTATTTTAATGAGTTTTTCTTATGGTCAGGTAAAGGAACAAGCTCTGTGTATTCTCGTAAATGTAGCGGACGGAGAAAGCGCGAAGGATCACATAATGGAGAACGAGGATGTCCTAAAGAAGTTAAGGGATTACATGACGCACCCCGCTCCCGTTTTGCAGACAGCCGCTATATATTGCATAGGCAATTTGGTGCGTAAGGGCGAACCCGGAGCGAGCGAGCGCCAAGCTAAACTTCGGGATATGGGCGTGTTGACCATTCTCCAGCAATTGGTAGCATCATCGGACGCTGCGCTAAGTGACAGGTAACGTTGTAAATTAGTTGCAAGAAACCGCACTAATGCAGAATAACAAATAATAATCAAAAGTTACGCTGGATGATTGGAAATTTATTGATTTTTTGTCTAATATTTTAGGAAAGGATTACGAATTGTTTTGAACTTCAGTAATTAAAAGAAGCTGTCGGATTGAATGAATACTCTCATAATATTCTCAAATATTTTCTATTTCAGATGCATTTTTCTAAGTTTAATTTTCTTTGTAATTGCTATTGATATATAATTAAGACATTGAAACAAAATAAAAAAGAAACGATAAATGTTAATAAAAAGTAATAAACGTAACAATTCGTGATATGACAAAGAATCTTCATCTGGATCTTTTAGTTTCCTTTTTAGTTAAATACTTTTCTAATCTGTTTCAGAGTGAACGCAGCTATGACCCAGTTTTCAGATCTGTGAATAATACAAAATACTAATTTTTTTTTATTTAATAAACCAATCTTTAATAAATTTATAAATAAGATATATGTGATGTGTAGACTGAATATGCTAATAGATAGTATTTATTGTTATCAATATTTCTTTAAGTAATAAAATTAATTCTTATTTTACTTTTACATAACTACTAGATATGTAATAAAAAATATTATTTATCTTTGATTTGAAAATAATTATGTGTTCAGTCTTTACATTTTTTTCAGCCCACATATTTACAGGAAAAAAAAAACATCTTTCAACATTAAAGAACTATTTTTAAATATATTCATTGAATAATAATGCAGGTATGTTTACAACTTCTGAAAAGAAGATATATATTTTATAATATGAAAGCAATTAGGACTGAAATAGAAATTTGTTGCAATAATTTATAGACTAAGAGCAAACATAAATTACACTTTTCATCTACAAAAGTAATTAAAATATATGATTAAAAAATTAACATTGCATGTGGCCTGTAAACCGTTGTTTGCCGATCACTGTTTGGGACTTCCAATTAGCCAATATTATTTTCATTATTTTTGAGGGCCTTTAGAAAATTATAATATTTTGGTACTCCTAGGCTCGTACCTCTTTGCCTTAACGGATAATCCGCTATTGGCTGTAGCCCATAAAGCCATACCTAAAACTCGCTCATTTTCAATTGTAATCTGTTTATATACATAACTAGGAAACCTCAAACTTCCTAACAAGATTAAGAATTGATTTAATAATAATTATACTTTGTAATGATAATCAATATAAATGCTTTTTTAATAATGATAATATACATAATATAACATGAGAGTATAATGATGTAAATTACCATATTTACATCATTATACTCTATTATATATATATATTATTTAGTTTTAAACAGGAGTTTTAAGTTATTATATAAGATTATATATTTATAATAAAATTGTGCATTTGAACTACAATTTTGGGAAATCTCTTGAAGAAAGGGGAATGCATGAACGCATGAATCCACCCACGCAGCTATCGGTCGATGATAACGTAGTGTATACAAGAATTCTGTAGTTCAGAGTACTCTCTGAAATGCGCTACGCGTTGAAAGCGCTGAAAGCAACCGCAAGTGACGTAAACAGAGACGTAAGGCAAGCAAAGTTGATTACGTTGACTATTTTATTTATTATGCTTTCAAGTTTATTTTAATTTGGGTTTGAAAACAAACAAACAAATAACCGACCGGCAAGATGAAGACCATGCAACAGTATTGGGTTACGAAGAAATCGGTTTCGCGGAAATTCGGTGGCAAGGAAGACGAATGCATAATCTCATCGGACGCAGAGCTGGACGCTAAATTGGAACTCTTTCGTTCCATCTCCGAGAGTTGCATACACTTGCAGAAGGTGATAGATATCTATCAGGAGCGACTATGTTGTCTGGCTCAAGAGGAAAACGCGCTCGGCAGATACCTGAAGGAATGCGGAAAGAACGAGAAGAACGCCACAGCTGCACAAATCATGTCAGTTAGTGGGAAGGCCCTTGCCTACTCAGGTCATCAACGTTTGACAATCAGGCCACCCCTAGTCCGATTGCACCATGAAGTGGAGACTTTCAGAGGCAGGGCAGTCTCGGACACAAGAGTCACTGTATTGGAGATGGAGAAGGCCAGAACAGAGTATAGGGCTGCTTTAAGTTGGATGAAATCAGCCTCCTCCCAATTGGATCCAGATACTGGGTACGGTTTAGAAAAATTTAGGAAGGCTCAAGCTTATGTGAGATCCACCAAAGTAAGATTCGACAGACTAATGTTGGCTTGCTTGCAAAAGGTTGATTTACTGGCAGCAGCCAGATGCAATATGTTTTCACATGCACTGATTGGCTACCAAGACACAATTTCCATATATTCAGAGAAGTTGTTCCAAAGCTTTGATCTTGCTATAACCAAATTATCCCAGCAAAGTGCCAGCTTGGCTGAAGCCACCACAATTGGAGAAGAGGACAAAGACAAGAACACTTTTTTCAATGCTGAATACACAGATGATAAACCAACTGGGGAAGTAGAGAAATCACCAAAGCAGGAAGATGATGATGAAAATGTGAGCGACTTGTTGGGTGAAAGCTTTTTCAATATAAACACAGAACAGACTACTGAGGATAGTACAAATGAATCTGAACTGTCTGGCTTGAGCTGGCCAATGAGTACAACGACCAGTGATTTTATACAACAAAATTTTATGCCTTCTCAATTACTTCAAGCAGATTTTGATCCTGCTATGGTTAAAGATACTAGTGATAAGGAGGACACTGAAATGCCAAAGAAAGATGATAAGAAACTATCACAGATGAATTGGTTGAGTCTGTTTGCTGAACTGGATCCACTTGCTCAAGATGAGAGTGCAACAAGTGGAGATCGAGCTTAAATTAAATTACATTTTGTAAGGGGGCTTGCAAATGAAAAGTATTATTATTAATCTCTTGGTTTTATGTATGTATGCTAGTCAAACAAAAAAAAATAATATATATATATCAATATCTAAATTGTATGCACCAAATATTAATTCTAAGTACAATTGTGTATTCTTTTCTATTATTGAATATATAATTATCAACAAGATTGTTTGCACATTATTCCAATAATAAATCCGAAAGCATACAAATGGACATTTTTTTAGTTAGTTTCCTTTTTTTGGTTTTGCTGTTGTGGCAATATGTGATTAAAATTAATATCTTGATGCTGCGATGCGAGCAGTATACATTTTTACCGGCATCAGTGGCCATTTTGTTGGGGCTGTTGTCAGAAAAATCAATGTCTATTAGTTATCAAATAATTTGGAATCAGTTGAGGCAAATAATTTGAAGAAATAGGCTCTGTGTATTGAAGTTCAGCTGGAGAATATAATACTGGCAAGGTAAGGAACAAGTCTGTGCAAAGTACAGTGATATTTTAAAACACTTCTTTCCAACTTCAAAGCATTCAACCAATTGTGTTTGCATTATGTTGTAACCAAGTTATTAGTTGAAAACATGCAGTATGTAACAAAAGTTATGAGTAACAGTTCTCAAGTCCGCGAATCTAAAGACTTTTCAGTAGTTTTGTGTTCCGTGTAAAATCCTCAGTCATGATAAAACCAAACCAAAAAGTTAGTTAAATCAAAAGAAAACATGTATTTTGTGAAGAGACGAGATGATGCTTGTACAACAAAGTGTTTTTATGGTAATGATGGAGATGGCTGCTATTGCCAGGTAAGATAACACAATAAACCAACGGAGTCAGAACATACTACCATATATATATACATATATATACTATACTATAAATATAGAAATATAACGTAAAATGATATTTGAAATGTGCTACTTATTTTAAGCATTTTAATGTGTTGATTAATATATTATATATATTTCAAAATCAATCGTACAAATGACTTTCAAAATCACAAATTAATCAATACATAATAAATGTGATATTTTTTTTTTATATAAGTTATTTAAAATTGAGAGTCATTTGTAGTCATGCTAAAATTTGTTCTATAATAATCTTTCATAGCTTCTATATAATCTGTATGCTCTCTTCAGCTTTTACCAATATGGACTCAGATAGGGAAGCTTCATCTGGCAATGAAAGTGATTCAGACAGAATCAAAGATGGACCTAAGAGCCCTGCTAGCTCTAGATCTGTTAGCCAAGCTTCATCACATGGTGATGCAGCTTCCTACAATAGTGAATCACCGCAATCTCCAGACAGCAGACCAAATTCAAGTAATAGCAGAAGGCAGTCAGAACCTCAATCTCCTGACAATAGACCAGATTCCCCAGCTAGCAGACCACAATCACAGAACTCATCAGTGCACACTGTTGGTAACAACCGTTCAAGATCACAATCCCCACACAGCGAAGGTCCAAGATCACCTTCACCTTATTCATCCGAATCACAATCCGCACTGAGAAATGGATCTAAGAGATCACCATCACACAGCAGCAGAAGCAGCAGCAATTCTCCAGATAGGATGAGTTCAAATAAAAGTGAATCCTCTAGAGGTTCCAGAAAAGCCAGAAAAGATGCTAATTTAGAAGATGGCAATTCTTCTGACTCCAGTTTATCCAGTATGGATTCTGATAGGATGAAAAAAACGAGGTTTTCTAAAGCTCAAGATACTCAGGCAGAAGAGATATCAGATGGTAAATTAATAAGGCATTATTTGTTTTTTATTTCAGTATTTATAGTCGTTTTTTTTTTGTAGGTGATATGGAGCTTGATAATGATAAAGATTCAGTTGAATTGAAGAAAGTCACTGAATCGAATATTACCCATGACGCAGATGATTTATCGGATGTATCGGACTTGGATGAATCAATAGGAGGTGACACAGATAAAGAAGATGCTTTGTTATCTCCCAAGGAAACAGAGTATTCTCCGAAGCGAGTGGAAAAAACTCATAGAACTGAAGAAGGCGAAGAACAATTAGATTTTGAAGCAGAAGACGGTGAATGTGCTGATGCTGAAGCGGTGAAAGACAAGGAGGAGAAATCCTCGGATGTTTCGAAAGTAGCAATCGAAATCAGCAGTGATACAGAAGAGAAAAAGGTTTCGAAGAAAGATGACAAGGAAGAACCCGAAGAGGGTGAAGAATTGGAAGAGGGAGAGGTCTCTGATGAAGATGAGGTCAGACCAGAAGAAACTGAACCTAGACCAGTATGTCGCTTCTTTTCTCGAGGTCAATGTACTTGGGGCGCTAGTTGTAGATTTTTACATCCTGGCGTTACAGATAAAGGTATGACATTTGTTTTATAATTGAATAGGTTTTTTTTATATTTGTATTGATATGTGCAGGAAATTATACGATGTTTGAAATGATCAGACCTGTAGTACCAGGCGAGTTCGGCAGAGAAGATCGGGCTGCTTTTAGCGGAAGACCAGATCCTCCAGCGGTGGAATCTGCTTGGGAACGAGGCTTACGTACTGCTAAGGAAATGTTGAGAAAATCTATCAAACGAAAAGAACAAGATATTGATTTCGAGGAGAAGAAAATGAATCTTAGCTTAGCACAAGAGGAATTTGATAAAGAAAATGGTTATTATCCAAGGGCTCCATCTCCTGAACCCAGGTAAAGATTTTTTCTACTATTAATAATTGTATAATATTTACATGGTTTGCTTTTTTTAAACTTATTTAGATATACACGCCATCCTGTGCCTGCAGATTACCAAGTACCAAGAGCGTCAACGGACGAGTACTTTGGCAGGAGACAAGTTATTTATGAAACAGAATACCCACCACGTGACCGTGCAAGGCCGACGTTTAGAGAGATGCCTCCATCTCATAGGCCACATCCGGATTACCGTTATGAAGAGGAGGTACCGAAACAAAGAAGGCCTAAACGGGAAGTAATCGTTCAACGTACTGTCGAAGAAAGGCCGGCACGAGCCGATGACTGGTCTGATCCATGGATGCGATCGAAATCACCAGGACAAAAAAAGGCAACTACCGGAGGTGGTGGTGGTGGTGGAGGGTAAGTCATAACAGTTCCCAGAACACCTAAATGTACCCCTAACTGTACATAATCCTATTCCTAAACAAACCGAAGAAACGAATTGTCGTTAATGTGGTAGTTTATACTTGCTGCAGGAAGAGGTCGTACAGTTCAGGTTCTAGTTATTCGTCTAGTAGCTCATCGCGAAGTTCATCTAGGTCCAGCAGGAGTTCGTATCGCTCAAGATCAAGATCGCCACGCCATCATAGGAGTAGAGCTGTTAGAGGTGCTGCTGGAGGCGGTAGTACTGCACGTGGAAGACACGCTGTTTCGCCAACATTAATAGTGTCCGAAAGGAAAGCGGCAAATGAACGTGCTGCATTAATGAATCCACCAGCGCCCAGGAAGAAGGCCGTATCTCCGGGTTAGTACTGCAACTTTTCATGTGTTTATACGAAATTCTTATATTAATTTAAAACATATCAGGTATGATGAGGGTAGGAGCTCAGAACCCGCCAGCACCGACGAAAGTCGATGGAAGAAGAAAACTGGCTGCAGCCTTGGCCAGGGTTAAAACCCGCAGGAAATCTTCCCGTTCTACATCTGGTAGTAGCTCCGGCTCCAGTTCTAGCGACACTGATTCAACTTCGAGTAGTTCATCTTCAAGAGATAATAGCCCGCCCAATAGAAGAGCAGGAGGTAAAGCTATTATTTCAAGTAGTTACTTGATTATTAAATTATTTTATTAACATTTTTTTTTTTCAACTTGCAGGTGTTGATTTAGCATTAGCTATAAAAGCGAAAGAGCTGGATGCCTTCAAAGGAAATTCAGACAAAAGACCAATCAAATTGACTTTGAAAAATTCTGTTGCACGCAAACCGGATGTCGGAAATAGTAGTAAAACGACAGAGCCTAGTTCCAACAACGTAAAGAAGAGGATGGCATCATCGCCGCCACCTGGCGACAAAAATAAGAAAGGAGTCGGAGCTAGTTCCCGACGCGAGGAATTGCTGAAACAACTAAAGGCAGTCGAAGATGCCATCGCTAAGAAGAGATCAAAAGTTAACTGATTATTGCTTTCTATAATTTAATTGTACTTTATACTAAGCATTACAAGTAATATTTCTCAAATGATTTTTAGTAATCCAGTGTTTTCTATACATAGATGTAGATATAAATAATATATGTTACATTTCAGTGGATCTATTTATATTAGATATTAAAGTGAAACAATATTAACTTTGTAATTTAAACTATAGGATTATTTTTTTTATCATACATATTAAGAGTGTATGTATGTTGCGGTATATATCAAATATATTTGGATTTGTTTACATCAATTTTGTGGCGTGATTTGATCTCTAAATCATTTCAAAAATAAAAACGATTTTTTTTATTAAACATACAACTAATTACTACAACAATTATACTTTACTCTAAACCAAAACAAATTTAAAAAAAGTGATATGAACAAAATATGCAACTTTAAAGAGAAGATGGAAATACTATAATATATTAAAAATACAATTACAACTATTATACTTTGTTCTGAAGAATTGATATAAAATAAGATGGAAATGCTGGACATTAATAATATATTAGAACACTTATGCTTTGTTCTAAGCCAAAATAAATTAAAGAAAAGTGGTATTAAGTCAGTATGTCTGTCATCTTTCTGAATTTTCTAATAGTAACGCTAAAGAGAAGATGGAAATACTGGATTTGAATAACAGGTTAGGTACTATAACCTAAAAAAATAAGATATTCCTTTGGTATAAAATTCTTTAGAATGGCAAGTACTGAGCACTTGAAGTTATCCACGTTCATCAAAGATGTGCATAAGCGTTTACGGGAGGATTCAAAGAGTATCGGTCCGGAGGCAGCTTGGAGAAAGCATTGCGAGGACGTAAGCACCCTTAATCAATATGCAGATTCCATGAAAGAATTAGCGACGATCCATTGGAAACAGAATGAAGACAAAGAAAAGTCTAAGGCTTTTTCTAGGATAAACTGGATTTATAAGCAGGTCGTGGGGTATTTCAGAGAAGGCGGTTTGGATTACCAAAGGAATCGTGAAAAAAGTATATCAACAATCTTAAATATTGAAGGCAGTGAATATAAAGACTTGGAAAATGAAAGAAAGTTAAAATTACTGGACGTTGGAAGTTGCTACAACCCATTCCAACAATTCGATGAGTTCGACGTCGTCGCCATCGACATTGCACCAGCAAATAGTGACGTTAAAAAATGCGACTTTTTAAATATTGATATAGTCGAAGATTGTGATATTACGATAAGCGTTGATACCGTGATAAGACTGAAAAATGAGTCATTCGCAGTGGTGGTATTTAGTTTGCTTTTGGAATATCTACCTTCTGCAGAGCAGAGGCTATGCTGTTGCCAAAACGCTTATGACCTCTTAATACCAGAAGGTATACTAATAATTATAACACCGGACGCTAAACATGTAGGAGCTAACGCTAAATACATGAAGTCCTGGAGGTTCGTGTTAGCTAAAATGGGCTTTAGTCGAATTAAATACGAAAAGTTAACGTATTTGCATTGCATGGTCTTCAGGAAGAGCGTAAATCCTTCTGTTGCCCAGAGATGGGCGAAATTGAATGAAGGCAAAAATTTGTATGATTCCATAAATATACCACAGGATTTCAATAACCAGAAGCCCGCAGATGATGTGTTACATGCATAGATGATTATGTATTTTAGAAATAAATGATAAATTTAAAAAATTTTAGCGGTATTTTCTTTAGTTGGTATTGCAGGTTTCTGTAATCTTGGGTTGAACTGTTGTATACAAAACACAAAATGGCCGATGTATCAGTCAGTTGTCAAAAGTTCATGAAAGTTTGTATTTTAAGAGGCTCGTAATTAATCAATACCCTGCATGTAATAATCCTAATTCCTCACGAAAAAATAGTATCTACGAGTAATGATATTGCATAAATGAATAAATAAGTTATACCACATATAAAAATGATTGTGCAAGAACCAGTACAGGTAAATAAAAATAATCTTTTTATTCTTAA
Organism: Nicrophorus investigator; assembly: GCA_963457615.1. Classification (NCBI taxonomy): domain Eukaryota; kingdom Metazoa; phylum Arthropoda; class Insecta; order Coleoptera; family Silphidae; genus Nicrophorus; species Nicrophorus investigator. The sequence goes on along the minus strand of OY735142.1, from coordinate 6,494,265 downwards.
ATGCATTTAAATAGTCGATTTTCTAAAAAAAAAACTGTTACAAATGTTAAATGTATTTTCTATATATATATAATTATATAAATTTATATATGTTCATGTTTTTAGGCTGCTATATGGCATTGTTTGAACCATTATGACTTTAGTGATGCCATCTTCCTCTCTGAAAGATTGTATGCTGAAGGTATTGTATACAATTATATATTTTTTTCTAATATCCTAATATTTCATATTGTTTTAGTTAAAACTGATGATAGTTTATTTCTACTTGCAACCACATACTATAGGAGTGGGCAAATTGACCATGCTTACTATATTTTAAAAGATAAATCTGCAATGTCTTCACAATGTCGTTATCTTCTAAGCAGCTGTGCCTTCGAAATGCAAAAGTAATATTGATTAAAAACTACTTTACATTCTGAATTATAAAATCCATAATTTCTTTTAGATATGCAGAAGCAGAGATGGCACTGACAGACACCTTGGTGATAAAGAGCACTAATTTTGAGGAAATTATAGAGGAGTATGAGGATCAAGCGTCTTTTGCACTGTTGCTGCTGGCGAAGATATCGGGGAAGACTGGTCGACGGCAGCAGGCCATAGACGCTTACAAACGAGCGCTCAAGATAAATCCTTTCTTGTGGAACTGCTTTGAGAGTATGTGCAACATGGGCGAGAAGCCAAATGCGAGCACGTATTTTCAGTTGAACGATCTGGAAAACCTGAACCAATGCCATGGTAAAAATTTAAGTAATATTGAGAGTGTGGTGCTGAACAGCAACCAAATTAATACCCCAATTCAGGAGAATCAAGCGTACATCACAACGCCCCAGCATATATTCAACAACACTTATGCACCCATGAACAATCTCAACCCCACGAAAATTTGTACACCAGAGGATAGTCCCCTGGCTAACCCCTTATGTCTCTCAGGATTTAGTATGCTGCCTTCGAGCCGCATCAAACCACCACGCTTTAAAATGATAGACTCATTGAATACAGTAAGAAACTATTTTTATACTTGATCACAATTAAATATATTGAAATACTAAATGGTTATTTTCGTATATTCCAGGCTAGTCCGGCAACGACTCCTTCGTTCGGGCATATAGTGGATGACTTTATGAGTACACCAAATATTCATTCACAGCCGAACTTCGTGGAGGTGACCGAGCAAAAATCATTTACGAAAAAGATGCGAGCACACGTTGGGAATTTGCTGGTCAGGAAAGAGGCGATTCTTCAAAACAGTAAACCTGTGTTTAGTCAAACAGGTAATGTGAACAATACGATACCTATGACACCGAGTACACCTGCAGCGGTATCGTCAGGGCCGAACGTGCGGCGGAGTTCCAGGCTTTTCAGCAACAGTTATTCGGTGAAGGAGAACAACAAATCACCAAACAGGAATAAGTTTGCAACGCCGAAATCGCCGTCGCGCAAAACGAAGCAGCGTTTGGCGAAGTGCAGTCTGAACGACTTCAATAGTTACATGGATTTAAATACCAAAAACCGTTTGAAGAAAGAGAAATCGGAGACGGTCACATCGGCCGAGTTAAAAACGAATAGTGCAATAACAAATCAAAGTGCCAATAGTAATAGTAACGCGACGCAGTTGCAGAAACAGAGTGCGGAAGGTTTGATGTGTCTGCTGAGAGATATGGGACAAGCGTATCTTCATATGTCTCAGTACAACTGCAAGTTGGCCATCGAGGAATTGAATCAATTGCCGCCGCACCAGTTCCAAACAACATGGGTGTACAGCATGCTGGGATTGGCGTACTTCGAAATGACTGATTACGAGAACGCGGTTAAACATTTTTCGGAGATTCGAAGTCGCGAACCTTACAGAATCAAGCACATGGATATATATTCGACGGCGCTCTGGCATCTGCAGAAGGAAGTCACGCTCTCCGCTTTGGCGCAGGATCTCCTGCAGCTGAACAAGAACTCTGCGGTCACGTGGATCGTAAGCGGTAATTGCTTCTCGTTGCACAAAGAGCATGACACGGCCATCAAATTTCTGCATAGAGCAGTGCAGGTGGATCCTACGTTACCCTATGCATATACTCTGCTGGGTCACGAGTACATAACTACGGAAGAGCTGGATAAGGCGATGAGCTGTTACAGAAACGCGATTCGCCTGGATCCGCGCCACTACAACGCCTGGTTCGGTATAGGCACGATCTACTCGAAACAAGAACGTTATCATTTAGCTGAAATCAATTACAATAAGGCGCTCTCGATTAATCCACATAGTTCGGTAATTCTGTGCCACATCGGTGTGGTGCAGCACTCGCTGAAGAAGATTGAGAAGGCTCTCAACACGTTGAATTCGGCGATCGCGAAGGAATCGAAGAATCCGCTGTGCAAGTTCCACAGGGCCTCGATATATTTTGCCATCGGCGGTCACTCGGAAGCCCTCAGAGAGTTAGAAGAATTAAAAGACATCGTTCCCAAAGAATCCCTAGTGTATTATTTAACAGGAAAGGTCCATAAGAAATTAGGAAATACGGATCTGGCTCTCATGCACTTCAGCTGGGCCACGGACCTGGATCCTAAAGGCGCGAGCAGCCAAATCAAGGAGGCGTTTGATCCGTCGATCGGAAGAGCGGCAGCAGATACAGACTCTCCAGCCTCTCCACCCGTCGAGGAATATCCTTCGGAGAGCAATTCCGTGCATCACGACAATACCGCCTTCAGCGCTCTACAAGAAGACAGTGATGACAGTCTTTAATCACAGCATGTATTGTGATGACAGTCTTTAATCGCAGATCATTGTGCGTGTGTCCTCAGTGTACATGTTGATAAAGATCCTGATCCCATTATCCTCTTTCCTCCAGCTATTCTCAACCCACCAACCCATGTGTTACAGTTGTTAGAGCCTTTTATAATTTTTATTATATATTTTTTATTTCCATTTGTATTACTTTTCTTTTTAATATACACCAATCATACTTTTTTTGCCCCAGAAATACATGTTACTTATATTTGAAGATTAGTCTGCGATTGAATGAATCGGAAGGGCGAAGACCATAGCGTTCCATAATTACGTATTAATTCCCACAGCTTTCATCTTCTTCCCATAGCAATTATTTATACTTGTTGCTATCGAAATCGTCGTTGGTGTTGAAAGCCAAAGTGACTTCTCGTCAGATAAATACATTTTAAAAATCGATTGAATTGGTTGATAAGACAAATGACTGTGAATTTTGAGTTTTATGTTTTCAATAAATATACTATTAACATGATACCTATGATTTTTTTAGCCGATACATTTAGTTTAAATCAATCAAAGAAAGTTTACATAACAGGTGCGTGCGTAATATTTAGACACAATTTAATGTATTTCAGTTTTCAACGGTTTTTTTTAACAAATCTAATATTTGTAATAACGGTCAAAACCTATTTAAATATGTTTGGGATACATAAATTTATATGAATGGTACTTTCATTCATAAACATTTGTTTTCTTTTAAAATTTATTAAATTCAAGTTATTTGCATTTGCTAATTAGGTATTAATTATTAAAACAAATCGATCATTTAACAACGCTAAAGTAGTTGAACTATAAGCTTGACTTTAAAATACTTTTAGATGGAGCAAAAATTATTAATTTCAATGCCATCTATCCGTTACAAATGGAATGTTATAGTTGAGATGTTTTAGCGCTGTATTATTTTTGTATGCTTAATTGTGGTTTTATCGTAATTAATTGAAATATTTTGTTCCAATACTTTTCTAAAAGAAGTTAATTCATAATTTGCTTCTTCCTTGTCGGAAGATTCTCTATACACTATAGGTAGATTTCGGGTTGAAGCGGAATTATTTGATTAATTTAATATTTTAGGTATCACGAGAATAATTTGATAAATTAATAGTTAAATAAGAATAAAAACTGGATACTTACTAAAACAAGTTAATATTTATATATTCGTTTATAAAATAACTCTTAAATCTATTTTGTAGTTGTGATCAAAATAGATCAACATATAATATATTTAAACATAAGTTATTAATTTCTATGTTTATGTACAAAATTTGGTATAATAAAATATATAACAAAAAATAACACTTTTTAGAACCAGATGCCGTCGTCATCCTCGGGAATCTGTTGATTATTGGTATTATCATTCGGATTGCCGCCGCCACCCCCATTCTCATCGTCGCTCTCGCTAATAGCAAGATCGTCGTCAATTTTCATAACGTTAATTCCCTCCTCCTTCACACGCATTGGTAAACCGGCCATCAAGAAATCGGAAGGATCGTAGTTCGGATCAACGTCCATACTCTCATCTGCAACTATCAACATTTACATTTCATATATTTTCAATAATAAATATTTAGTATTTACCTTTGAACATCATCTGTTCAGAACCTCCGCCTTCCATTTCATTCTGATAATACGCCATGCTTCCCAATTGTACCATCGCCTCAGCAACTTGCTGACTGTCATCATCTGCGATCTCCTGGTCGGGCATCTCCGCGCTTATCATAATACTCTGCTTGCTATCCTCGAATTCATGTAAAGGCACTTCATCCATTTCCTCCTCGCTGGAGAACTGCAAATCCTCCTCCAACGTCGCAGACGTTTTCTTCTTCATCTTGTTCTTGCCAGTACGACGTATCTTCGATGGCGGACTCAATTCATCGTTGGACAAATTAACACCTCCCTCTACGTCCACGAAATCCAAATCATCCAATCCGGATTTATGACTATACATATGATCTGGTGAACTATTTTGACTCTGAAATATAAAGTTCAACATTAATATTATGCACTGATTCACAAAATAATATTACAATTCTATCAGGTTCTGCTATGGTGTAATTATCTTCATCGCCGTCCATCCAATTATGATCGTCATCCTCGTTAGCCCTCTCCTGAATTATACTGATCTTACTTTCCAGTTGAGTAAGGTGATCATCGTACTAAAATAAAGCATTAATTATAATTCATCAAAATTAAAGACGAAACACTAACCTCATCCAAAGTCATTCTGCAAACTTTCACCAACAATTCCGCTTTTTGCGTAAAAGGTGAATCTTTTCCGTTGTACAAGGTGCAATTTTCCAAAATTTGCGTTATATCCACAAGAAATTCGTGTCTGCTGTGGTATTTATGCGCGGCGACTTTCTTGGAAATCGTTTCCAAATCCATCGGTCGTTTGATTATGTTGTAATAATCTTTGACTTGCTTTTTGTTGACGGGTTTCAGGAATGGCCAAGATTCGGACATCGCCTTCAATTTGGTATTGACCACATTGTCCAATATAAAGGTCAAAGCTACTTGGTCATTATCATCCAATAACGGATTAATAACTTTCTCGAGTCTCATCAACCTTTCTTCCTTCTCGGCCAATCTTTCCACGCACTTTTGTAGCATCCGCTGTGCAGCAAGAGTTAAACTGCTCTTAGCACCATTGTACAAAGACGAATTTTCAACGATTTGATTAACATCGGCTAAGAATTCTTCGCGACTTTGATACTTCTTCTGCCTAAGATTTTCTCTAATAGTCTGCAGATCCATAGGTCTTTGGACGATTTTATGGTAATCAAATACCATCTAAAAAGAAATGAATTTAATAATTTAGTTTTTACTGAAATACGAGTAGATTACTTTTGGATTAACGGGAAACAAGAACGGTTGGACGTCGGGCATATCTCTTAATTCGTTCAAAATATTTTCTAGAATTGTAGATAAAACAACAACCGGATCGGTGCGTCTCCTATTCGCAGGTCGACTATGCTTTTTCAGATAATCGCAGTGAATATCCGTAGGCATCTTTTTCCTTTTCTTATTGCCCATCGCGTCTTTAGGTACTTTCAATAATAGCGTTTTCCTCTTCATTTCTTCGGCGTGCTAAAAAATTGTCCAATGATTAATACAATAGTAATTATATGCGTAAACCCATTTACTACATTCAACAATCGTTTGGATAGCTTCATTTTTGTACCATCCACGTTCACTAAATCTTCATCGTCTGTGTTTAGCTGTTTCTCAATTTCTTCTTCTTGTTCTTCGGTCATTGCGACGTTCATTGGACCTAATCCTCCACCGGAGCTTTGATATAACGGACACGCCTTGTTAGTCCTAAAATATAAAAACATTGATAAACCTCTTACACATATATCATTGTATATTTACCTCATGTGACCGACATTTCCGCAAGCTCCGCATTTTAATTTGAGATCTGGTTTCAGCTTATTTTTCCTTCTTGATTTTGGCGGCGATAGCAACGGTTTACTTGAAGATGGCGTTGTTGGCAAAGGCATTGAAGGCACTAACAATTATAAACAAGATTAATAATGCGTTAATCATCGTTGATGTTCGAAATCCTTACATTCAATCATTCTATCGATAACTTTCTCGGCGACAGGCGTGTGATGTTGGGAATGCGAAAAATGAGAAGAATTTGATGCAGAAGAATTAGCAATACTCGTGGCTGGAAGAGAACTTCCGCCCATGGCCATGCGCTCTCTTTCCTGATTTCTTTTTATACGTCTCAACTGCTCTTGAATACGACGTTTCTCTCGCTTCATCTCCTCTTTCTGAACATCATCCAGCGTAGCAAATTGCCTTATGAACTGATCATCTTTGGTAGTTCTTATTTTTACATAGGCGTCAATGACCGCAGCTTTTCGAACGATTTCCACGCGCGTAAATTCTTTTCCTTCGGCGTCTCGGAAAGTTCTAAATATTTTTAAAACTCGTCCTGCGAATGAAGATGGTTAAATATTCAATTCGAAAATAAACTATGCAATTACCTTGTTGAGCCAAACTGGATTGATCATGTCCATCATCGTCTTCCTTAGTTTTCTTATCCTTGCCTTTCTTATCTTCTCCTTCCATTATCATTTTACGCAACTCTTGACGCTCTTGTTCTTCACGTTCAAGTGATAACTAATGATAAAGTTCACGTTAAACAATGATACTCAATTTTCTTTATAGTACATACCTGACTGCTAGTTTTTTTGTTGGACAGCATATTTTCAATATTTTTACCCATCTCTTCGATATCTTCGTCAGAGTCTTCATCAGAACTTTCGCCCTCATCAGTACTGAGAACTTCAGCACTGGCCAAAACACGATTCTGCAAGTCGAATATCCTCTGACATTCCTCTTTATATCTATTAAAATAATTAATTAACTATTTGCAACAGTTTAAAATAATATCTTCTTACCGTTCTTGATGTTCCGCAATGGAAAACCTGTTTCCTCTGGAGAATTTATCCATGCCTTCTTCACCTGCCTTTGCTTTTTCTGTCGACAATGTTCTGACAACATCAATGACTTCCCATCGCGATAATTTTTTAATCTAAAAATACCCATATTTAATAGGATTCCTTTTAAATCAAAATAAGTAGATTACCTCATCCTCAGGAACTCCGAACTTTCTGAGTAAAGCCTTTGCATTGTTCAAAGACAACCTACGTAAATCAGCGTCGGTTCCTGTGACCGTCCTTTTTGGTTGCGATTCCTGTTCTTCTTTGCTTTGCTGAAAACGATATTAATAATATTTAATATAATAAACAACTAATAATTAATAAGTTAAGTTGACTTACCGTTGGTTTGTTAGGTACTCGAATGTAACTGAATCCCTCACCGCAACCAGTAGGATCAGCAGGTCCGGTAAGCTGTAATAAGCACTTAGATTTCATGGCTTGGATGTACGAACGAGTTGTGTTCCATGGGGCAACTTTGATTTCGTCATCCATTTTCAGCTGCATCTCTTCGTCGTCATCATCCGCTGGGGTGAACAAGAATTTTTCACCGTAACCAGCATCTTTCAACCTCTGTTCAGCAGCGACCATACTAAAGTAAGCGCAGCATTGTTCCGGCGATACCATAGCTCGGATTTCCTCCTCTGAAGGAAGTCGAAATTCAGGTTTGATAACCCACCAATTGGAATCCATTCCAGTACGTTTGAAGTCAGCGCAAAGCTTCAAACGCTTACGAATACTGCTTTCTGAATGCGATGGGAAAGCTTTCTTGATGTCGTCCATTTTTATCCTTCGTGGAGTGTCCGAGTTCCTCCAGAACAACCGATAAATGAAAACTTGTAGGAAATCACGCACGAAATTATTTGCGCGCTTCGAATTCGGACCAGGAACTTCATAAAGTGGACACTCTTGTCCCGCTAAGAAAAGCGCATCCACCTCCCTTATATAATATTGATGCCTCGTTCTAATAATTACGAAATCGGTCTCGTTTATTTTATGTTCATAAATCGGAGCTCTATAATGTAAAATATTAATGAAATAATTCAAAAAAAATTATTTGATACATACCTGTACATATTATTTTCAACGGCTTGTATCGATTGTCCTGGATGTAGGATACCTAAGAACGGCGAAGTATGGGCGTACGCCGTTTCGCCGTATTTGTAAGTAGGTGGACCAGAATCTTTTCCGGCCTTTCTTTTGTAATAGTTCTTCAATTTCGAACACATGCCGACCTAAAAAAATAATTATAATTAATTAACTAAACTTACGCATGAATTTATTATACTTACTTGATTCATAAGAGGAGGATGCTCTTCACAAAATTCTAATAAAATTATATCGCCGTCTCTTCCAGTCAAATCTCCCGGTTTTCTCATGAAGAATACATCTCCACCACCGGATGCCATCCTTTCGGCTTCGCGTTGCTTCGCCTTCTTCTTTATATGCTTGACGAGTGCAAAAATTGAGTGCGGACCTGGCTGGGCCAAAGGACCATGCGAAAATCTCTTAATGGGCGGCCTGTGGAAATTCCTAAGACGCATTTGTCCCATGTGCGTTTGAATGAAAGGAACACGCAACTCAACAACAGGCGTAGAATGTTGAATCAAATTTCCACCGCCCACTTTCAAACGTAAAGTAGTTTCTGAAGATCTCGGCATGTAGAAACTGAAATTAATATTGGTTAATATCAAATATATAAACATTATTTCTAATAATAATTACATATCGTTGGATATATTGAATGGATCACGATCCGGCGATTTGGGAGGAGGCAGTGGCGTGTCTTCCTGTAACACGTTAATGACGCCGGCTTTTCCCAATAGAATCTTTGATTTCTTCACGTGCGGATGCGGAATTTTCACTTTAACCGGAGTGGCTTGGCCTGTAACAACAAAATTTAATAACTATTCCATATATATATTTTTTTATAATTTACCTGCAATTTGTTTGGACGGATCAATATCATCTGGTACTCCCAAAATGATATTCTCATCATTGGGATCCAACGTCAGTATGGATGGTTTTGGTACGGATTTCATGTTATCCGAATCCCAAATAACATCATTCTCCCACACACCGTATACAAGATCTTCGTTTTCAACAGGAAAAATGGAATACCATGTATCATCTTGTTCCGGTTCGTTGCGTTTGCTCATAGCTCTGCAAGGAAATCCAAAAATATAATAAAATAATAATCAATCATTATTAGAAACTCACAATTGATTTTTCGATTGGATTTTAGCTCCCGGAAGGGGAGGTGCTGGTATTGGTGGTACCCTACCCGTCCCCGGTATCGCACCTCCTTTACCCGGCTGACTGAAGGCTTGAGCAGTCCTGTTCCCGCTGCTTGGGACCCAACCAGCGGCATTGCTTTTGGAATTGAGCTTCTGTAACACCTTCAAAATTTTAAACAATAACATAGAAACAATGTACCTAAGTGTTTACGTAACCAATACAAGAACTGTTTTGATCGAATAGAGAACACGTTTCGTAGATACATCGCAATTCACAAACCTTATTCTTGATATCGTTTCCATCCCACACAACGTCATCCTCCCAATGCAGTTGTGTGACCATTAAGAAGGAATCATCGGGATAACAATCTTCACCATCGTACCTTACAATCTCTTCAATATCGTCTTCATTTTTCTGCTAGAAAACATTAAACAATTAATATTATTAATTAATTACTATTTCAATGGTTACATACTTCTTTGACTTTAAAACCGTACGTAAAGTCTTCCCCGGTTTCGGGCACCCCCAGCATGTCATACCAGATTTGTGCAGGGCCAAACCTCCAATCAGCGGCTTTAGGACCGGTGTCATCTTTGGCGTTTGCCTCCTTTGTCGTATCAACAGCTATAGCTTCCATTTTCAATTTGAATTTATCCTACACAACAGTACGATATTAATATTTTGTATTCGTTCTGATAGATTTAACAAACCTCATCATCAGTTTGACATTGGTCGGACGGTGGAACAGGAGCGTAATCAAAGTTCCATCCCCTGTATTTCGGTTTCTCCTCATCGGAAGCACTGTCCGAATCGTGTTGATTCGAGTCTTCCTTCAATTTCTTCTTTTTACGCTTCTTGCGAACATTTCGCCATATATTTGGAAGACTGCTCGGTTTTCCCGGTCCGAAGAGTCGAGAAAATCTTAACACCTAATATACAATTTTTAAATTATAAACATTTGTTAAATAGTAATATTAGTTAATTAAGAATACATACATGTCCATGTCTAAAATCAGGAAAAAATTCTGTAACATCTATGTTAGCATATTTTGATGGCCTCATAGCTGCCAAAGGAGTTTCAAATTTCTTTTTATCATCTGTGCAGTTTTCTAATTTTGGTGTAGGTGGTGGTGGCATCAACTTTACATCCTTAGACTTCAATTCATCATCAGCATCATAATCAATCTCCTCTGATTTCATCTAATTTTTAGTTAATGAATAAATAATTATTTGTATTAAGAATAATTTTATATTTCAGCTTACTTTTGTTTCAACATTTTCATCCTCTGCCAACTCGTTTATATCTGAATAATCCACAGCAGCAACATCTTTATCATTTTGCTTAGAACCTGTTTAATAAACAAATTATCCTCATTAATTGAAACTTTAAAAGTAACTTGATGCATACCAGGCAATTCCTCATCAGAGAGCTGCGATTCATCTGAATGTTGTCTAAAGTTATCTTGGAAATCAGAATCACTGTCTGAACTATTATCATGTATTTTCTCTTCCCCAATCATATCTCTCAAAATTGAGCCTAATCCTAACCTATAAAAACATAATTTATTAATAATAAATACAGTGCAATACAATATAAATTGTATTAAATGCCTTTAAAAAATTGTTGACACTTAATGAATATTTTGAACTATAAATTTGCTACGTACTTTCCCAATGATCCCAATTGCTTTTGGGTCTCCTCATCGAAGACATCATTATCCAAGTGACCATCCTTGTTAATGTTACCAAAGAGGAAACCTGTGAGGGCATCCACTGGTCCTTCCTGATCATCATCACTGTCCCCCATGGCGCTTATATTTAGTCAAGCTACAACTAATAAAATGAATACACAATCGCCTCACAAAAGCACACTTCTTACAACCACAAGTTTATATTATTAACAATTAGAAACAACACAAAACTCAACAATATTAACAGCGCAAACGAGTCACGCACCACACTCTACGCCATATTGTTTTCATTTGTGTTTATTATGTTGTTTACCTATTACAGCGCCATCAAAACGGATTTTACTGATCACTGTTGCCAACCTAAATGTAGCTATAATTAACCGGTTAATTTTATTCCGGTATTTTTATATTTACATTAAATTCGCACTAGAGATCAGATCACCATGAAAAATTACATATATACTTCAAAATTCGATAGTTAAAATGCTAGTTTATGTGTAAAAAATTCAATTTTCGGTTAATTCCGTTATGAAAGTAACGTTTTTTTATTTGTTAGATTTCTTACATGTTGTGGGCTGCATGCGGCCCGCGGGCCTTGTTTTTTGACATATTGTAATTGCAATAAGTAATTTTTGAGGTGAAACTAACTGCAGTAACATTATGTAACAGATTTTAATTGTTAACGTAATTGAGGTTACAAACTGAAGTTTTATTTAAATATTATTAAATTTATTCTATAATTTAAGGTTTAGTGTGAAGACGAAATTTAAATGTAAATCAAATTATTTATTAATATAATCAAGAAAACAAATACAAACAGAATTGATATAGGAATCATTGTAAAAATGATTAATTATTTGAAACAAATACAATTGCTATATTTATAGCAGCTATTTATATATATATTTTACGTGAAAGGTAAGACAACATTGTTTAATGCTGCAGTTTAAGTAACATAAATACTTAAAAAAGTGTCTATTTGGTAATGACTGTAAAGGCATATACTAAATAAGAACAAGTAATTAATTATAAAGTCAATACATCTATATATATATATATTAAAACAAGATATTTGAAATTTCAATTTATTCTTTTCATTCTCCTGTTATTTAGCTATATGTTTATCATTAGCTTTCGTTTTTCCCTTCATCACCTTTCGTATTGTTATTTTCGCTGGTCATGGCCAAAATAGCAGTATGCTGTCCACCGCTCGTAACTCTGAAGACTTTCCTTTCTCCCATTTGCTTGCTCTTGATCAATGTCGGTTCAAGGCAATCCTCTTCATCTCCAGTTCCAATTTGACCGACGGTGCCCATACCCCAACCGTACAGTTTGCCATCGTCGGTAACGGCAAAGGAAGTCGCCGATCCGCATCCAATGGTCACAACTTTCTTGTCCGCGAAGAAAGGAATTTTGATCAGTTCTTGAGCTTCCTCGCAATCCTCTCCCAAACCCAAACGTCCGTACTCCTTCCTTCCGATGGCATACACTTTGCCGTCTTTAGTCAAACCAATGGTGTGATGCTGAGCGGAGCAAATCATCTCCCATTTGTACTTTGAAAAGTCTTTAGATAACTTGGGGAGGTACTGAGGAACCGTGTTCGGTAAACCGATTTGATAATAGTTGTTCAATCCGAATACGTAGATATCATCTTTGTTGGCGACTTTAGCGAAAGTCGCGTACGTCCCACCCCATATGTTGTCGAAGTGCAAACGAAGACTGGCCTTCAAACTGATCAATCCCGGGAGCAGCAGTTTCTCTAAAAAATAACAAATAAAAAAATGGAACATCTTCGGTTAATAATTGCACAATTTTGTTAATTGTTAGATGAGTTTACCAAGTTGTCCTTTACCAAATCCGTTACGTGCGTTGCGACTGCTAGTCCTGATAGACGTCCTTCCTAGCTGGCCTTGTTCAGCACAGCCGCAAGTATAAACGTCACCTTGTTTCGTTAAGAACACTATGTGATCCGCTCCCGATGCAATCTTCATCACGTGTTGTCCAGGTATAATTTCATAAGGTAATTTTTCGTTACCAGACAAAGTTAAGCCCATATTTCCATGCGAGTCCTACATATGAATTAAGTATTCCAAGATTAACACATTACTCTTCGGGATAAAATACGAAATTAATGATAATTTTCTAAATCACTACCAATTTTATGCCATACCCTAAAAGTACCCCAGGCGAAAACCCTGCCATCATCTAATAATGCTGCTGTGTGCGAATCTCCAGCTGAAATTTGTACAACTTTTGATGGGAGTTCTACCAAGTCCGGAATGAATTCTGCTTCTTCCTTATCAGCTGTGGATCTTCCCAATGCTCCTTCATCATTGCAACCGAAAGTGATGACCTACCACAACAAAAATAAAGTTATCAAATGATTCACAATAATAAATACAAGCACATACTTTGCCATCCTTGGTTAAACACACTGTGTGCATTCCACCAGCACAAATATCCACAATTTCATGATCCAATTTTATTAAGGCTGGTCTACTCTTCTCCAATACATCAGGACCCAGTCCCAATTGACCAAAATCTCCTGCTCCAGTAACCAAGACAACACCATTCTCAGTTATGCTTGGCAACAAGACACTGTCCAATGTAACTGTAATACAGAAAATAACTATGAACAACTTATATAACCTCAAAGATAAATGCAATAATTAGAAATACACGATTTTTATTTGAGGTTATGTTATCTGCAGGAGACGAAATTGGCGATTTCTTCTCGAAGATTATTTTACGTACACTTGATCCGTTTGGCCTTCTTGACTCCAATCTCTTCAGTTGCACTTGGACGACGCCTTTTTGTTGACATCTCTAAAATATTTGCAAACAGACGACGATTGTTAGAGGAAAAATACATAAATAACTATGATAAAACTTACTCGTTCAGCTACGTGTTTTACTATAAATTATAAATATACTTATGAAAATTAATACTGCGATTGTGTATGCTAACTTATTTCCTCCTACAATACTTCGAATACTTTGCTCGACTATTCTTTGGGTATACGAAAATACACATATACAAACACGCACGGCAACCAACAAAAACTAAATTAAAGGCGGGAAGTGCGTGCTCTCACCACTCCAGTTATTCTATTTACATACCAACATCAGAAACGCAAAATATTTACCAACCTAAAAGAAAAATATTTGTGTCAACTTGTTTCATAACCTAACTTAATGATAGGTTAAAATTAAGATATTTACCATGGCCAATCTTCAATTCGTCGTTAGGTAAATTAATTAATTAATTATGAAATATGTTATCTTATTATCCAATTATAATTTTAGGTCATTAAACAGCGCCAAAAAATCTTTGAAACCTAATTACTACATGCTGCAGCGATTGTACTGCTCCAAAACAGATAAACCCGAAGATGAAGAAGTTCAGGCAAACAAAACCAATAATGAAGCAATCAAAAAGTTGAATAATTTACTGAAACAAATGGTTGAAGTAAGTGGCTTTAATTTTAATGTAAGAAATGAACTAATCGATGTTGTTTAGAGTGATACTAAGGTGAAATTGGATTTGGCTAAGCCTGGAAACAAGAAGGCTTTAAGAAAAGAGGCTGGAACAACATCTGTAAAAAAAGAACCTGTTGGTAATTAATTTCATTTATCAATTGATTGGTAATTTATGTTGTGCTCTTTCTAGAGAAGACAATTGTGAAGGCAGTGAAAAATGTTGCTGAATCGATGGGTGGAAATGTTAAGCAAACTGAATCTGAGTTGTTATCGAAATTGTTGAATCCAGTGAAAGAGGATTTGGAGAAGCCTGCAGCTAGTTTAAGGTTTTATTTTCACTTACTAAAGTAATTAAATTAAAATTGATTATTTTCAGTGACATTGTTAAGGGGATGAAAATCGATAGGGAGACAAAATCTCCTGTTTCCGTCTCAAGGGCGGATCAAGTTAGGCAATTGCTTGATAAAACCAGGCATCAGGCTAACGGACATAGAGGTGCCCCTAGGCAACGTCGTCCTGCCAAACGCGAAGTTGCGGTGCACAGCGAACCCATAGATTTATTCGGTGAAGAGCCTTTGGGCATCTTTACGTCTCCACTGGAAACGTACCAGGAAAAAGAAAACGACATGTGGACGGCTCTGGAGGATCGCGAATTGAGGTTGGCCGTCACCCAACCGCCCTCCAATTATTTCCAAGAAATGATCCTGTGGACAGAGCAGGGCAAACTCTGGAATTTCCCTATTGATAACGAGCAGGGCATGGAGGAGGAGAAAAACGTTTATTTCGCAGATCACGTATTCATGGAGAGGCATTTGGAACCGTGGTGTCCTCATAAAGGTCCGGTCAGGCATTTCATGGAATTGGTTTGCGTGGGTTTGTCGAAGAATCCTTACATGACCGTAAAAGAGAAGACGGACCACATCGAATGGTACAAGAATTACTTTGAAGATAAAATGAAGCTGTTGAAGGAAATTGGCGCCGTCGCTTCAGACACTAAAATTTCGCAGAAACAGATCGATGCGTAGTAGAAAAATTACTTTAAATAAATAGATTAATATTATTACTTTGTTTCAATTATATAATGATTCTTTTGGTTTCTTAAAATTTTATGAAGTTTGTTTAAAAGAGCAAAAATCGTTGTGTTTATTAAGTCAATATTTGTTAAATCAATTGAAATTATCATTAATGTTTTCGAGGTATTGACTGGACATCCATTCCCATCCTTTCCTGTGATTGTATTTGATAAGCTGTTTAAGCGTCATCTTCGGTCGCCTCTTCATCGACCCTTCTTCATTCTCATCACCCAAAGAACTCTCGCTCTTCTTCTTTTCCAGCAACTTGTTAATCTCGATCAACTGATTCGCGGCTAAATTAATTTCTTTCTGAGTCTCTTCAATGGTTTTGATGACGTCGGCGTCGTTGCGTTCGATCTCCAATTTGGTGACGAAGCTGTCGTTCAGAATCTCTTTGATCAGTTGCATGGTTTTCTCCTCGCGGTTTACAGGTATTTCTGGGACGTTCGGCACGATCTTCTGGTATATTTCTGTCTTGATGCGATCCTGGATGGTTTCCGATTTATCGACTGTCAGTTTCTTGACGACGAAAGGATCGTTAGTCTGATTGGGATGATGATGGTGATGCATCATCGCCGGCGCCGTTCCCAGTCTAACTCTCGGATTTGACGGTTTGCATTTGCTCAATTTGTCCACTTTCACCAAAGACTCCAAAGATTTGTTCTGCCTTCTGTACGCTATGTTCTTCGGGTCGTCCGGTCTCCCTCTGATTTTATAGTAATTCATTGTAACATTCGTAAGAATATCGATGAAAATTAAATGTAAATAGATTATTTTGGAAACGTCAAAGAAAGTGACAAATGCGATTTAATGTCTCGCAAAATATTTGAGTTACAGCAGAACACGCAACATAATAACCATGAGTTCAACGAGATCCCACGTGGGTAGAAGCAGGACAAAAGAGGCAATTAGTATCAGGTAACTAACCGTTGCCGTTGCCTTTGTTGCCGCTCTAAATGCAGAAATTAATCCTGGATGGAAAACGTTGGCAGCGTTTTGCTAATTGAAATAGACGCGATTTCCATCAATTAAATTCTTAGGTGGTTCATTCACAAACGCTGATAGCTATTCCATTCTCGCCATCTTCACCCATCATCGATCATCTCTCCTTTTTTTTTTTTGTTAAACCGTTGCGTTTATTTTCACCGAAACCTCGGCGCGAAAAGTTTTGTGATAATGTTATGCAATTAATACGGAGGATCCGGTCCATTTACATGTTCTAAAATCGTATTTAGATTGTACGATAATGGTACATTTAATAACGCGTACAATAAACTAATGGGGCCGACAGGTGCTTCATTAATAACAACCCCCCTCAGACGGACAGACACGCGCCTCTTTGAGACTCCTCCGTTTCCGTTGAATTCAATAGAGAGAAAACAACTTGATATTTGACTATCTCCTATATTTAATTATACCCCCCAACCCTTTCCTTTATTTCATCGATATGGTGGAAGATTATTTTTTTTGGAAAGAAAAGAAGGTTTTTTTTAATAGCTTTTAAATTATTATCCACACATGCTATAAATCTTCAAGAACTTCTTAATAAAACATATAATATTTTTTTTATTGTGTCGTGTTTGTTACAGAAATTAAACTGATGGTTTGGAATCAATTTATTTAAGACTAATTTAGGTTGCAAGATGTTTTTTGATGTTAAGTATTAAAAATAATTTAGCACAGTTTAAAAAAAAACTTAGTAAATTTGCGTGTGGTCAAAAATTTGAATCGATTATCGCAAATATTGATTTAAAATAAAATCTATTGTGTAAATTACAATTGAGATGCTGCTATACATGATGGCACTCGTATTTGCATCATGTACCTATGTACACGAAGATATTATTTACAGAGAAAACGTCTTCGTATTTACATTTTTTTGAGATATTATATTTACCGAGAAATTCAGAAACTGTTATTAAATAAATAGTCGGTGTGACGGGACGTCACACTCACGTTAGGAGACGAATTCCTCGTTTATTTGAATTTTTTTTTCGTCTGCGACACGTTGAATATTAAACTAAAAAAAAAATATGTAAGAAATTGCAGCACGACGAAAAGTATAAACTAATAAAAAGAAGTAAAGGAATGAGGAGAAACGTTGTTATCATTATTATTATTTGGAGCGTGAGAATCGGTGTTGTTTTATTAAAATTTATTTTGTTCGCGTGAAAAATTTTCATAATTTTATTGAGGAATTATTCCGAACAGCGGACAGATGATGCAATAAATATGGAAAAGCATTAATATTTTAATAAAATTGAAATAAGAGAGCGGAATGGGACTTCCGCGAACAGACGGCAAAGTGGACAAATTTAGACTATTACAAATGTGGATTGTCGCAAAGACGAAATTTGAATAATTTGTTATATTAAGAATTTATGTCTATGAAAATATTACATGGACATTTTAAAAACTTAAAAACTATTTTCTTTTAAATCAAATAAATTTAATAAATTTTTGAATAATTATTTTAATTAAAAAAATAAATATTTATTTTATATTTTATAAAAAAAACAGTGAAAATTTAAAATAGTTAAAACTTTTGAAAATATAATAGTTGCGTTCATTTATATTAGTTTTTCTGTTTTGGAAAACTGATTTTCTTAAGAAATTTACGGTTTTACACCGTTATTTTTTTCACAAAATTATCTCAGGAATATTGTTAAATTAAAAATAACGTTTTTGGCAAATTAGCGTACAAAATAAGGAAACGATTAAAAAATATTTTTTTCTAAAATCATAATTTTGTAGGAAAAAATAAATATTATTTTATACCTTATTTTTTATTATTTGTTTTTCTTGGAGTAAATTTTATTTATTTTTTAAGTTTTGTGTAAAATTTAAACAATTTTATTTAGATGTATTTTTAAATATTGTAAATATTAATTAAATTTAAAAAAAAAAGATTTTTTGTGAAAATTACAAAAATCGGTTTTGTAGAAAATTTGTTTTAAATATAATTTATTTTCTTCAAATAAACATTTATATAATTAAAAGTTAATCATCTTTGTAGAATTAGTGTTTATATAATAATTACACTAAAGTAAAGTAATTAAAAAAAAAAATTTTTTGCTAATAAAAATATAATAATCGATATTAGTATTAAATTGGGATTAAATAAAAATTGTATGAAATTAAAATAAATCTTTATTAAATAATTACATTTAAATATAAAATTTAGTTTTGGTTGTTCATGAACGTAGTTCATCAATTTGATTGATTTGCTAAAATATACATACGAAAAAGAATATATAAATATGTAAGAGATCAAATTGCTGATAAATACATCTTTGTCTAAATAGTTACAATAGTTTCTAAAATATAGTTAAATACATATACAAAATATAAATAAAACCTACATATAAATTTTGGTTCTGGACTAGAAAGTACCTGATCAATCTATACAGATGTTCGTGATCCGCAATCACTTGCATATAAAACACTAGAAAAAAAGTATTTGGTTCTTTCAGCTAATTAACTCTAACAGATGCGTGTCAAGATACAATATAACAGTTTAAAAATTCTTCCATAATGATCCGAATGCGTTTTTGGTGCATCGATATTTAAAGAGAGATTCTGAACATGCAAATCTTCAAAAACAGAAAAAGACATATGGCTATAATTTTATTAGATTATTATACCGGATTTCACGGAATCCGCCGGATTTATCTCTTTATAAACACGGCGAATATTTGTTGTGAACAGTTAGCTTTTTTATTTCTCGGCGAGATGCAATTCCGTTTTTTTTTTTGGGACATTTTATTAATACGTGTAGTTGAGAAGTTATTATTATTATTATTATGATTATTACGTGGGCAGTAAATAAGTCGGTTTTCCACGGCGGCGTGTTGCGATGATTTAAAGTACTGTGAGAAATAAATATAATGATGATGATGGAAGTAGATTATTGCGCGAGTCGTGTTATCTATTCATAGAATCTCGCTGCAGAAGGTCCATCAACGCGGAAATGTACGTCTGTGCCATTTGCAGTGTCTCGAACTTACTGAGCTTCTGGTCCGTCTCCAGATTGGGAATGGCCTGTCGCAATCTGTCGAAGGCCTCGTTCAACCCGTTCATCCTTCTTCGTTCTCTTGCGTTTGCCGCCAACCGTCGCTTCTTCATCACCGTCGGCGACGGCGGCCTCTCCCTCACGATGCACCTCTTCCTGCTCCTCGTCTTCGTCTTCGCATCTGAAGGATTCGCAGCCTCGAAGTTGTTGTTATTATTGCTGCTGCTGTTACTGCTGTTGTTGTTATTGTTGTTGTTGTTTGTACCTTCGAAATGGTAGTAGGAATCCGCGGCGGACGAGAAGCTGTCGAAGGTATCCGCGTCGAATTGCTCGGGTTGCTCGCTTATCCTGATGTTGAAATCCCTTTCCAGTTTTATCGTTGCCTGGTCGTCGTAACGGAGATTCGAGAGATTTATGAAGCTGTAACTGGTGTTTTGGTAGTTCTCGTAGTTTTGGTACACGTTCATGTCTTGCGTTAAGCGATTCGCGAATGGTTTTATTACACTCATCATCGGTTCAGATCTTCCGCAATCTATTCAAACATATTTCACTTATTTTCTTCTAAACTTATTTCAATTTGTCTTTATTTTTGTTATTGCAGCTCCTCTTTTACACTCGGCTCGAACTGAACTGAACGTGCGGAGGGTTAGATCGATGACCCAAGTATACGGAACTACGGAAGTCGAATAACTGATCGACTCCGGGGTTGATACTGACCTGCTCTAGTCGCGTGCCGCTAGATTCAACACCCGATACAGACGACAGGGTTGCATTCAGTTTAATTTTTATATCTACCTACATTAATACAAACCAAAATTTTATACCTAAAATAATACTTTTTTTTAAATCATTACTCTAAAAATATCAAATATCAGCAACTTTCTTAGAGAAAAAAGCCATTTAATTTTTTTAAATAAATTATCCATCATAGTGGAGACGCGAGCAGCAATTTACGATAAAAGAGCCTTATACGGCTTCTATGCTAAAGAGTAAATACAACTTGTAAAAATAAATAATTACAATAGTTTTTATATTTTATATTTCTTAACCTAATCTTAATTTATGTAAATCAATCATAATCTAACCGAATAAAACCAAACTTTACTAAATCTACTAATTTGAAAGTAAAAATATAATAACTGTTCCTAAAAGATTGCTTAATTTGAAATTTTATTTCGATCAAATACTAAATAAAATTCTAAGATTTCTTTAGTGAATATTAATGAATATTAAAATACACTCGTATAAGAAAAGATCTGCTGATCATAGGGCTATCGACCGCAGTATTTATAACCGAGGCTAATATAAAATTAAAAAAAAAATATTATTTTTTTATCTTATTATTAATAAGTATCGACGTATGATTTTTGTTTTGTTTGCCTTCGACAATGACATTCATTGTTTGGCGAATTATAGGATTTTCAACAAACTCCTTGATGGTCGTCGCATCCTTGACCTTTTAACGATCCTATAAAGTAACAATTAAGTATAAAATTGGAAGAAAAGAATGGAAAAAGAACAGAACAGACTCAGATACATCTAGGAATTACGCGTGCTCGTTACTAGTAGTAGAAAATTAATACCGAAGTCAATAACCCCTTGTCTCCTGCAATGTGAGTTATGGAGTTTCCTTTCGACATTATTTTCAAGTACAGCACGGGCGCATCTAAAGAACACGACAAATCTATTTGGAATTACCTCCGTAATCGGTTTCCAACCGAAAATCTTGTTAAATTTACTTCTGTATGTTTTTCGGTAATCGCTTCTGGTTGAGTAATAATAATTCTTACAAGCTTACATTTTTTTTTATCTATATAATTATAATCGAATAATTCCATTTATTTCGTTATTAAATCATAATTATAGAAAATACATTTTAGTTTTAGCAAACAATTTACTAGTTTTTTTTTTGGTAGTCTAAAAGTTTATGTAATAAAATGTGAACTTAAAAATCTGATTTCTGACATTTGATATTTGTCACTTCTTTTGACGTTTTTTGAATGTCACTTATTATGACATGATTATTCTATAATTATTATTGTATAATGCATTTTAGTTTTAGCAAAAAATTTACTATTTTTTGGTAGTCTAAAAGTTTATGTAATAAAATGTGATTTTTAAATTGGAGATTCTGAAATTGGAGACAATTTATATTCATCTACATTTGTGACTTGTGACATTTGACATTTGCCACTTATTATGACGTTTTACATAAATGTCACTTATTATGACATGATTATTGATACAATCATAATTATAGATAATAAATACATTTTAGTTTTAGCAAATAATTTACTATTTATTTTCGGTAGTCTGAAAGTTTATGTAGTAAAAACTGTAAACTAAAAATACTGATTCTGAAATTGGAATAAATTTTTATTAATTTAAACTTGTAATTTTTGACAAAAATGTCACTTAATATGACGTTTCACATAAATGTCACTTATTATGACGTTTGAGATAAATGTCACTTATTAGAAATGACATATTATATTTTGGTTATATAGAATTTTTAACCTAATTTATTTATGCAATGAATATTGAAATAATATCTTAATCATTTAATTAATTATTATTAATTATTTATATTTATTAAAATAAATGTCAATACACTAAAGATTCTTTATGTCATTTTTGACATTCTTAGAAATGACATTTCATAATTACGTATTGATTAACTTATTTTTTATATGCAATTTATTTAGAAATAAATCGTATTAATTTAATTAATTTTATAAATGTCAATCCTTATATTTGATTAATTATAAATATAACATATTGGTAATATTATTTATATAAATTAAAACGGATGACAATTCAAAGCTTCTTTCTGTCATTTCTGTCATTTTTAGAAATGTCATTTTACATTTATAAGAAAATTTTTAACCTATATTTTTAAGTAATTAATATAAAAAAATAATCTTACTAATTTAATTAATTCATTTTTGACATTCTTACAAATAACGTTTCATAATTAATTTTTGATTAAATCTTACTAATTTAATTAATCTTATAAATTAATAAATGTCAATCTTTATATTGGATTAATTATAAATATAACATATTGGTGATATTATTTATAAAAACGACTGACAATTCATTAAAGTTTATTTCTGTCATTTTTGACATTTTTAGAAATGTCATTTTACATTTAACCCATTTTTTTAAGTAATTAATATAAAAAAGATAATCTTACTAATTTAATTAATCTTATAAATTAATAAATGTCAATCTTTATATTGGATTAATTATAAATATAACATATTGGTGATATTATTTATAAAAACGACTGACAATTCATTAAAGTTTATTTCTGTCATTTTTGACATTTTTAGAAATGTCATTTTACATTTAACCCATTTTTTTAAGTAATTAATATAAAAAAGATAATCTTACTAATTTAATTAATCTTATAAATGAATAAATGTCACTCTTTATATTTGATTAATTATAAGCATTATATAATGTTAAAATTAATAACATTAACTTTTCGAAATGTCATATTTTATTTTGAATTCATTTTTAACCTAAAATTTATTTGTTTTCACAAATTTTATTTATTTTAAATTTAATTTTTTGAAATTTACATCATCGAAATTTCAATACGTGTATTATTTTCCTAAATACGGTTCTGGATTATATAACATCTGTTGACATGGCTAGTATTTTTCGGCATTCTTGAACATACATATATATATATATATATGACCACCTTATGTCGGTCGCACGTGGCGCTTTGAACTGTGGTGGGGATGAAAACAAAACACAAACCCTTAGTCAAAGCGGAGGACTAGATTAGAGTCGAAAGTCGCGAGAGCGGCGTGTGCCACAGGTCTACTAGGGCAACAGCTAACTGACAGATGCGGTAATTAAGTCGGGAGATGTTACGTGCACGATTAGATGGCGCGATTGGCCGGACACCATGAATATTTATACGTAGCCGAAGAGTTCAGAGGCTCGATAAGACATTTCGTTTTCTAAACGGACCGTTGCATCCATCGGTTCTTAACTCTTCAGCATGCGCTTCTTTAATGACCCGTTTTTTTTTGTTCTTACTGTTTTCATGTATTCGTTATTAATTTGTCCACCGCTTCTTTTTCCACCTCAACAGTCGTCCGTGTAAAATGCTAATCGCGCACTTTATTACAAAAATTATGCGCTGAATTTTGAATTCGAGCATCGATTTCCATAATCGTAACGGTCAGAGGAAGCAAACGAAACGTATGCTTGGATTGTAATTATGTGAATATTCATTAGGAATCAATTCCATATATGTTAAACTCTTGCATTTTCCTCATTATAAAACATTTTCCAATATTTTTTTCTTCTATGTGATTGCCTTCCTAGGATTCGCGTCTTCGGAATGTTTCTGCTCTTTTTTGTTGGGTGATAATTAATACGAATATGTCATTAGACAGGATTCGAATCTCGAGGTGTAATATAATCGATAAACTGTTCGATTTATATTGAACTCATACAATATTTATATTATGTAGAGAATTCATATTTATGAATAATTATATCTTTAATTTATTTATTATATACTTATATGATCATAGCTTTATGTAACAAAATAGAAAATATTTATTTGTATTACTTTGCCTTTATTAAAGATTCCAACATTAATCAGTAAATTACTTAGCCAAATTCTCAAAATATCCTGTTATAACTTGAATTATTTCAATATTTAACAGATTAAAATTTTACAAATCTAAACACATACAAATCTTAAGATTTTACACACTTTTAATCAAATTTATTTTTTTACTAAATTGATAAATTTATTAAATATTATATAATTCATAAGTATTATATGTTTAATAATTTTTACAATATTTATTGAAATAATTTAACTTTTTTCTACAAAACTCATTAAAAATTTTAAAATAAAAATAGATTTATCAATAAATTCCATTGGATTTTATCATAATTTATATAAATATTTAAGAATAACTTACTAATAAACAAAATAAATTAATGCGAAATATAAGAAATTTGAATTTCAAAAATGATTTTAATACAACCATTTTTCGTACATTATTTTCAATTTATACATTTTTATTAAATATTTTTTCTAATCTAAAATTTCTGTTTTTTTAAATAATAAATGTTTAAAGAAAAAATGGTAAAATCTTCTGCTAAATAATTCTATTTTTTTTCATTTTATTTATTTTTTTATAAATATTGAATAATCTGCGATTAATGTTTATAATGATATTCTATTGTAAATTATATGATGATACAATACGTAATGATGTTATAAAGGATGTCCCTATTATTGCTGTTAGAAATGGAAGAGC
This sequence comes from Nicrophorus investigator, assembly GCA_963457615.1. Classification (NCBI taxonomy): domain Eukaryota; kingdom Metazoa; phylum Arthropoda; class Insecta; order Coleoptera; family Silphidae; genus Nicrophorus; species Nicrophorus investigator. Next base: position 6,469,250 of record OY735142.1, on the reverse strand, counting down.
GAGAGAGAGAGAGAAGAGGAAAAAATGCAAAACGTTGAAAGGCAAACATTCATTTTAAGCGTACATAAAATATACATATAATTAATATCTAATTAATTTCTAACTGGAAGTGAATATTGCTGCAGAGAGGAGACCAGTCGATCCATCCGTTTACGGTAATAATTTGAATAGACTATCAACAATATTTCGCGCGAATAATTGTAACCATTGACGAGCAGCTCATTAAGGCCCTATTAGTCACGATAACGGGGACCCCTTTTATCCGCGAAATTACTTACGACCAATGTTCTGCTTCTGCATACTCATTTTTTTCAGAAGCGAAAACTCTTGTTATTTTTTTTATTTTATTTTATTTTTGTTGAAAACCCATAAATCCATCCATGGACACTCCTTTAAATCCGTCTAATAGTTAATTTAACATCGTAGCGACGCGAATTTTCTACCAAAGGTAACAAACACAATCATCTTAAGTGAGTAAGATTGGAAAATATAGTTGTAATCTAAAATATTTTTATAACAAAAATTTACTTCCAACAAATTATTGAAATCATTATTATTTTATATAAATATATATTTTTGTCAATTAATTCAAACAAAATTGTGATCCAATAAAAATTCATAAAATATGCTTACATATACATTTTACACTTTTAGCTTTAATTTTTGTAATCATAGATTTTTCTAACTAATCTACTTTTAAAAATACAAATGAAAATATGAGAACATTGCCTTTTCCAAGGAAACAAATACATTGATTAAAATTTGTCAGTATATTATTAGTAAAGCATGAGTCACAAATATGTATAAATACTCATTTTATTCCATATACATTTAGCTTTAATTAGTATATTCAATTATTATATAAGCTATTCTACTTTACGAGAAATAATCGAAAATCTAAAGACATTATTTTTTCACGTTGCTTCATATATATAAATTAATTTCAGGAAAACCAAGAGTGTTACAAATGTAAATTTACACTGTATTTAATCTCTATAAATTTAGCTTTAATTGCTATATTTAGTGATTATTCTGCTTATCCTACTTTTAAAGATATGAGCAAAAATGTAAGAGCATTTCGAGGGGAACAAATACATTGATCAAAATTTTACAGTACATTATTACTAAACCATAAGTCATAAATATGTATATATATATACTCTTTTTATTCCCTGTATAATAAGCTTTAACTAGTCTATTCTAATTTACAAGAAATAAACGAAAAAGTAAAGACATTACTTTTTCACGTTTTTTTTATGTATACAAATTACTTTCAGGAAAGCCAAGAGTGCCACAAATATAGATATATACTATATTTAAGCACTATACATTTAGCTTTAATTAGTATATTTAGTGATTATTCTGATTATCCTACTTTTAGAGATATGAGCAAAAATCTAAAAACACTACCTTTTCGAGGGGAACAAATACATTGATCAAAATTTGACAGTATATTATTAGTAAACAAATACGTATAAATACTCATTTTATTCCTTATATATTTAGCTTTAACTAGTATATTCAATGATTATATAGGCTATTTCCATGTACGAGAAATAATCGAAAATCTAAAGACATTACTTTTTCACGTTGTTTTATATATACAGATTAATTTCAGGAAAACCAAGAGTCCCACAAATATAAATATATTCTGTATTTAATCTCTATAAATCTGGCTTTAATTAGTATATTTAGTGATTATTATGCTTATCCTACTTTTAGAGATATAAGCAAAAATTTAAGGACATTGCCTTTTCCAGGATTACAATTATTTCGTTGATAAATTAAAGTGTTATGATCAAGTAGATATACTAATTTAATTCTAATAAATTTAGCTTCAATTAGTTTATAAATTATTTATTTTTCCTAGCATACTTTTTGAGATACGAACAAAAATATATCTCTATATTTAATATTTATTTTACTTATTCTAATTTTTCAATAATTAAATTTTTTATTATAATTTTGTTATTGGTCTTCGTGAGTTGGTTGTAGTAGCACGTGCCAGTTTAAGTAGTTACAAATAGACGCAAGTTATCAAATATCTGTTACTGCTTGATAATAATCTTGTAATAAACCTTATGGTAGATTTATATAAATTATATTATTTAATTTTTATCATATATATTTATTCGTTGAATGAAGATTGCGTATGTCGATGAGAATCTCCGTGTCGGTTCGAGATTGTTGTAAAATCGGTCATATTTTGACCTAATAAACGTTCGCCACTTTCACGCAATTAACTTGGAGAGTAGGCATATAAAAATCGCGAACCTCTCTTGCGCTTCAACTTTCTTAAGCTACATGTCAACCAATCACCGTTCACCGCGCGAATGATCCAATTGGTTAATTGCGACATTTAGTGCACTCGTCCCATTCACATCTTCTCTGCTACAAAAATAAGAAAAAATAAATAAGAAAGAAACAAACAAAGAGCGACAGAACCGGTCCAAACATTTCAATTCTGATTTTCTACATGGATGCACTACTACTGCTACTACTACGTCTCGACCTTAACGGAGATTCCCATTTTTGGGAAGTACAAGTCGATCTTCTCTACCATTCTTTATTAATTAATAATTAATAGCACATTGCAAAAGTAACTGTAGAATTTACAAAAAAAAAATGAGAAGAAAAGTTTAATGGTCGGTAATTACTTTTTGTGATTTAACGAATTTTACTATTGCTTCGCAATTATTTCATTATCGTTGCGGAATCTTTGTGATGTTTATAATGAGTCCAAAAGAAATAAATCTATATTGAATGTATTGAAAACTATAGTAAAATAGAAGAAAAGTTCATTGAACGAAATAATAAATAAATATTTTATGTTTTATTTTAATAAAATTATTTCAAAAATTATAACAAATGAAAAGGCAAAGATGTACAATTATTTTTACATAAGAATTATTTTTTCTGCATTTGCTTTATTTTATGTAAAAATCTATTTATATTTGTAAAAACTACATCATTTTAAAAAGTTCTTTTCATAGAAATACAACTACATTTTTTTAGTCATTTATTGTGTAGAAATATTGTGAGATTTTCTACCCACTAAAATCTCTTCCCTTCTTCAAGTATCATGCAAGTCCGTTTTGTATGTTATTGCATTAAAATGCGTCAATGTTTTTTACTACCACATTCTTCGCTTGATGGAGAAAATTTTCAGCACATTTTAGTATTATTTCTTAATTTTTCTTTGACCATCTGCAGCATCTGAGAAACGTGCGTTTGAGCTATAATTCTCTTTGCAGCACTTTATTTTTAATCTTCCCGATGAATTGCATGTACTTATCAATGATATTTATAAAGTTAAAATTTTGTTACAATTGATTCTTAAATTTTGAAAAATCTTTGATCATCTGCAACATCTTCATTTTCCTTCATCCTGATAAAGTGCATGTACTTACTAATGATATTTTATAAACTGAAAATTTCAAAAGTTTGTAAGAATTATTTCTTAAATTTTGGATTTAAAAATCTTAGTCTTAATTAATTGCATTTAGATGCGGCAGTGCTGTTTTTTACTTCTACATTATTCGCTGTTGCTTTTCAGCATCCGCTTGTCTTCTTCCTTCATGGAAAGAATTTTCAGCACATTTCTGTATTATTTCTTGATTTTTCTTTGACCATCTGCAGCATCTGAAAAACGTGCGCTCTGGCCTATCGTTCTCTTCACAATACTAGCACTTTTCATTTTCCTTCATCCTGATAAAGTACATGTACTTACTAATGATTTTATATAAATTGAAAATTTCAAAATTTTTTAAATTTTGGATTTAAAAATCTTAGTCTAGCTAATTGCATTAAGAAGCGTCAGTGTTGGTTTTTATTTCCACATTCTTTGCTGAGGCTTTTCAAACTTTGCTCGTCTTCTTCCTTGATAAAGAGAATTTCTAACATATTTCAGTATTATTTCTTGATTTTTCTTTGACCATTTGTATCATCTGTAAAACGTTCGCTCTGAACTATCGTTCTGCAATACCAGCATTTTTCATTTTCCTTCTTCCCAATTAAGTGCAATACTTTTTTAAACTGGAAATTTCAAAATTTTCTAAGAATTGTTTCTTAAATTTTGGATTAAAAAGTAATTTTTGGTTTAAGTAATAATTATTCAAATAATTTTATTTTTAAGTCAAAATAAATCTAGTCCATTTAATAAAAAAGTTTTACAAGAAAAATGTGAATAACATAAAAGTATATAAAAATAAAATGAAGATTATTATAAGGTCTTTCTTTCAATTTGCATATTTGAAAATGTTATTTTTACTCTCTGTCTACTCGTAGGTGTGGAGGATAATAGATCATTTTTTTACAATATAAAATTAAATCTGGCCGTTGAAATCTTGCTGTCATTAAATCTTAGAACCTGTATTATCATTGCATGTATAAAAAAAAAATGAAATAACAAAAAAAAGAAGCAATATATAATGACACGAGTCTTATTATCGATGCCAGAGTTTTGTTAACTAATAGACGCGCGTGGTCTTTTATTCCGTTCCGTTCGAATCCGATAAATTTTTTCATCTCTCTTTTTCTCTTCCATTCTTCATACATCCGTAATTGAAAGCTATATACGGTATAAATAAGCTTAATAGTAATTGATAAAATACGTTTGGCCATCGGCGGCAAACGTAATTTGATGAAAACCAGTTTCAGAACAACTGAATTTATTGAAATTTTTGATTTAATACTCTATCCGATCCAATCAATTCCTCTTCGAATGAAAGAAAAGAAGCCATTCCATTATTTTATAATTACTTTAATGCTGATTGCGTCAAATAACGTTACTCCATTCGTGTGTTCCTACGACGCTGCGTTTCTCACAATTAGGTCCAAAACGTAATTAGTTTGTAAGCATCTCTGCATAATTTGAAACGTTTTACCATTTTCGTTTTCGCTTCTTCTGTCCTTGCTGCTGAATTTAAATGTAAATCGGACAACTGCGAGTCGAGGAATCATCCGTTTCTCTAAGCTAAGTGCACTCATCGAGTGTAGGTTTCACAGTTTATAATAACACGACAAGCGATAATAAACTGTGAACTACATCAAGTTCACTTTCCGCAAACATTATCCTTCCTATTAAGACGAAGTGCACACAACTTTTCAGTCTGGGAAAATCGTCCTTTTTATTATTTTATTTTTATTTTTTGCACATTTCATTATTAAGTGGATGAGAAATGTGTACCATACAAGTTCACATTTGGAAACACTCTATTACATAAAAGGCAACAACTTTTTATATAATAGAATTATTTTTTTACATTTTAAAAGATTTCTTCTAATTAAAAAAAAAAATATGTAATTTGAAAAAGAGCGGAAGCTTCAGCGACTTCTGGTCTTTCAAAAATCAGTAATGAGCAGAATTGCAACATCTGCTTTATAAGCAGGTAAAAACCCATCGTAAAACCCTGACTCGTCACAACTTTTACGAGTCTGTTTGAATAGAAAATTTATATTTCTTTTAACAAAATTTATACAAATCGATCCATTCAAAACACTTTCAAATTATACTAATAGATAATTAAATTATAATTAAGTATAATTTTTTTTTACAATTTAAATATATGATAATTATTTAGTCATATTGAATATATTTACTTCATTATAAAATCAAATCTTTTATTTATAAAAAAAAATTGTTAAACGGCTGACATCATTTTGAATTATTTAGTCCGGTATTCCCCAGGGCTCCAAACATGAAAAAATCATTTTATTTTTTTGAAACTTGTATAGTTTTTTAAATTTATTTAATATTTATATTAAAAAAATATTAAGGCATTATTTATGTACATTTCCAATAATTACAACTATATTTTTTTTTATGTATATTTTTTCTGATAATTGTCCCATAAATTTGGATATTTACAGTAAGTAATTTAAAAATATTTCATTGTGATGTAGTTTTTTTTTCAAACTAATTTTTATGTGTAATTATTTATTTACGTAATTGTTAAATTAATTCTTTATAATTTCAAGTATACAAAATAAGATTTAGTACAAATCAAACATTAATTTGATTATTATTTAAAGGAGTCATAAATTATGTAATTTAATTTCTTTAATAACTGGAGTCAAAAGTCCTTTATATATTTTTTTAATTTCATCTTTTTTTCTGCAATTTTTGATGTAACTCTTAAATAATTGCAATATTAATATTTAAATGTTACAAATCTTCTGGGATATAATTATCATCTATTTAGGTAAGCTTTCATCCGACAATGAAGTGAGAGACTCAAGAATTAACAATTTTTTTTTGTTGACGTCGGAGAAAACTGCGTTTAAGTGTTCATTGTTAAGGCGGTTTACGTTCGAGCGTAAAATTATTTGCCGGAATAAACGCTAATCTGTGAAATAATATGAATGAGCTTAAGAAAAGAAATATTTAGGAAAAAAAATAAAAATGAAAGAATTTAACTCCTCGAGTCACGGAGAATTATGAATCCATTTCGATGCGCTTTGCCTAGTTCATCTGTAGGCGAATACAGAATACATTTCCAACCTCCATGTTTTCTATGTCAAATCCCAAACGATCGCAGTTCAATGTTTCTGACCTTAGAAATACGCTGTTCGTCGATATTTAACGGTCAGTACATTTGAACCAACAATCAATTCAATTAATTTTTCCATATACAGATTATGTTCGCTTTTTGTTGCAACTTTAAGAACAGATTTTTAATATTATATAATTATAATTATTAAGAGAATCATTCTAAAGGAATTGATAATATGTAATTAAATTGAGTTAAAAAAAATACGTTATAAATATTTTAGTTAATTTTTTTTTTAGAAAAATGTAATTTAAGATTTTTTAGATTTTTCAGAAAATAAAATATTTGATATTTTTAAGAATGTTTACATTATAAACTCTAGAACTGTTGTTATAAATAATATTAGATCATATAATATCGCCTAATTTTTATTGTTTTCTGCGAAACGCACTATTTTCGTGCCCAAATAAGGATTGTTTAAACGCAGCTGCAAGTGCAGGTTTTCAATTTTTATAAATAATCTCATTTTTATTACATTTTTATCGCATAAATTGTATGTTGGAATTGCTTTAAATAAAAATTAACTAAATTAATATATAAATTGATTTTTCGGTAATCTCTCAATTTTTATTACTTTTCTATCGTTTTATTATTTTCATTTTAATTAAAATTTAGCGAAACAGTACAATATAAATTAAATAATCCGTAAATACACGAAATGATTTATAATTTCTATTAAGTAATTATTAATTACAATATTTACTATTTTCTTAATTGATTGTTTATTACTTGGCAAGTCTCGATATGCGTTTAAATAACTTATGTTTATTTCAACGAACGAGTACTTCTATAAGTTACTTGGCAAATAACGCTTATAGAAGTTACTCAATTTGTAATTGTACTAAGTTAAATAATTTTAATATGTAAAATGCAATTTATAAAACAAAATGTAATAATATTTTTATAAAAAGAAATAAAATTTAGTTTTTCTGAGAAATTGAGAAATAATAAGTTTTAATAAAATAATTTTGGTGATTAGCGTTCGGCAATCGCTGCAGCTGCAGATGATTCACCCGCACAATCGCCTAATTTTTATTGCTTTCTGCGAAACGCACTATTTTCGTGCCCAAATAAGGATTGTTTAAACGCAGCTGCAAGTGCAGGTGTTCAATTTTTATAAATAATCTCATTTTTATTACTTTTTTATCGCATAAATTTTATGTTGGAATTGCTTCAAATAAAAATTAACTAAATTAATATATACATTGATTTTTCGGTAATCTCTCAATTTTTATTACTTTTCTATCGTTTTATTATTTTCATTTTAATTAAAATTTAGCGAAACAGTACAATATAAATTAAATAATCCGTAAATACACGAAATGATTTATAACTTCTAGTAAGTAATTATTAATTACAATATTTACTATTTGCTGCTAAATTTTGCCGGTAAATTTTGAAACTAATTACCGGTAATTTCTTAAAAAAAAATACGAATAAAATTGGATGCAGAAACTTTAAGTGAGTCTAAAATTTTCAACAAAATAAAATTACCGGTTTTCTACTTGAAATATTTATAAAATAAAATTTTGGTAATTTCTTTTAAAATGACAGCTGTCACTTTACGCTGTCAACTGTCAATATTATAAGTGTTGAAATTTCGAATTAAATTTTTATTATTTTTAACTTTGAATATATTTCATTTGCAGAGTTTAAGTTATTTTTTTCATATTTATATAAAATAATTTATTAATTATTCAATTTATAAGTAAATGTAGATTTAAAAAAATATTGATATTTTTAAGAATGTTTACATTATAAACTCCAGAACTGTGGTTACATATAATATTAGATCATTTTGATATTACCGGTAATTTCTTAAAATTCATATTTATCTGAAATAATTAATTAATTATTCAATTTATAAGTAGATGTAGATTAAAAAAAAACGCTAATTTTTTGACGATTTTAATTTAAGATATAGACTTAGGTTTGTGTGTATCTGTTACTAAAATTCTTCCGTTACTTTTGAATATGAAACGAGATTGCATTGGAGGAATGTCGTAGGTGTTAAATGAAGAATATTGCTTTCGTGTTAAGAGTGGGACAATCCCCAGTTTGATCTAAATCGAAGAAGAAAAAAAAATCACAGTGAGGATATTGGCTTATGACCTATAAAATAATTCAAGTATTTCTACTAATTACAATTAATTTATTTAAAAAAAAAAGAGTTAATTGGATGATGTAGGTAACTTAAGTAACTCTGTTATTATTGTTTGATTTATGGTTTGTTGAAAGCTGATGTGGTTTCTTGTAGTTTCGCTATTTAGATTGGAAAGGATACAATGTTTAATTCTTGAATGGCAATAAATGTTATTAGCAACTTTATAACAGACCGATTCTTAACGGAAATTGCGCTCGCACACATGAGGAGAAACGGAATAATAGTACACTTTATCGTGGTTTATTATTTACGACTTGCAGTACCATAATTATCAGCATCATCATTATACATCCTACGTAATCCTCTATAAAAGCATTCAATTTGAATACACAAATAAGCAAATTTATTAATAAATTTATTACCTAATGTAAACACGAGTCAATTTGCATTAATTCTAATACAAAAGTATCGGTTTTTTGTTTGTTTTTGAGAGTTAAATAATCTTAATATGTGGATTGGTGATAATACGTGTTCCTGTTTAAAGTAAAGTTAGGTCATTCAACTTTTATCCCAAATTATGTAAATAACGAAAATGAAGATAATTTTCAATAAAAATTTCAAAGTAAATTCTATAACGGTTAAACATAAGTTTTTAGAGTCAATTTGCATTAATTCTAATAAAAAAGTATTGGATTTTTTGTTTGTTTTTGAGAGTTAAATAATCTTTATATTTGGATTGGTGATAATACATTTTCTTGTTTAAAGTAGAGTTAGGTCATTCAACTTTTAGTCCAAATTATGTAAATAATGAAAATAAAAATTTCAAATTAAATTTTATAACGGTTAAACATAAATTATAATTACGATGTACATAAAAAATTGCATAACATAAAATATTTATTTTTAATACATACAGGAATAATTTATTATTTTTTAGTTTAAAATGTTTATGCAAAATCTGTGTTTTCAATTAAAAAAAATGTATATTTGTTAATTGTGGTTGGTGGAAATTCAACAAGAATCGCAGTTAAAATTGAAATCGTTTACATTAAGTATATAAAATCTGTGATAGTATAAATAATAATATTTGCTTTAAAGTTAATACTACAAAAGATATTTTTTTATAAAAAATAGTTAATAATTTAATAAACTAATTTATTCAATTAATAGTACTTTATGTAATAAATTTAGCTCAAAAATATTTGTTACAGTTTTTTTGGAAAATTTATTAATTACATTTTTTTTAATAAATTTCTACACAAAAAGTACGATATAAACTAGCTTACTTGATACTTAATAATAATATAATGATAATTTTTATTATTTTTAATTAATGATGACAAAAAATTGCAGAATTTATTTATAAAAAAATATCTAATTTTTCGGGTTACTCGCTTACGCTCATTGATGTCTCTTTGTAATATGTAGAAATTGATGTTTTTTTTCTTCAATTTCTATTTGAAAATATGTTTGTTAATATTTCTATTAATTATTTTGGATTTGTTATTTAGGATTTGTTAAAAAATAAAAAATTGTAAATTATGTTTTTGCTAATTTTTTATATTTCATTTAAAATTTATTGAAAATGAAGATTATTTTAGTTAATATTTTTGTTAAAAATACAATAATTAAAATAATAAAAAAATCATTTTTTAAGTTGATGAAAATGGAAAAAGTTTAAATTATATTTTTATTTTTTATGAAATATATTTAGTGTTTATTTTTTTTATATTTATTATTTACAAACGCATTGGCAGATATTTTCAATAACTATATATAATAATGTAAATATTAAAATAAATTCATTTTTAAGCGAAAAATTGATAATTCTGTTTTCTTAAAAAGAAATAAATTGATAAAATTTCGTTAATAACTAAGTTTGAAAAGATTGAAAAAAAATTTTAATTTGTAAGTTTTTAGTATATTTTTCTAGCTTTAATTATTTTATGAAGTATTTTTGTAATAGTTGATCTTCGGGTTCGTCGGTTATTCGAGCGTATCATTTATAAAATTTTCTTTAAAACCATTTGTTAACAATTCATTTTATTTTGTATACTGTTTACAGAAGCTTTATACTTCTAATAATTACTATAATTAATATAAAACTGTTTAATGTTAATATAATAATTCATTTTCCAAAGAAAATTATTGATAACTAATTTATTACCATCTTATTACTCCTATATTTTTTAAACTATAAATAATAATAGAAATAGAAACCAAATGCTTTTACCCATAATAAATTTAGTTTGAATATAAAAAAATAATAAACAAATAATCTTCATAATTCTTGAAATAATATGATTTTTTTCTTGGAATTATGTTTTGAGACTATAAATAATATTTATTTACAAAACATATAAAATTTTTCAGTTTTAATTATGTAATTTTGTACAATTCAATTTTCGGGTTTGTCGGCTATTCGAACGTTGAAGTTCTTTCATTAAATTATTAGAATTTTTTTAAATCATTTTTTTCTTTTATATTCTATTTATGGAAGCATTATACTTTCAATAATTAATCTAAAACTACCTAATGCTACCATATAATAATTCATATAGCAAACAAAATTAATGTTCTTGATGATAACTAATTTGTTACAAGCTTATTACTCCAATATTTCCTGAACTATAAATAGTAATCTTCATAGAAAGCAAATGCCTTTACAGAAGATAAATTTTAACACCAACGAATAAAAGAAAATAATTAAAAAAATAAAATAATAATATAGTGTTCATCATAATTAATCCGTGTTAGTTCTTGCCACCGCCGTGAATTAATAAACCGCAACGATGGTATTAAAACTGGAGTGTTAACAAAGGACTTCAAGGATAATTAATAACACTGTCGCAATTACGCACAGCGAATTAATTAGAATCCTGCTGATGGGATCTTCAATTTATCCGAACTTCTCGACTTGATTCGGTCCTCTGTTAAATTACTCGTCAGAAGATTTACACAATTAATGTTGTTTATCTGCCCATCGCAGAACGCATCTCACCATTATTAATTAATAATTGAGATTTATCGAGATCAACGCTTATTATTTAATTCCGGGCGCACCGCTCTAAACATAATTTAATAACTTCATCTACGGTTAAATTCATTAATATAATCTAACTCGTCATTTATTCACCGGTCAATTATTGTTATTATCATCTGTGTATATGAAAATACGCGTTAGACGCGCACCATTATGTAACCGGTCATTATGATCGTCGGTCCGTGCGTCCACGGAAGCAAACAAAAATTGACCAAGACGAGAAAAGAATTTACAATGTCTTAACAAATCTCAACCACATGCATTTTATCAATTCATATTTCGATAGATTCAATACACAAAAGTCAATAAATGTTAACTAATTTATAATTTTTTTATAAAGATATTTACGTTTTAATTTTCTCATAATTATATATTAACTAATGATTTTTTTCTTTAATTTTTATTAAAAACTATTTTGCTTAATAATTTGATGTATGAAATAATTTATCTTTTGAAAATTTATAAAAACCCATTTTTTTTTGTTAAAATTACCAATGTTTTTTTTCTAAATAATATGTAAAAACCGGTTTATATTTTGTATTAAAAAAAATAAAATATAAAATAATGTAAATGTTTAAAAACAATATTTTAACACTCGGGTTCGTGTCTTATGAGCATTGATGTCTCTATAAATAATGGAAAAAATCAATGATTTCCAATACAATTTTTATTGTAGAAAATAGGTGTTTTGCAAGAATCAACGATAATTATTCCTCTCATCTGTTCAACTGTTGTCAAGAATCTCAGTTAAAATTGATATGTTAACATTAAGCATATAAAATCGGTGACAGTATAAATCTTAATAATTGCTTTAAAGTAAATTCTGCAAAAAATAATGTAAATGTTCTGTGTGTAATCTAAAAAATGTGTAATCTAAAAAATATGGAAAAAAATCAATGATTTCGTATACAAATTTTATTGTATTATTTATTATATATAAATAATATTAAAACAATATCAATATTAATTTATTCCGAATAAGAAATTGAAAAAAATATATAAAAAAATTCATATTTTATTGGATTTTTATGCAAAAAAATATTTTAATAACATCATAAAATAGAGATTTGATTTTATTTGAAATTGTAGCGTTTTCGAAGTTGACGAATTTCGGGATAGTCGCTTATTCGAGCGTTAAAGGTTATTTATAAAAATGTCATTTAGAACCATTTTTATATTAGTTGTTCTTTTGTATTCTATTTATGGAACTCCTATTATTATATTTAATTTAAAATTTCTTAATGTTATTACATAATAATACAGATTCTTGATAATTTGTTACAAATCTTGAAAGTCTTATATTTTGATTTTTGATTTTGATTTTTAAATATTATTTTGCTATTAAAATCTATGAATTATTAATTAGAATTATTGGAATAACATTTAGGAATTAATATCTATTGAAATTATTTGGCCTTTCACGAAACGTATTGGAATTTATAGATCTTAAAGGAGACTTAGAATTATTTATTATTCGAAGCTAATAACTAACAGCGAGTGAATTAAGATGAAAAGGAGATCAACAACAAAAACGTAATATAACATTAACAAAAATTTTGCGGAACTGAAAATATTGCAATTTCCGTAATACAAAAGGAGGTATTCAGTGAAGGAATGATTGAGATATCAAAGAAATAAAGAATGAAAGAAATAAAGAGAGAGAGAAAGAAATAAAGAGATTGTGTTTGCGGCAAAATGACTTTCAAATTTTCAATTCAGTGTTTGCATTATTTTATTATCTGTTATTATGAGTACACATACACATATATACACAGCAAACTCGTTTAGCGGTTAATCCCATTGATAACTAATTATAAAGCGCGAAAGAAATTAAATAAAAGCCAGACACGCAGAGGTTCGCGTCCTGAAAAGAAGAGAACCACTGAGGAGGAAACATGTAGATGTAATTACATCTTCATATAATTATAACTTCTAAAGAAATAAAGAAAAAAAAAGCTTGGCGTACTCAATAGTGCGTTTGTTATATAAATATATTTGATATAATGGTTTGTAAGTTTTGTTGTTCTCTGTTACGCAATGCGTTACGATAGACGTATTGATTGATTGAGGATGAGTGCGTTGGGTGTAAATTAATTGATATTTTTTTTCTGTTGTTGCTGAGTAGTTTTCTTTAGTGATTTGGCACGTTGCGTTAAGTTACGTAATGTAATACGAGTCGTTGCGGCGGGGTGTGAGCCGGTGCGTAAAATCGTCGGAGCGTGCCGCTCTTCTCCCGGTCGTTATGTAAGTAAGTAGGTAGTGTGGTGGAGTATATAGTATAGTATAGGATGGGTAGTGGTGTAGTTCGGTGCAAGATGACGCCTGTCTGCATGGCTGGTGGAGGCTCTGAACCGGGACGCCCCTAATTGTAAACGAGCGGCCTAATGATAATTTAAAGGACTGGCGCGTGTCGTCCCGCCGTCAATTCAATCGCCGCCTCCAACGTCATTCCAGCAAAATGCGACAGCATATGGTATTACTGGTAAAATTAAAACACACTACGTAAAATGACCCATGTTAACCTTGCGCTACCATCGAGGAAACCGGAGAAAACATTATTATCCTGGACAATTATTTACGACCTTTACCACCAGAATTATCCATATAAATAATAGTTTTACAATAGGAAATAAATTGGAAGAAAATTAACCACTATATATTAGTATCAAACTGAATGCTTATTTAAATTAAACTAAACAAAAATTTATGTAATTTAATTTATATTTATACAATTTAAATTTAATTAAATTTAATATTAAATTATGTAAATAAAATTATCAGAAAAGTTTTGAAAGCAACATTTTATGAATAGATTATCGTGAGATAAAAAATTGTGAAAAATTATCTTTTTTTCCGTTTTGCTTTTAAAACTTTCCAAACTTTTGTTATATACGTATTTATAGATTGGTTTATATTAATCCTGTTATCAATTTAATTACTTTTATTTTATAGTTAAAAACATTAAATTGTGAACTTATACAATAATTTAAACAAGAATTTTCAAAGAATTTTTTAAATATAGTTAAAATGTTTTTACAATTCTTTCAAATCTTTCATACTTTATAAAATTATTATTTGTATTTGTAAGAAAATATTTCGTTGCAGATCTTAACAAATTATATAATATTTGACTTTTTCTGTAATGTATATTTTTTAATAATTATTATATGGTAAATTGTGTTTTTTCAATTCTTTTAAATATTTCATACTTTATAAAATTATTGTTCGTAATTGTAATTGTAAGTAAATATTGCGTTGTAAATCTTAACAAATTATATAATATTTGACTTTTTCTGTATTGTTAATTTTTTAATAATTACTGTAAGGTAAATTATGTATTTTCAATTCTTATAAATATTTTATAATTTATAAAATTATTGTTCGTATTTGTAAGGAAATATTGCGTTGTAGATTTTAACAAATTATATAATATTTGACTTTTTCTGTATTTTTTTAAAATTTTTTAATAATTACTATAAAATAAATTGTTTTTTCAATTCTTTTAAATATTTCATAATTTATAAAATTTTGATTTGTATCTGTAAGAAAATATTGCGTATAATATTTGACATTTTCTGTATTGTTTATTTTTTAATAAGACGAAATTTTTATATTCAAAAATAATTTTCTTAAACAATTATTTTATTTGATAATTTTTCAAAACCTTTTCATTTAAAACATTTTATTTATAAGATTACTAATAAATTAATTTGTAATTATTGAACTTCTAGATTTAAAAAACTGTATTGGTCATCCAATTAAATATTAAATGCAGGGTTTGTTGCTTAACTTTTTAAATTATCAAAAGATATAAATAATTTTACTTTTGAAATAATTGCAGTTTTTTTTTGTAAATTATTTAATTTTGGACTTGGATAATTTGCTAAACTATTTAAGCTGTCAAAAGTAATTAATAGTTTTATTAATTACATTATAATTTTAATTAATTTCATTGATTACAGTTAAGTAACACGAATTAGTTTTTTTTTTAGCGTAATGTTGTCGTCCTTGTTGATGATGGTGTACCGTGCTGCAGCTTTGAAATGGATACAGTCCACATACATTTTTTTTTTCGTAGTTATTTCGAGCCGCGTGACCCGCAATTCTGTTTGAAAAGTGTTTCTTGTATATTAACTTGCACGTCGTAAAGTGTCGGAATAATGCGATCTCGTGGAATGTTTACTATGTGGCTTAGTTTCCCTACCAGATTTGTCATCGTGAAAATATCCTCTTCCTTATTCTCGCACCGCTACAACAAAAAGCATCATTATTTTTACTTTCAAATATTCAATTCAAAATTTTTATTCTTAATCAAAATTTAGTAAATTTACATAGAAATTCATTCATAATAAACTGTTTCCATTTGGTTTGTAATTAGTTTTAAAATGCTTAAAAAAATGTAGTATTACGACTCAATACTCTAATTTTATATTATCTTCAGATTTGTTTTTATTATTGATTAGTTGTGGAAATTGTGATTAATTTTTATTATTATATTGTGTAATAAATTATTGTAATTTGCTGATACGTAAATAAAAT
The DNA here is from genome assembly GCA_963457615.1 of Nicrophorus investigator. Taxonomy (NCBI): domain Eukaryota; kingdom Metazoa; phylum Arthropoda; class Insecta; order Coleoptera; family Silphidae; genus Nicrophorus; species Nicrophorus investigator. The sequence goes on along the minus strand of OY735142.1, from coordinate 6,453,013 downwards.
ATTAGAAGGTATTTAATGAAGAGATGGAAATAAATCATTTCTGATAATCTATTAGATCGTGTTTAATGATTATTAAATCATTAGCAGCGATCGAGGCACGTTTTTGCGGGAGATGAGAGAAATAAGTAAATAAATATAGAAAAGGAAGGATGGTGTTGCAAAGTCTTTGACGGCGGCAGCGGGAATGTATTAAAATATGCAAGAAGTGTCCGTTTACACAGGTAAAAGTAAATAAGGAGGCAAAACGTAAATAATGAAGGAAGGATTGGTTCGCGTATTAAATATGCAAAGAGCGTATTGAAAATCGTCGTGAGCGGATCTGGCCGCGAAAATCTATAATCAACGCGTAGGAAAACGCAATAGGTACTAATTGCATAAATCATTGGAAACGATAAAGTGCTTTTAGTACCATCATTACGGATGGCTTCGCCAAACAAAATAACACGATGTAGAAGACACGCTGCACATGCCGACCAACGGAATATAGTTTATATATGTTTGTGTGAGCAATGCTTTGGTGGTGGCGATGATGATGATGATGATGATCATGAGTCGACGTCGGCGGCTTTTAGTTAGATTCAACGAATTCTCCTCGACCTAGGTCAACGACAATTTTAACAACACTTAAAACATGCAAATGAAAGCTAATTACAACGCACTTAATCGCCTTTATAATTTACTACGTTTCTGATTGCGTAAGAAAAATCTTTAAATTAACGGAACTACTACTTACGATGATCTCCAATTTTTTTTTTAATATTTATTTAATACTTCTGAATGATCCGATCAATTTTTAGAAATAATAAATAAACAAGAAATAAACAAGATTTTTTGTTACAAATTTCATCAACCTCCAATTTTTTAATCACGAATTCTGATTTTGTCATTTTATTACTTGGATAATTCTAATTAAAGACACTAAATTTTATCAAAATCCATTGATTCGTTTAAAAAATTTAGAAAAAAAATCGACACAAAAGTATCGTTTTATTTTTGAAATACAAGAACCTATAGTTTTATGGAAAAAAATTATAAGAACTGTATGGTTTTATTTATTATTGAAAATAAATGTTATTTTGATGAATATTAATATCTAAATTAATTTAGTCAAAAGAAAAATAAAATTTAATCAACCCCAAAAAAAAAATACACAAGGGTTAAATTACAAAAATTTTAAAAATTATTTTTTTAAGCTTAGATAATGTAAAAATTATAATGTAGCCATTTTATTACTTGGATTACTCTAAGTGAGTGTACAAAATTTTATCAAAATCTACTGATTCGTTTAAAAAGTATTAAAAAAAATCGACACAAAAGTATCGTTTTATTTTTGAAATACAAGAACCTATAGTTTTATGGAAAAAATCATAAGAACTGTATGGTTTTATGTATTATTGAAAATAAATATTATTTTGATGAATATTAATATCTAAATTAATTTAGACTCAAGAATAATAAAATTTAATCAACCCAAAAAAAAAATACACAAGGGTTGAATTTCGAAAATTTCAAAAAATATTTTTTTAAGCTTAGATAATGTAAAAATTATAATGTACCCATTTTATTACTTCCATTACTTTGAGTAAGTGTACAAAATTTTATCAAAATCCATTGATTCGTTTAAAAAATATAAAAAAAAATCGACACAAAAGTATCGTTTTATTTTTGAAATACAAGAACCTATAGTTTTATGGAAAAAATCATAAGAACTGTATGGTTTTATGTATTATTGAAAATAAATGTTATTTTGATAAATATTAATATCTAAATTAATTTAGACTAAAGAATAATAAAATTTAATCAACCCCCAAAAAAAAAGGGTTGAATTTTGAAAATTTCAAAAAATATTTTTTTAAGCTTAGATAATGTAAAAATTATAATGTACCCATTTTATTACTTCGATTACTTTGAGTAAGTGTACAAAATTTTATCAAAATCCATTGATTCGTTTAAAAGATATTAAAAAAAAATCAACTGAAAAGTATCGCTTTATTTTTTTAAATACAAGCACATAATTTTGTATAAAAAAAATCATAAAAAAATCTGAACGGCTTTATGGATTATTGAAAATAAATGTTATTTTGAAGAATATTAATATCTAAATTAATTTAGTCAAAAGAAAAATAAACTTTAATCAACCCCAAAAAAAAAATACACAAGGGTTAAATTACAAAAATTTAAAAAATTATTTTTTTAAGCTTAGATAATGTAAAAATTATAATGTAGCCATTTTATTACTTGGATTACTCTAAGTGAGTGTACAAAATTTTATTAAAATCCATTGATTTGTTTAAAAAATATTAAAAAAAATCGACACAAAAGTATCGTTTTATTTTTGAAATACAAGAACCTGTAGTTTTATGGAAAAAATCATAAGAACTGTATGGTTTTATGTATTATTGAAAATAAATGTTATTTTGATGAATATTAATATCTAAATTAATTTAGACTCAAGAATAATAAAATTTAATCAACCCAAAAAAAAAATACACAAGGGTTGAATTTCGAAAATTTCAAAAAATATTTTTTTAAGCTTAGATAATGTAAAAATTATAATGTACCCATTTTATTACTTGGATTACTCTAAGTAAGTGTACAAAATTTTATCAAAATCCATTGAACCTATAGTTTTATGGAAAAAATCATAAGAACTGTTTTATGGTTTTATGTATTATTGAAAATAAATGTTATTTTGATAAATATTAATATCTAAATTAATTTAGACTCAAGAAAACTAAAATTTAATCAACCCCAAAAAAAAAATACATAAGGGTTGAATTACAAAAATTTAAAAAAATATTTTTTTAAGATTAGATAATGTAAAAATTATAATGTTGCCATTTTATTACTTCGATTACTCTAAGTGAGTGTACAAAATTTTATCGAAATCCATTGATTCGTTTAAAAAATCGACACAAAAGTATCGTTTTATTTTTGAAATACAAGAACCTATAGTTTTATGGAAAAAATCATAAGAACTGTATGGTTTTATGTATTATTGAAAATAAATGTTATTTTGATGAATATTAATATCTAAATTAATTTAGACTCAAGAATAATAAAATTTAATCAACCCCCAAAAAAAAATACACAAGGGTTGAATTTCGAAAATTCCAAAAAATATTTTTTAAGCTTAGATAATGTAAAAATTATAATGTTGCCATTTTATTACTTGGATTACTCTAAGTAAGTGTACAAAATTTTATCAAAATCCATTGATTCGATTAAAAGATATTAGAAAAATCGACTGAAAAGTATTGCTTTATTTTTTTTAAATATAAGCAAGTATTTTTGTATGGAAAAATCTTAAAAAAAAATTAGAAGACTTTATGGATTATTGAAAATAAATATTATTTTGAAAAATAATAATATCTAAAATAATTTAGTCTAACGAAAAATAAAATTTAATTAACCCTCAAAAAATAATTAGACAGTGTTGAATTTCCAAAATTGAAAAAATATATTTTTTTAACTACAAATTATGTAGAAATTCTAATTACGTTATTTTATTGCTTGGATAATTCTAATTAAACTTACTAAATTAAAATTCGTTGATTTGTTTGTAAAATATTACAATAATTCAAATGAAAATAGGCGATTTTATTATTTATATATTTTAGTAATGAAAAAATAATAAGTTCTAACCCGTTTTTCAAAATATATTAATTTAATATCAAGAATATAAAATGTTCTAAGAATTGAAATTTGGACTAGGGAACTTTTAAAATTTTATCGATATGTAACGAAACGTTTAGATAATATTAATATTTTTAGTAGAAAAATAACAGTATTTTTAGAAGTAAATGAAAATTATTTCATGTATATTAAAATTATGATTATTCTATAACAGTTTAGTTTATTTTTATAAATATTATTTTTGAAAAATAAATATATTGACAATATTAAATTATATTATTATTATGTGAAACTAATAAGAAATAACATTTTATAATTAATCATAATTAATGTTGCGCAAGGTAAAATACGCTTTTAAAATAACTGCACTGACCGCGTAAGTTCGATAAAACGTTAGTTTTAACGCGATTCCATCTTAAAAGAATCCGCTGACCACTGAGGACTCGCATATGGTATTTTACGATGTCCGTGAAGATAAGACCGACCAATTTTGTCATGCAACAAGTTATATAAATATTTTATGACCGCAATAAATCCTATACTTCTTCGAACATAGATTATTTCCCATTATTTTAAATGCAATTTTAGGAAACGTATTTGTGTCACTCATTTGATTTCTCTCACAACCAAATTTGAACTTTTGCACTGATATAATAATTGGGTGGAATGTAAATATTATTAATTATGATGTCTCAGTCACCCATCGTGCGTTGTTTAACTATTTAATAATGATGTTAGTGGATGATGATGGATGTCTTCATCGGACGTGCATCCAAGAGAGTTCCGGAAACAGAGATACACGTAATTAAAATGCGTACCGCGTCTCGTACTCGGCAATTAACGAAGCGTTTCCGGTTTACGTGAAAGCTTAATTATTTAATTTAAAAAAAGGAACAAACTATCGATCGTGCGTGATAGGTGCAAAAGTCAATATGCGGAAGAGTAAATAAACATAACCGTAAATTACGTGATCCGATGATACCTGTGTGAAATGTGTCAAGCTCGTGGTGGAGCGAGAACGTCTTCACTTGCTGCGAAGGGCGTTTCCTCTCAATCGAGTCGAGTGAGGTGCCGACAAATATGAACATTTCATTGAGTGAACAGGAATTACGCAAATATGAATTAAATTGCTCAGTCAGTTAGCTTATTATTAATTAAGCTCGCACGGGTGAGCGAGTGCAATCAATTAATTAAGAGCGTACGGTCGTATTGTTTCTTTTTCTTGTTGCTTTATTTTGCTTTTCACGCGAGTAAACAGCTCCATATTAGGAACGAAAATCCAATCTATATGTATTGAGAGAAGCAATTCATCGACTTATCCTAACAAACCGATTCAATACAATTTATAAAGAAAATCAAAATTTTATAGTTTGTTTCTAATAAGGAATATTAACGTTACCTAATTTCGTCTCATATAGTAGACGAAATTATGTCTGTCCATATAAAGTCTACTTAAATTAAATTAATTTATTTTAGTAATTTAAGTTAAGATATTTTATCTTGTGTTAACTATACTTTAATTAAGTTGAGTTAGATTAACAAAAAATATTTTCAATTACGTTTCATGAAAAGTACATTTTATTTAAGTCAACTTATGAGAAGTATACTTAAATTAAGTCATCTCATGTTAACTTTACATCAATTAAGTTATTTTGAGTTTGAGCAATTTAAGTTGAATTAGTTTGGAAAAATTGTTTTAAATGTGTTAACTATACTTAAATTAAGTAGTGTTAGAGCTCAACGTAAATTATTTTAAAATAAATCACATTATTTTAACTTCATGTTAAATTTACATCAATTTAGTTATTTCAAGTTTGAGCAATTTAAGTTGAGTTAGTTGGGCAAAATACTTTTTGTGTTAACTATCCTTAAATTAAGTCTACTTAAATTAAATTAATTTATGTTATTAATTTAAGTTGAGTTAGTTTGTTAAAGTTCATCTTACGATAATTATACTTAAATTAAGCTGAGTTAGCTTAACATAAATTAGTTTCAAGTACGTTTCATGAAAAGTATATTTTATTTAAGTCATCTTATGTTAAGTATATTTAAATTAAGATATTTCATGTTAATTTTTTACGTCAATTAAGTTATTTTGAGTTTTAGAAATTTAAGTTCAGTTAGTTTGGCAAAATTGTTTTAAATTAGTTAAGTATACTTAAATTAAGTAATGTTAGCTCAACGTAAATTATTTTAAATTAAATCAAGAGAATTAAACTTCATGTTAAGTTTACATAAATTAAGTTTTATCAAGTTTGAGCAATTTAAGTTGAGTTAGTTGGGCAAAATACTTTTTGTGTTAACTATCCTTAAATTAAGTCTACTTAAATTAAATTAATTTATGTTATTAATTTAAGTTAAGTTAGTTTGTTAAAGTTTGTTAAATTAAGTTGAGTTAGCTGAACATAAATTAGTTTCAATTACGTTTCATGAAAAGTATATTTTATTTAAGTCATCTTATGTGAAGTATATTTAAATTAAGATATTTCATGTTAATTTTACGTCAATTAAGTTATTTTGAGTTTGAGCAATTTAAGTTGAGTTAGTTTGGCAAAATTGTTTGAAATGAGTTAAGTATACTTAAATTAAGTAATGTTAGCTCATCATAAATCATTTTAAATTAAATCAGATTATTTAAAAGTCGTTTTATGTAATGTATATTTAAATGAAATCATCTTATGTGAAGTATACTTAAATTAAGTCATCTTATTTATATCATGTTATTTTAAGTTTAAACAATTTAAGCTCAGTTAGTTTGACAAAATTAATCTCATGTTAACTAAACTTAAATTAAGTTGTGTTAGCATAACATAAATGACTTTACATTAAATCAAGTTATTTAAACTAAGTCATCTTATGTGAAGTAAATAAGACATTTCAAGATAAGTTTTAATGAATGTAACTATTTTAAGCTTGAGCAATTTAAGTTGAGTTAGTTTGCAAAATTCTTCATGATAAATATTAGCTTAACATAAATTATATTAAATTAAATCAAGTTACTTAAACTAAGTCGTTTTATGTAAATATAAGTTAAGTCATCTTAAGATAAGTCTATACAAATTAAGTTATTTTAAGGTTGAAAAATTTAAGTACAGTTACTTTGACAATATTCATAGTGTCTTAACTATTCTTGAATTAAGTTTAACTTAAAATATAATTAATTTAAGTCATATTAAGTTAAATTTTTATAAATTAAGTTATTTAAAGTTTGAACAATACAAAATTTGTTTTACAAAATTAATCTAGTATTAGCTATACTTAAATTAAGTTGAATTAAATTAATATCAACTATTTAAATAAAATCAAAAGAAGTTATGCTAAGTATACTTAAATTAATAATAATAAAAGTGCATCTGTGTTTTTTTATATTTTTTACATTGAATATTAATATTTAAATCTTTACTATTTAGTTTTGTCTAATTACTATATTTTGATTTATTAGTGAAGCTAATTGAATAATTGAAATTTTCTAATTTAATTGACAGATTTCAATTATTTTGTTCTATTAATAAAAAAATAATTTGAATTATAATATGAAATGAACGATTACGTACATATAACAATGTTTTGTAAGTGGACTGTTTCATTCGATCCGGGTAAATGTACTTCTTAGAAAATAATGCGAATGCAAGTGCATTCAATTGGCGTTTCCGGATTGTAGAAAATGTGAAAGTTTATTAATTATTGCGGGAAATTGCAACAAAAAGAAAAAAATAAATAAATAAGAGAGGAAAAAATAAAATACATATAGAATTGCAATCCATGTATTATTATACAGAAACAGGAATCCGTTTAATTGCACCCAATTACTTAAGTCGACGTTTACCGCAGACACATAAATATGAACAAAACAGTCGTCGTTCCGTCGTCCTATATTTACATCAAATTAAATCACAGTTTAATTATTTTCTTACATAATTTATTTTTTTATATAGTATTATTACGGTTAATCGGTTCCGTCAATATATAAATATAACTAAATAATTACAAATTTAAAAATAGGTTTGTTAAATAGAAAAAAAATAAATTATTTTTGCAATTAAAATTTTCATTTAATGATAAAGTGTGAATATTAAGTAAATGGGAAATAAATTAAGTTATTTTTATGATTAGAGGATGGAATTGCTTTTGGTCAATCATGTTGAAGCGCACGTACGATGCGCGGAATGCGGTATTTTATTTAAACATTCGTGCAAATAGCGAATTTGCGCAAAAATCGTGTGTAGTTGGTATGCGGTGCGTGTGCGTGTATGTCATCTGGTGCTTCGTATAAGGTCATAAGTGTGTTCACTTTAATTTGTTTGAAGTGATAATGGAATCTTGTTGTTGATTTTCGAATGCCGTTTTTCCATTTTCCCCTTTTTATTTTTCTTGTTTCAGTAGGAAAGTGAGCGTAATGGAGGAGCTCCATTACTATGTTTATACACAATTATTTAAACACGTATTCAGGAATTCATTTTTTAAATCCATCATAGAAGATATTTCAAAAAACCAAAACCGAATTTTATAATTTCCTTCATTTTTCCTTAAGAAAATTGTACTTTCTTTATTAATTTTTGTATCATTGATGTATCAACTTAATAAATCAATAAAAAAAATAATTAAAAGAAATTTTTTATTCTGAAAAAAAATATTATAATCCTGATGGAAATGATGTAGTCTATAAAATAAAAATTAAAAAATTAATTCCCGGGATTCTCGAGAAAATTGTAAAAGTAATCAAATCTTAAAACTACTTTATGTTAAATTTAAGTATTAATATAATAAATATTTCATAATAATAAAAAAATATATATAATTAGTATAAAATCAATGGAAATAAATTAAAAATGATTTTTTTTTTCTAATTTATAAATAAATTTTATATTTTGAATGGAAATCAATAACATTTTTAGATAATTAAAAAAAATAAAAATCCCTGGATTCTTGGAAAAAATATTATGTTAATCAAATCTTAAAACTACTTTAAAATATACGTTTTTATTAAGAAATTATTGTTTTCTTAATAAAATCGTACTTTTTGTTAAATTTATTTCGCAACATAATACATACTTCTTAATTATAAAAAATGTATATAATCAATATAAAATCAATGGAAATAAATTGAAAACGATTTTTTTATATTTCTTTATATTCCAATGGAAATAATGTAGTCAATCAAAATTTTATATAATTAAAAAAAATATAAAATTCCCTGGATTCTCGGGAAAATTATTATATTAATAAGAGAAAAAAAAATGTAATCAAATCTAAAAACTACTTTAAAATACACGTGTTAATAAAGAAAAATATAAAAGTAAATTACGTTTAAAGTGTTTTTTAGAGAAGATTTACAGTTTATTTACAAATTACTCGCGTTTAAACACGTATTCAGGAATTCATATTTTTGATACTTATTTTCTAAATCTATCATAGGAGATAATTCCAAAAATTAAAACCAAATTTTATAATTTTCTTCAGTATTAAATCGATGGAAATAAATTGAAAATTAATTTATTATATTTCTTTCCTATATTATAAATAAAATGTTAGATAATTAAAAAAAATAAAAATCCCGGAATTCTCGGGAAAATGATTATATTATTAATAGGAGAAAAAAATGTAATCAAATCTAAAAACTACTTTAAAATACACGTGTTTATAAAGAAAAATATAAAAGTAAATTACGTTTAAAGTGTTTTTTTAGAGACGATTTACAATTTATTGAAAGAGTACTCGTGTATGGTTGAAGATGTTTCCGCTTTATTAATTGTCGAGTGTCTCAATATTTATACGGATATTTAAGTGGCGATTGTGGTTGGAATCATTGAAATTTATAAGACGACGCCACGAGTACTGAAGCATTTCAAAATGTTAATTGGACAGAGAATTGGAATCTGGGAAATTGCGAGATGCGCGGCGGCGGCGGCCTTCATTTAATTGTTAATCTTCATAACTTTCAATTACGATTTTCGAATTAACAATTAGAGGTACTTTCTTGGACTTGAATTAGCCGTATTAATTTATGATTCTTATACTTTTTCATTCTAAGATTGTCAATCTTAAATTTATTCATTCATGATTTTTTTTTAAAGAAAATGAGCTGTATTACGTAATTAATAGTAAAATTTTTAAATTATATATAGAATTTTTAGATGGAATTAAACTGAAAAGGAATATTTATTATTATATTGCATCTGCTATTAATAATATTGCACAAATGCATCTCATAACTTACAGTAAAGCCATAAAAACAGAAATATGTATTCCCAAGTTTATGGGTTTCCAGGTTGGAAATAGAGTCGACCTAATCCCATTAACGTCAGCGTTTATCAAGTTCTCCCCTTTGATGGAGCGAAGAAATATTTCATCATCGGGGTTGTTCCTCCACAGATAATTATAGTTTTCGGATTATTTAATTGCACGTTTTTCCATCATCCATTTTAATATTTTTTTGACAACTTTATCGTTTCGAAATTGCTGAAACCTATCAACGGTTGTCGCCTTAATTGTAGGTCTCCGTATACTAATTTTGCATTAAACAGACACTTGGTATGAGAAAGGGTAATCATCTCGTGTTAATCATTGCACAATGCTCGGGGATTCGCGGCAAAAACGTGTGACCGTTTAATGAGAATACGCCGCCGCAGTCGCCGCCGCCACCGACGGTCGGTCGGTCGGTTAAAAGGTGACGAGACAATGAATGATTTACGCAATTCATAACGAATTCTTTGTCAGACTGAAAAAAATGTAATTGAATCAAGTAAGAAATTCATTGCCGCTCGTAATTGAACCTAAACGTACTTTGCACGTGACGTTTTCCTGTCACTCTACTAAAAATATTAATTATTGTTTTTTTTCTCTAGTTACTATAGTTACTCGTCTCATATTGGCATATGAAACGAGTAACCATAGCAACAACATGCTCAAGATTATTTTTATTGTATGTAATGATGCATTCTTACTCTATCTGAAAATTGACTTAAATATCAGATTTAAACTTATACAGATTTTTCAAGAACTGTCAATAGCGAAAGTGCTGTATATTATTGTGGATTCTTGTCAAAGCTTTATTAAAAAAAAAGATTTTTAACCAGAACTTATTTTGCTCTCTGACAAGCATATGACAACCAATGACAGCTACGTCATCAAATGAGTAACCATAGCAACAACATGCTCAAGATTAGTTTTATTGTATGTAATAGTGAATTCTTACTGTATCTGAAAATTGACTTAAATATCAGGTTTAAACTGATACGGATTTTTCAAGGACTATCAAAAGCGAAAGTGAAAATTATTGTGGATTAATGTCAAAGCTTCAATGACGTTTGACAGCTGCGTCTGAAAAAGTCTGGTGGCGTCTCAATAAGAAAAATCAATGACTACGTCACCACAATCTTGCAAAAGTGTAATCTCATGTGTAAATAATAGGGCGGATATATCCGCCGCATAACCGTAAAGCATTAATATCTAGTTGGTTATATTAATTGATTATGATAGTTATATACTGTATTTTCAAGTATTAAACAAAAGTTAATAAAATTAATTAGGTTATAAATGCAGCAATCTTTGTACATTCTCATAAAAAAAATATTTTCAATTTATTAAAAAAATACTTGAAAAATCAATTAACGTTACAATTGAATTTAAAAGTTTGATTCCAATTAATTAAACATTTTAAAACTAAACTAAATTAAAATTGTCACTATTATGAAAATTTTATTCTTCATACTACAAAATCCATTATTTTATACGTGACTCAACATTTTTTCTTCATTTTCCAATATTGTAATTTTACGTAATAATTTTAAACAACATTTTGAAATAAAAATAAAATATTTATGAATATTTCCAAGTGATTTTTAATGTTTTTTTTTGCATCTTTCATTTCAAAATATTTGATTAATTACGTAAATTTTGAGCTGTTCATTTTTAAATTATTTTTTTACATTTTGAAAAATTTAATTTATTTATTTTATTTATTTATTAATATTACGTAAATATTGAGCTCTAATTTCAATATACGTTATTTCTAAATTAAATAACTTTAAAGCAAATATTTGTGAATTTTTGTAATTGCTCTTTAATATTTTAAAAATACATCAGAAAAATTATTACGTAAATATTAGTAAAATTTATTTTAACAAATATTTGTTACTTTTTGTACTTTTATTATTATTTTCAAAATACTGATGAGAAATGTTGAATATTTACTTTTTTTGTCAATAAATAGATTTAGTAAATATTTATACAATACAATTTGAGTTTTTACTAAAAATAGTTTCTCTTTATTTCTAGAAATTTATTTTATTTTTCTTTGTTCGCATTTGAAAAGCTGAATAGAATCGAACATGTTCCATTGGCTGTATTCTATAAATAATGAAGTTGTAACATAAATGTAGCTCAATTAGAGAGTCGGCCGATGTTTGCCTCTTCTGCCAACAACACAAATCTCAAATCATCATCGAAATGTAATGTAAAGTAAAATTTACAGCAAGTTTCTACTTGATTTATAATCCACAGAATTCATTTCATCTAACACACTTCTGCACTTTCCTGCGCTAAATAATTTGCACTTCTTTTTCTAAAATAAAAATAAATCAATAAAATTCTTCTTCCAATATTATCATCAAGTCCATTTTAGAATTTCAAAACCACACCTGTACACGGAAAACCTCGTTCCTCGTTCACATTGAAATTCCAACATTCTTCCTTTTATGATCACATTATCATCACACAAAGTATATTGGAAACAGTTTTCAAATTAAAAGCTTCGTTATTTTCATTTTCTTGTTTTGATTTTCTGTGGGAGTGATTATGAATGAAAATCATTTATAATTAATACCGAATTGTAAAATGTTCGTTAATTAAATCTCTTTAATCGTTTCGTAATGCGAAAAGCATAAATATCCTGACATGCATTTCCTTACAAAACGGCGCCGAAGCTGCCGTGGCCGAATCTTTTCGATGCAATTAATCGGCATTATGCGCGAGGAGAGCATTAATAAATGTACATTTAATTCGAACGAAAAATAAATCAATAATTAAATTAATATTACCATTCACACGGTTACAGTTATGCCCACAGCTCAGCTCCATTTACCGGAGCCATTAGTGTATTTCTTTTTTTTATTATTATTATTATCTTTGCTTCGGGTCGGATTCATCAATTCACTCACTATCTCTTCTCCGTTTTACATCACTGACTTACAATAACTCAAGCAACTATTAAATACTATTTATAATTAGTAGTGTTACTTTAGTTTATTTCTCTAAGTTTCTATGAAAAGCAACTTCTTGGCTTGTTTCTAAAAAATCTAAATATCTACACAATACACATTAATAGCATAGTTTTTAAGATATAATGAGAAGAAAAACTTATAAAAAATACTTGGTGATAATTCGAGTAAGCGGTTCCGCAAATATTAAAAAAATTACAATTAAAAGTTTACTTGGAAATAATTTTGATAATAACTTAAAAAATCCCTCGATTAGTGCGGGTAAGGTTTCCAACAATATCCAGCGCTGTTTGAAACCGGACTAATTGAACTGATAAAATAAACTGATACAGTAAAAGAGATTTGACTCTATAAAGGAAAAAATGATTATTTATATACAAAACTAAAGGGTTTCACCTATTTTCTGCACTGTTTGAAACCGAACTAATTGTGGAACTAAAAATATACTAAATAAACTACACTAAACTTGGATAAAGAAAAAAAAAGATTATTTATATATAAAAAATGAAACGGTTCCGTTTATATTCCGCACTGTTTGAAACTGATCAAATTTAAACAAAATAAACTACATTAAAAGAGACTTGATTGTATAAAATAAAAAAAGTAGTATTTATGAATCAAAAGTTTACATAATTATTAATAGTAAACTGCTACTTAAATATAATTATCAAAAAAAAAATAAAAAGTTTACTTTGTCATAATTTTGATAATAATTTCAGAAATAGTTTGAATTGTATGTGTAAGTAGTTCCTGGGTTGTTTGAAACTTGATTAATCGAAGAACTAAATATATACTAAATAAACTACACTAAAAGAGACTTGACTAAGTAAAAAAATGATCATTTATGTATCAAAAACGAAGATATCCACATTAATGTAAGTTTATTAGATATAATTACAATTTTGTCATAATTTTGATACAATTACAGAAATAGTTCGTATAGTGTGGATAAATAGTTTTGCCAATTTCCTGCACTGTTTGAAATCGGACTAATTGAGAAACTATATATATAAACTAAATGAATCACATTAAAAGAGACTTCAAAGTATAAATGGAACAAAATATCATTAATCTATCAAAAATAAAAATATATATTACACAATATACATAAATAAACATAAAAAGTTTACTTTATCATAACTTCGATAATAACTTTAAAAATATCTCGTATAGTGCGGGTAAATGCTCCGGAATTATCCCGCACTATTTGAAACTGAAAATTAATTGAGGAATTATTTATATCTCAATAAACTATACTAAAAGAAACTTGATGGTATAAAGCGAAAAAAATATCATGAATGTAACAAAAATAAAAATATTCACATAAAATACATAAGCAAACATAAAAAGTTTATTTTATCATACATTTTATAATAACTTTATAAATACCTCGTATAGTACGGGTAAATGTTCTGGAATTATCCCGCACTATTTGAAACTGAAAATTAATTGAGAAACTATTTATATCTCAATAAACTATACTTGAATGTAAAAATGGAAAAAATATCATAAATGTATCAAAAATAAAAATATTCATACAATCTTTATAAGTAAACATAAAAAGTAAACCACACTAAAAAAGACTTAATGTATCAAAAATAAAAATATACAAACAATACACATAAATATCAGTTTATTAATTATATAAAAAATAAACATAAAAAGTTTACTTAAACATAATTTTTCATAATAACTTTAGAAACACCTCGTATAGTGCGGGTAAATGATCCAGAATTATCCTGCACTATTTAAAACTGGATTAATTGAGGAACTAATTATATCTCAATAAAAAACACTAAAAGAGATTAGACGTATAAAGCGAAAAAAAATAATTAATTATGAATCAAAATTGAAAATTGATTAATATCAGTTTATTAGATATAATTACAAAAAAAATACATAAGAAGTCCATTTTGCGATAAATTTGATACAAATACTGCAATAGTTCATATATTGCGGGTAAGCGGTTTCGTCAATTTCCTGCGCTGTTTGAAATGTTTGAAACCGGACTAATCGAGGAACTATATACAAACTAAATAAACCACACTAAAAAAGACTTAATGTATCAAAAATAAAAATATACAAACTATACACATAAATATCAGTTTATTAATTATATAAAGAATAAACATAAAAAGTTTACTTAAACATAATTTTTGATAATAACTTTAGAAACACTTCGTATAGTGCGGGCGATCCATAATTATCCCGCACTATTTAAAACTGGATTAATTGAGGAACTAATTATATCTCAATAAAAAACACTAAAAGAGATTAGACAGTTTAAAGCGAAAAAAAATAATTAATTATGAATCAAAATTGAAAATTCATTAATATCAGTTTATTAGATATAATTATAAAAAAAATACTTAAAAAGACCATTTTGTAATAAATTTGATACAAATACTGCAATTGTTCGTATAGTGCGGTTAAGCGGTTTCGTCAATTTCCTGCGCTGTTTGAAAATCGGACTAATCGAGGAAAGATATTCAAACTAAATAAACCACACTAAAAAAGACTTAATGTATCAAAAATAAAAATATACAAACAATACACATAAATATCAGTTTATTAATTATATAAAGAATAAACATAAAAAGTTTACTTAAACATAATTTTTGATAATAACTTTAGAAATGATCCAGAATTATCCCGCACTATTTGAAACTGGATTAATCGAGGAACTAAATATATAGTAAATAAACCACACTAAAAAAGACTGTATAAAGTGAAAAAAAAGATCATTTAAAAATGTATGAAAATATCCAGATATAATTACAAAAAAATAAATGTAAAAAGGTGACCTGATTATAATTTTGATATTTACTTAAGAAATACCGGACTAATCAAAGAAATTATCATTTATGTATTAAAATCGTTTAAATAATAATTATTTTATTGATTGTATAAATATATAAAGTTTAGGTATATATAACGAAAATTCAAAAAGTATTTTTTTTTTGTACTTTTTTTATAATGGTTTATTCAATTTATAATACCAAAAAATATGAAACCGAGGAAGCACCAGGATAAAACCTGAAAAAGAACTGAAAGAATATTTCCATTTTGGAAAGTATCTTAATTTATAGTAATTCCCAAACTTGGAAAATCATCAAATCATCATCTTAAAGATCAATCAGTTTAATACTAATTATATCCAAAGTTTTAGAAATTATAGGCCTAATACTCCAGGGAAATAATATATTCTTGGAACATCACTTTTGAAGACAAATAATAATGTATGGCAAATTTATAAGATACTTACTTCTTTTACATT
The DNA here is from genome assembly GCA_963457615.1 of Nicrophorus investigator. Classification (NCBI taxonomy): domain Eukaryota; kingdom Metazoa; phylum Arthropoda; class Insecta; order Coleoptera; family Silphidae; genus Nicrophorus; species Nicrophorus investigator. Next base: position 6,436,882 of record OY735142.1, on the reverse strand, counting down.
ACATTTTTTGTATCTAATTGATTATTCCGGATTAAGTTACAAGAAGAAAGCTTCAACTTATTTCCAACTGGATCTGATTATATTCACATCCTAACATCTAACAAAATAATTGTTGCGAAATGCAGATGACACAGCATTAATATTATGTGATAACAATCCAAAATATAAAAGTTTACAAAAAAAAATACTTAATGTCCTTTTTGTAAATAAAAATTATCTAGTTTAATAAATACACCTATTAGAAAAATTAATTGTAACAAATATAATAAAAACATTAAGTAATTTATTATTAAAGTTGTATTTATAATATGAAAAAGTTCTATTATAGATTTTATAACTTTTTCAATTGTATTTATTTGTAATAATAAGTTTTTAAGTGAATAGAAAAATAAAGTTGTATTATAGAAAGTGTTTAAAATCTATTTTTTATTTGTATTTATTTGTAATAATAAATAATAAGTTTTTTAAGTAAATAGAAAAGTTAAGTTTAATAGAAAAACAACAGGTAGCATAAAAGTAATTACGTGAGTTTAAGAGAATAAAAAAACGAAATTTATTTTCTAGTTAAGACCAGCTATGGTCCGATAATAAAGTCGGTTACTTAAAAATTGAAAAACTCGAATTGATTGCGTTGGATGTTTGTGAAATTATTAGTCGTGCAATAAAGATAGACTTTAAAAGGAAGTTCATGCCCGATCGGAGGAGATCGGTCTGTCCTCACGTGAATAGTGGAATGCCATAAATTATGTGCAAGTGTGCAATAAAGTGGTGGAGCCGAGAGGTCCGAAGAAGATCCGGATCCGGCGAACAAATATCGCGGTGCGTAAATGGCGTTAATTGTCTCCCGATGCTGTTTACAGAGATGTCGTTCGAGATGACGACCATCAAATCCGGAATGCGGCGTCTCTCTAAATCACTTCTTCCAACATTCCTATGACCGCACAACGAACGCACAATACCGTTCAATCCAGGATGAAAGAGAGCTCAGCTCAACTACGCTTCGAGCTCGTCGCTAATTATGCAACAACAGTCCTGCGTGTCTCCTCCATTCTTCAATCTCCATTCGAATTCGAAATGTCGGTTGGAAAACTATGCGGGGATGAGAAAAGGATCATCATCGACGTGTAGGCATTGCAATTTGTCTTCATTAAAATGGCATAATATTTTAAATTGTATAATATGTACGATGCGATACGGTTTTGTCCTGCCAAACAATAAACGAGTCGATTTCAAGCCGCATAGTCGGCATTCCGTCCGACCGCTGCTGCTCCTCTTCCATCTCATCGCACACACAAAACATAACGAAAGCCTGAAAAAGAATGCGCAAGAAACGATGCGGACAATGTATTATTTTAACAACAATCAAAATATGGTTGGACGATGCAGAGCGAATTACTTCGAGACGGAACATCCGACCATTGTTCAAATATTCTTTACACCGAACGCCATAGGGTACAACCGCAGTCCCCCCCCCAACCCATCCAACTCTTTTTTTCCTTCGATTTTATTTATACTTTCCAACAATTGTTTGTTCTAATCATTACAGAAAATATTGCCACCACAATTCAACACTTGAATATTGTTCTTCTAGAATAATAACACTTCTGTTATTGGTAAGAACGATTTTCTTGTTGCTTGTTTTCCCATCAACAGAATACCACAACCACCCTTTACAAATTCATTTCCAATTCATTATTTACCCATTCCAATAAATATACTTTATTATAATACAAATAACTTGAATCTTCAAAACAGGTTTCAGTTTTCGAACAACATTCAAAACCAAAAATTTAGTAATTATAAAATTACACATTTAGTTTATTTAAAAATGTATCAAAAATGGAAATATCTACACAATAAATATTAATATCAGTTTATTAAATATAATTACAAAAAAATAACTGTTAATAACTTAAGAAATAGACCGGTATTTTTTAAGTTATTATCAAATCAAAGAAATTATCATTTATGTATTAAAATCGTACTAATAATAATTATTTTAATGATTGTACAAATATATTTTTAATTATTTTCTCATAAAAATTCATAATATGAAATTGGGGATAAAACCTGAAAAAGTACTGTAAAAATATTTCCATTTTATTTAATAATTATAAAATTACACTTTTAGTTTATTTGTTAGCAATTAAAGAAAAAGATCACTTAAAAATGCAACAAAAATGAAAATATCCTCACAATAAACATTAATATCAGTTTGTTAGATATAATTTTAAAAAAAATAAATTTAAAAAGTTGATTTCATCATAATTTTGATAATAACTTAAGAAATAGTCCGGTATTTTTTAAGTTATTATCAAATCAAAGAAATTATCATTTATGTATTAAAATCGTACTAATAATAATTATTTTATTGATTGTACAAATATATTTTTAATTATTTTCTCATAAAAATTCATAATATGAAATCGGGGATAAAACCTGAAAAAATACTGTAAAAATATTTTCATTTTATTTAATAATTATAAAATTACACTTTTAGTTTATTTATTAGCAATTAAAGAAAAAGATCACTTAAAAATGTAACAAAAATGAAAATATCCTCACAATAAACATTAATATCAGTTTATTAAATATAATTACAAAAAAATAAATTTAAAAAGTTGATTTCATCATAATTTTGATAGTAACTTAAGAAATAGTCCGGTATTTCTTAAGTTATTATCAAATCAAAGAAATTATCATTTATGTATTAAAATTGTACTAATAATAATTATTTTATTGATTGTACACATATATTTTTAATTATTTTCTCATAAAAATTCATAATATGAAATCGGGGATAAAACCTGAAAAAGTACTGTAAAAATATTTCCATTTTATTTAATAATTATAAAATTACAGTTTTAGTTTATTTATTAGCAATTAAAAAAATAATCACTTAAAAATGTATCAAAAATGGAAATATCCACACAATACACTTTAATATCAGTTTATTAAATATAATTACAAAAAAATAAATATAAAAAGTTGATTTTATAATAATTTTGATAATAACTTAAGAAATAGTTCGGTATTACTTAAGTTATTATCAAATCAAAGAAATTATCATTTATGTATTAAAATCGTACTAATAATAATTATTTTATTGATTGTACAAATATATTTTTAATTATTTTCTCATAAAAATTCATAATATGAAATCGGGGATAAAACCTGAAAAAGTACTGTAAAAATATTTCCATTTTATTTAATAATTATAAAATTACACTTTTAGTTTATTTATTAGCAATTAAAAAAATGATAACTTAAAAATGTATCAAAAATGGAAATATCCACACAATAAACATTAATGTCAGTTTATTAGATATAATTAAAAAAATATATAAAAAGATGATATCATCATAATTTTTATTATAACTTAAGAAATTATCATTTATGTATTAAAATCGTACTAATAATAATTATTTTATTGATTGTACAAATATATTTTTAATTATTTTCTCATAAAAATTCATAATATGAAAAAATATGAAATCGAGGATAAAACCTGAAAAGTACTGAAAGAATATTTCCATTTTTCATCCCGCTCAAACAATATTCAAAACAAAAAATTGTAATAATTTATTAATTATAAAATTACACTTTTAGTTTATTTATTAGCAATTAAAGAAAAATATCACTTAAAAATGCAACAAAAATGAAAATATCCTCACAATAAACATTAATATCAGTTTGTTAGATATAATTACAAGAAATAAATTTAATAAGTTGATTTCATCATAATTTTTATAATAACTTAAGAAATATAGTCCGGTATTTCGTAAGTTATTATCAAATCAAAGAAATTATCATTTATGTATTAAAATCGTACTAATAATAATTATTTTAATGATTGTACAAATATATTTTTAATTATTTTCTCATAAAAATTCATAATATGAAAAAATATGAAATCCAGGATAAAACCTGAAAAAGTACTGTAAAAATATTTCCCTTTTATTTAATAATTATAAAATTACACTTTTAGTTTATTTATTAGCAATTAAAAAAAAATCACTTAAAAATGTATCAAAAATGGAATTATCCACACAATACACTTTAATACCAGTTTATTAGATATAATTACAAAGAAATAAATATAAAAAGTTTATTTCATCGTAATTTTGATAATAACTTAAGAAATATAGTCCGGTATTTCGTAAGTTATTATCAAATCAAAGAAATTATCATTTATGTATTAAAATCGTACTAATAATAATTATTTTATTGATTGTACAAATATATTTTTAATTATTTTCTCATAAAAATTCATAATATGAAATCGGGGATAAAACCTGAAAAAGTACTGTAAAAATATTTCCATTTTATTTAATAATTATAAAATTACACTTTTGGTTTATTTATTAGCAATTAAAGAAAAAGATCACTTAAAAATGTATCAAAAATGGAAATATCTGCACAATACACATTAATATCAGTTTATTAAATATAATTACAAAAAAATAAATATAAAAGTTGATTTTATAATAATTTTGATAATAACTTAAGAAATAGTTCGGTATTTCTTAGATTATTATCAAATCAAAGAAATTATCATTTATGTATTAAAATCGTACAAATAATAATTATTTTATTTTTAATTATCTTCTTATAAAAATTCATAATATGAAAAAATATGAAAACGAAGAAAAAAGTACTGAAAGAATATTTTCATTTTACATCCCGCTCAATGGAAAGTATCTTAATACATAGTAATTCCCAAACTTGGAAAACCTCCAGCAGAAGTAATATCTTACAGATAATTAACAATTACATGAAAAGTTTTCGAAATTATGAACCTATTTGCAATTTATTATTTACTCATTCCAATAAATATACTATATTATAATACAAATACTTATTTTTAATTATTATTTATACTTGAATCTTCAAAACAGGTTTCAGTTTTCGAACAACATTCAAAACCAAAAATTGTAAAAATTTATTAATTATAAAATTAGTTTATTATTTAGCAATTAAATAAAATTTAGTAACTATCAAATAAAAATAAAATCTTCGATAAAAATGGAAATGTAGATGCATAAAATGAAAGAGTTACCGTTTTTGCTAAAGTATTTAAATTAGCGTAATTATGAAAATCAGGTAATTAGACTTAGGTGCATCCATTGCGTTGAATTCTGAAACATTAACGGTGTTCGTTCATTAATTAACATCACTTCGGAATCAATTTGCCAATTTAAATTATACACAGGTTAAAAAGATAGGGAACGAAAATAAAACTATAGTTGATTATTTGCGACCGACCGATCTTCGCGTACACAGATCTGCGCTTATCTAAATTGAAACGAATGGCTTAAGTTGAGAAATCAAACGCAAAACATGTTTCCAATTTACATTTTGCACTGCTCTCAGAATTTATATGGAAAGAAAGTATTAAGTGTGAATTGTATGTTTGTAGAATTTTCTGTGTCAATTGCATTCCAACATCGCCACTTAATTTGATTTAAATCAAGAAAAAATATGATAATTCATTACTAATTATATTAATTTACGCAATAAAAAGAAATATGGACTTTTAGTGAGATTTACTTTTTTATTTATTTCGTTGGATTTATTTTATTTTAATAATATTATTAGTATTAGTTTTTTTTTGTATTTCTGGCCAATAATGAGTATTATTATTCGCAATTAAATTAAATTATGTATTTTATTAATTTCTTTAAAAACTTTATTGAAAATTTGTAATGTTTTTTTTTTGCAATAAAAATAATTTATGAAATGAAATTCTTAAATATTTAAATACTTAATTGTTTTGTCTACAATTTACATTATCTTTAGAATATTAGAAAATCTTGTATCATATATATTTTGAATTAAATTAATTTATTTAACATTTAAGATTACTAAATATAAATTTAACTGAATTTTAGTTTCATGGTAATTTAAATTACTCAATAGTTATTCTCTTTGATATTAATTAAAAAAAAGTATTTATACATAATTCTATGAAAACTCACGTTTATTTAAAGTTTATTAATTTTGGAATTTAAACAGTTGCCTAAATTGTACCGATTAGTTGGTGCAAAAAAAATATTGACGTTTTTTCTGCTATAAGATTTTTAGATTTTGCGACGTTAACTTCTGTTTATGTAACAACCATTATAGGATTTGATGTTTTTAAATAATTTTTATTATATTCGTATTATACACGTATTTGGAAAATTTAGTTTCTTTCCAATTTGTTAAACGTAATATTAAATGATAGAACGATATTTTAATAATAATTTTACAGTATTGAATAATGTTAGAATTAAAATATCAACTTATTTTACGCTGAAAAATGTTGTTCAATTTTCAACTAATATTTAATCTTAAATTTTAATAATTTAGATTCATATTTACATAACTTAATTTAATTTAAAAATAAACTTACTTATCTTAGGAATAAATTGTAAATTAATGAAAAAGAGAAAATTATATAAACGATTAGTTCGGATTTACTATAAACCATTTTAAAAATGAAATTATAAAAAATTCTACACAAATTATTAACTGTAATTTCTTAGTATTAATTTTAAATGATAGAACGAGAATTTTAATTTTTTTTTACTTTATTGAAAAATGTTAAAAATTATTTTAAGCTAAAAAATGTATATTTTCTATTTGTTCAATTTTCAACTAATATTAAGTTTTAAATGTAATTATTTAAATTCATATTTACATAACTTAATTTAGTTAAATAATAAATTTACAGAATTTACTTAAATCTATTTATTAGAACTAGGATTATATTGTAAAACAATGAGAACAATACAAAATTACCAAAATTTTTTTTTTTAAATATTACATAAACATTTAGTACGTATTCAATATAAACTGTTTTGAAAATGAAATTATAAATAAATAATACTCAAAATTATTATAAATTTGTGCAATTTATTTTAATGCATTTCGATTAGTTCGTTTTAAAAAGTACGGGATATTGAATGGACCGCACTATGCGAGGTTTATGTGTATAATATAAAAGAAACAACAGACTTTTATTGTTTGTATTTTTGCTTTTAAATATGTTCGAAATGAATTAGTGAAGAATATAAATGGGACGTGCCGCTGATTGCGTGTTGACGTGTGCTCAGGGTTGTTGTTGGTGGTGGGTATCTTGGAAATGAGGGATGAACCTAAGAGCGCGCCATATGGACGAGGGCGCTACTTTACATCGGAGTCGGTTGAAAATGAGAGTAACAGTTGGAGAGGTATTGTAACCATGAAACCAATAAACAAGTCGTTACGGGTTTCCATCATATACACAGACACACAGACACACGTATAGTTATATAAATGTATTTTTTTTTTCTGTCTTCTTTATTTCCAATTCCGCCTCATTACGTCCTGTTGTTTGTATTAAGGCAACCGTGACCCCAACCTAAACAGATAATTTATCATTCGATTGAACTTTCTTGATTTCCATTATGCATTCGCATCCTTTTATAGACTCTACATTCATCTACAATTGTAATTAATCGCCGTATATTATATAATCTGTTAATTTTAATAATAATGATATTCATTCAACAATATACAGTCAAATTAAAATTATACAGTTTAATAACAAAAAATAATCATCCATCAGATTAACAATTTCTAACAATTCAGAATTGTTATATATTATTTATTTTCAACTTTAAGTTTGATTTAAATAAACTAAAGCTTCAGTTTTAATTTGTTCAGTAAATTGCAATAAATATTCTACAAATTACAGTTTATAGACAAAATTAAACATATTTACATGAATATTCTTTATAATAATAAATATAATTATTTAAAATATATATTTTTCAAATTCAAATTTCGGTTAGCTTTAATAATTCTGAAAATTGAATTTTTTTTTTATGAAATTATGTATTAATTATTTCATAACATCATAACTAAAGAAAAAATAACTGTTTCGCTAAATCAAATTATGGTTAGATAAAAATAGTATTAAATTGTGTTTTTTAATATTTTAATTAATTATTTGTAAGAAAAAATTAACATTATTCATTAATTAGATAAAAATAATATATTTATAATTGAAATTGCTTTAAAATATTTTTTTTTGAACATTATGACTTATCCTCGACTTTATTTAAACAATTTTGTTTTTACCAGGTTATTAAAAATTGGTGCATTTTTTTCTCCGATTTTTCTTGTAATTTACAAAATTTTACGTATCAACATCCAATATTTCGATTTACAAGATTTTCTAAGAAACCTTTATTCAGTTTATATTTCATGAACTATCCCATAAAACTAAGTTTAGTCAGAAATAATTTTCGATTGAAAAATAGAATTATGAAAAAAATAAAAATGATTAAGGTTTATTAAAAAATATAGAAAAATACACTATAAAAATTATATAAGATAGTTAGGAATTAAATAACTGCCAATTTCATAAATCTTGATTTTTTTTTTAAATAAATGTAAAAACTGAAGTATTTCAAATTTGTAGATTTTATATGTAGTTTTAAATTAATTTAGTATATATTAATAATAAATATCAAACTTATATACTCTGAAATAATTACGAACTATTACTTATAGTACACTAAATTATTATTATAAATAATTGTTTTTTTTTTCATTTCATCACTTTTTTTCAGTTTATTTTAAGCGGTTTTAATGCCTAATTTCAAACTGTTACATCGTATAGAGTGAATATTGCTGTAGTAGTAATAATTAATCATTTGGTAAAGAATCTGTAAATATAAGATTTTTATGGAATATTTTTATATCTTGCTTAGAAAATGGAAAAATTTGATTAATCTTATTTTTTTGATATAAACAAAAAAAACAGAAGTAGATTTAGTATAGAGTTTTAAATTAATTTAACGTTAATAATAAAATTTATATTTAAATACTCCGAAATTATTACGAATTATTACTTACAGTACACTAAATTATTTTTTATATTTTTTTAAAAATTTATTTACAATTTAAAGTTTCGGTTAATCCGGGTTCAAACTGTTACTTTGCATAGTCCTGGTATTGCTGTAGTAGTAATGATAAATCATTTTGTAAAGAAACTGCTAGTAAAATGGAAAAATTTCATTAATATTGATTTTTTGAGTATTTAAAATTTATAGATTTATAAATTAATTTAATAATAAATATAACAATTAAATACTCTGAAGTAATTACAAATTATTATTTATAGGAAGTAACGAATTTTTTTAAATTTTTTTACTGAATAATTTTAGGATATTTAAATTTAATCCATATGTAATACTTCCATGGTTCCTCCATACATGATTTGCTACACTAATATAGGGGAGTAGATATTTTAGTGCAAGGGGAACTATGTAATAGAATGTGATACAGGCAATGCATGTCGGTGATCTGGATCGATGGACTCGGGGCGCCATCAAGAGTTTCCACACGCCGACCAGCTGATATTATATTATTGTGCTATGTGCTCTTGTTTAAAAGCCTACCTCCATCAGCTCTGCATCGGTGGACGTTCTCCAGCATTCGCATTTCTAACAGTGATATTATTATTTCTCTATACCAGTTATATAATGTACACCTGAGTATTTTTTTATCTTTCTTCATTATTGCTCTTGTTACATGACATTCGCGTTCTAGAATAAGAAAAGACGTAACATAAAAAAAAACTTCCAAACGATTAAAAACATATTTTATTGACAATTTAGAAATGTTTTTATACAGAAAATTGTCAAATTTATTATATTTATAGATTGAAACACAATGTCTTGTATATATAATTTAATAACTAAATTTTCATGTTATTTAGTTTAAAATTATTGTACTTATTATAATTATTATGAAATTATGAATAAATTTATAACGCATTTTTAAGTGTAAAATCAAATTTTTAATACTGATTTATTTTTTTCTTTATACGAATAGATTTCTTTATTATTAGTTATATAATCATGGTTAAAAATATGAAATATAGATTGACAAAAATTTAGAAATTTGAAACATTTTTTATGAAATACTTCTTACATCTTGATTGGAAAATAGAGAAATTATAAGAGATTGGTACATCATTACCTCGCATAGTGTAGCTTCAATCAGTCCGGATTAAGTTAAAAAATGTCAATACGAAGACAATTTCAATTAATTAAATAAACTCCTATAAATTAGTACACTAAATTATTTTTTTTATACATAAATAATCGTTTAATTTTTATATAGTTTTAAAGTCCCGGTTAGTCCGGTTTCAAACTGTTACTTCACATAGTCCGGGTATTGCTGTATTAGTAATGATTAATAATTTAGTAAAGAAATTGGAAATATAAGATTTTTATGGAATAATTCTTATATCTTGCTAGGAAAATGGAAAAATTGTAAAAGATCATTACCTCGCATAGTGTAGCTTCAATCAGTCCGGATTAAGTTCAAAAAAATTTATACGAACACAATTTTAATTAATTAAATAAACTCCAATAAATTAGTACACTAAATTATTTTTTTATACATAAATAATCATTTAATTTTTATATAGTTTTAAAGTACCAGTTAGTCCGGTTTCAAACTGTTACTTCACATAGTCCGGGTATTGCTGTATTAGTAATGATTAATAATTTGGTAAAGAAATTGTAAATATAAGATTTTTATGGAATAATTCATATATCTTGCTAGGAAAATGGAAAAATTGTAAGAGACTTGGTACATCATTACCTCGCATAGTGCAGCTTCAATCAGTCCGGATTAAGTTAAAAAATGTCAATACGAAGACAATTTTAATTAATTAAATAAACTCCAATAAATTAGTACACTAAATTATTTTTTTATACATAAATAATCATTTAATTTTTATATAGTTTTAAAGTCCCGGTTAGTCCGGTTTCAAACTGTTACTTCTTATAGTCCGGGTATTGCTGTATTAGTAATGATTAATAATTTGGTAAAGAAATTGTAAATATAAGATTTTTATGGAATAATTCTTATATCTTGCTAGGAAAATGGAAAAATTGTAAAAGATCATTACCTCGTATAGTGTAGCTTCAAACAGTCCGGATTAAGTTCAAAATTTTCTATACGAACACAATTTTAATTAATTAAATAAACTACAATAAATTAGTACACTAAATATTTTTTTTATACATAAATAATCGTGTTTTTTTTTTCGTTTCATTAATTTATTTTTTATACGATTTTAAAGTTCCGGTTAGTCCGGTTTCAAATTATTACTTCGCATAGTCCGGGTATTGCTGTAATAGTAATCATTAATCATTTTGTAAAGAAACTGTAAATATAAGATTTTTATGTAATAATTTTTATATTTTGCTAGCAAAATGGAAAAATTATATAGATTAGTACATCATTTACTAGTATAGTCCAGCTTTGATCAGTCCGGATTAAGTTTGAAAATTTTAACACCAACAAAATTTTAATTTAGAAAATAAATTCCTAGAAATTATTACATTAAATTATTTTTTTGTGTGCATAAATAATTGATTTTTTTTGTTTAGTTTTTTTTTTAAATTAATTTTTATACAATTTTAAAGTTCCGGTTAGTCCGGTTTTAAACTGTTACTTCGCATAGTCCGGGTAATAGTAATAATTAATAATATTGCAAAGAAATTGTAAATATAAGATTTTTACGGAATACTTCTTATATCTTGATAGATAATTATAAAAGATTGGTACATTATTAAGTACCATAATCCAGCTTCGATCAGTCCGGGTTAAATTTGAAAGTTTTAGCAACAACAAAATTTTAAATTATAAAATAAATTCTAAGTAATTAGTGTTTTTTTTTCTTTGGCCTCATTTTTCAAGTTTATTTTTGTGCACCCGATTAGTCCGGTTTCAAACAGTCCGAGTATTGATGTAATAGTAATGATTAATCATTTTGTAAAGAAACTGTAAATATGAGATTTTGGAATTCTTCTTAAATCTTACTAGATAAATGAAAAAATGATTCAGTTTCAAATTTTTTTTTATAAAAAAATATTTTTATGCAATTTCGATTAGTCCGGTTTAAATCTGTTACTATTGCTGTATTAGGAATGTATATATTCATTGAAAAAATGTGATTTAGGTTTAAAAATGTGTATTTTCAATTTAGTTTTCAAGAAACACTGTAAATACTTCACTTTGTTTGAGATAATGTTTTGTAAGTAATTTTTTCCTTTTATTTATTGCCCAAAGAAAGAGTAAAAAAAATGTTGTGGTCAATTCACCGGTCACTCAAATGCTTACTAATGGATATTTATAATGTCAGCAGCAGTTCTTTAAATGGTGAAGAATCGCAACAACAACAAAAAAAAAAACGCTAAAATCGAATGAATAATTTCAAGTTGTCGCAGCAAAAGTCTATCAATCTTCGTTAACGTTCAATGCAGAATTTATTCAAAGAAGATTCCTTATTTAAAGTCTATTGAATAAAATTGAACCGTTTTAATGAAATATTTTATATTTTTAAATTTATAATTAAAATTTCTTCAAATTAATAATTTTTATTATTTATATTAAACATTCCTATTTAAAGTCGATTGAGTTAACTGAAATATTTTATATTTTCAAATTTGTAATTAAAACTTCCACAAATTATATTTTTTTAATAGTTTATACATAACTTTAATAAATATTACAAAAAACGCATGAAAATTTAGATTTTAACAATAATTTTATGTATTTTTATGAGAATCTGATAAATTGATTAAGGATTGATGTGGTGAAGCAGATGGAAGATGCGTGTGTCGAAACAAATACAAATTTTGGCTTCTGGTTATGCGGAGAAGTGAGAAGAAAGAAAGAAGTTGATGCGTGCGCGCGTTGATTAGTGTTGTTTCTGATGGTAAGAGTATGAGGAGGACAAAATAATTTGTTGTTCCTTGAACCCGATGTTCCCACGAACTATTAAGGATCGTTACATTTAGAACTTGTCCTTATCATTGCAATTCTTCCATGTACATTATCGTAACTGAATTAGGCCGATGCGATTTATAGATAAGTCGAGGTGATTATGCTGGATAATTGCTGTGAACAGTTAGTGCACTTACCTGTGCGGCTCTTAGCACTCGTGCACACACGAGCCGCTCGTCCACATAAATTCAGAAACTATTGGACTCCATTGCTGTAATGTGACCACAACCAGATATTAAAGACAATTTATCGGAACGCTGGATGCTGCACAAGAAGTAAATCGTCCGGTTAATGAAGAAATCACGCTCGAGCATCAATGACGCACAAGAATTAATGCGACCGGCATTTCCTTTAAATTAGTTACTTTAACATTTTTACCCAATGATTAATATTTAATTTATAATAAAATAACTTTCTGTAAAAAAAAGTTCATAATACATAAAATTATGCTAAAACATAAGTTATATTTCTAAAAAATATAAGTTCATACTTACATTTATTTGCCAATAAATTTAATATCATTGGGATACAAATGTATCCCATGGTTTTTCAAAAGTTTGATAGCGCGCTTTTTTGCAAACATTTAAAAATAATTAAGAATAAAATTATTTTGCGCATTAAAGAATCCTTTAATTTGAATAAGAAAAATTTTGTTCCAGTACTGAAAATGTGCAGAAGTGGTCTGAAAGGTGTAATATTTATTTTAAAAGAGATGTCAGCTGAATAATATACATATAACTTTTAATATTATTGGGATACAAATGTATCCCAGGTTTTTTTTTAAAGTGTGATTGCGCGCATTTCTGCAAACATTTAATTTTAATTCAGATTAAATTCCAAAGTAACTAAGAATGGAAGAAATTAAATTATTTTGCGCATTGAAGAATTCTTTAATTGGAATAAGAAAATTATGTCCAAGAACAAAAAATTTGCAGAAGTGGAATGAAAAGTGTTATATTTATTTTAGAAAAGATGTAAGTAATGAATAATATACATATAACTTTTAATATAATTGGGATACAAATGTATCCTAGGATTTCATCAAACATCTGCAAAGAAATGAAATTATTTTGTGCATTAAAGAATCCATTAATTCGAATAAATAAAATTATGTTCCAGAACTGAAAATTTGCAGAAGTGGAATGAAAGGTGTCATATTTATTTTAGAACAGATGTCAACAATGATTGTTATTACTGAATATTATACATATAACTTTTAATATCATTGGGATACAAATATTTCTAAAAGTGCGATTGCGCAAACATCTAATCTTAATTAACATTAAATTCCAAAACTACTAAGAATGAAAGAAATAAAATTATTTTGCGCATTGAAGAATCCTTTAATTGGAATAAAGAAAATCTTGTTCAAGAACTAACAATACGCAGAAAGATGTCATATTTATTTTAGAAAAGATTTCATTAATAATTGTTATTACTGAATAATATAAATATAACTTTTAATATCATTGGGATACAAATGTATCCCAGCATTTTTAAAAGTGTGATCTATTCTTAATTAACATTAAATTCCAAAACAAATAAGAATGAAAGAAATTAAATAATTTTGCGCTTTGAAGAATCCTTTTGAAGAATTTTGTTCCAGAACTGAAAATACGCAGAAATGGAATGAAAGGTGTCATATTTATCTTAGAAAAGATGTCAGCAGAATAAGAAACTTAATAATAAGCAATTATTTGTATTAGGTATGTAAACAACAAAGAATAAATCATTCCACATTTTTGCATTTTTTAATAAATTTATAAAGTACATAAAGACATTAAAAAATTACAATTATGTAATATAAGCTACAAATTATTAACAAATCTAAGTATTTGTATGAAAAAGAAAGATGAAGAAGTTAGGTGCGTATAATAATAGTTCATAGAAATAGAAATGCTTATGTAATTTGACTTTGGAATTACCAATAAATATTTTTTATAGCAACGAATACTAAAATCTCAAATTACATGGAATGCCCATGAAAGTGGTCTATTAATTTCGTATCCGCAAATAAATTCCACCACTGGAAAATATACATTTATTTAATGCTTTTCGGTATTGATTTTAAAACGATATTTTTTAATGGAATCAGTAAAGAATTCAAGTGTCTGCCAAATTTACAACTGTATTTTTTATATTATAATTACGAAATATTAATTTTGATTTAGTAATTTTTAGATTATTAGAAATGTACATAATTTTATTAGGAAAAAAATATTTTAAGTAAAAAATATTTATTATAAAATTATTGTATTTTCTTTATTAGTTTATTGTATTAAAATTAAAGTGAAACTTCGGTTTTCGAACATATTTATTTTTAAACGATTTCGCAAAACGAATTAGTTGAAAATCCGCACTATTTACTTATTTTTTAAAAATTTATTGTTATAAGATTTTCGTATAAAAATTATAGAAAACCTCGGTTTTCGAACATTTTTTAGAGAATGTTCAGAAATCGAATTATTAAAAAAAAACATTTATTATAAATCCAAATGAATTAGTTTTTAGATATTGTTCGAAAACTGAATTATTAAAAAAAATATTTATTATAAAATTATTATATTTTTTTATTAGTTCATTGTGTTAAAATTAAAGCGAAACTTCGGTTTTCGAACATATTTATTTTTAAATGACTTTGCAAACCGAATTAGTTGAAAATCCGCACTATTTACTTTTTTTTAAAAAAATTTATTGTTATATGATTTTCGTATAAAAATTATAGAAAAACCTCGGTTTTCGAACATAATTAGTTTTTAGAGAATGTTCAAAAATCGAATTATTAAAAAAAAAAACATTTATTATAAATCCAAATGAATTAGTTTTTAGATATTGTTCGAAAACCGATTTATTAAGAAAATTCAATACGTTCTAAAATCGGAAATTATTGCTTCCTTAAACTTTAAGAATACTAATTTTTGTACAAAATCGTGTAGAAAAGAAACCAAAATAAATTAAATTAAAAAAAAAATAATAAATTTCACTTTATTTCATATATTGAGGAACGAACCAAAATTCTGTTCTAAAACTGAATTATTTCTGATTTTACAAAATTAATTAATCGGAATTAATTTAGAAATAAAATGTTAATTTTTTTAAAGCGAAATTTTGTTCAAAAATATGTTATTTCTGATTTTTGATGTATGTTCGATAACAATAGAAACAAGGAAAAATTAAAAATATATAAAGTGTCATAAAAGAAGCGTTACTATTTTGATTTAAAATAACTTTTAAATAAATGGATGTAAATATATATT
Organism: Nicrophorus investigator; assembly: GCA_963457615.1. Lineage (NCBI taxonomy): Eukaryota > Metazoa > Arthropoda > Insecta > Coleoptera > Silphidae > Nicrophorus > Nicrophorus investigator. The sequence continues at coordinate 6,420,788 of OY735142.1, read as the reverse complement.
ATTTTTTTCAGTAGGTTACTCAATCTTTATTAATTGTTTAATTTATATAAAATTTTATATATATTTTATAATTTCTTTAATTTTTGATCATTTTTGCTATAATAGCAATAATATCAATTGTTAGTATCGTCTCAAAATTGATGTTATATCATTTTTATGTTATGGTAAGAAAAATTAACATATGTAGATATAATTTGTTTGAATGATGACACGTGAATGGTAAATTAGTGAATTACATTTGCAGCGTTCGACGCAAGCTGTCATTATGGTCGTTACGCAATGGGAGACTCGTGCAGGATTTATTTATTGCCCGCGCATTAATAAATGCAAATAAGATATTTTCCATCCGACCGCGTTGCGAAGATCAACAATAATGGCAGTAAACAGCAAAGCGCATCCATCAAAAACGGCATTTCGATCTAATTATATTTAGTAACAAATTGCCGCCGAAGATAATGTACATTCCGCGCCAATTAGTCTTCAACTAGACAACTAATTGCGTCTCGTGCTGTATCTTAATTAATCTCGAATGTGCTGAAAAGATACAAATTCGATTAAATAATTAATTAATTAATTAAAGTTCTCTTTTTTACTGCAAATTGATACGAGTAATTAATAATTAGCTGCGACAACGTTAATTATTATGATCCAGCCTCGCTCAATTAACTGATGTATTGAGTTATTACGCGCGTTCGATTTTCTATAAATTGAAATTATCGAAAACGAAAACTAAAGGTTACGCTTCTCGTAATTACACAAATTTTTCATTAATTTAATTAAGAGTTTGATTGATTCCGAATGGAACTCACGCGAATTATGTAATTATACTCAATGGTGGGACGATTGCTCAATTCGTGCTGCAATTAAGATTACGATGGAACGAAAAAGTGTTACAATTAGGAGAGAAAATAATGTGTCCTAATTATCATAAACTCAATGTAATCAACGAATTCGTGTATCTTTTGATTTCAATAATTATTACCATTTCTCCCTTTCAACTTTGATAGAATATAATAAATATTTCTCAACACCTACAGAAACACCACTTATTTTACAAATAAATAATCAAATCATATTGATTTAATTATGAAGAAAGTATCAAAAATCTTCATTATTCTACAAGAAAAACACTTAAAAACAGAATATTTTAATTAGTAGCAAAGTAGTTATAAAATATTAAACAAGAAAACCATTTATTTAATTTTTTTGGTGATTAGCACGTTTTTAATTTACATTTTTTTCTTATAAGTTTTGACTAAATATCTGAAGGTATTAAGATATTCGTGCTAATTATCTTTAATGTGTTTTAATTATGTAATAAACACTTTTTAAAAACTGTTATTAATCTAAAATATTCAAAAACTTTTCTAAATTTGAAATAATGAATAATATTAAAAATTTAATACTTTTTAAATAGATTTTTCTATGTTTACAAAATAATTATATTTTAATTTATTTATATTTTCAATTAATAAATTTTGGAAATTCTCTATTTGAGATTGTATTTTTACGATATTTACTTAGTTTTTAATTTTATTTAAGATTTCTCTATTTTCAAAAAAAAAATTCTTGTAATTTTATTTTTTTACTTCCATTTTATTTTGCTGTAATTATGTAATTGTTACCTTTAATTAACGTGTTTTTTTTATAGATTCAATAATAATAGTATAGTTGTTATCAAAATCAATTAATGTAACTGTTGTATTTCTTCTATCAACAGTCTTTCATCGCACTTTATTCACTCGGCTCCGTGAATTGGGGCAATCTTTCATCTCCATCGTCTTCGACTCAGCTTTGTCGGCTTCGACCTATCGACCTATTGCTCTTACCTCGTGACCCAACGCTCCTCCCACGATGAGCTTCTCACCGCAACAGATGACCTTGAAGTATATCTCAACATCTACAAGAATCACGAATCTTCTTCAATTTGACTGAATTGTAACATTAAATTACGAAGACTTGTTTCCTTACATCTTTCATATTTTTTAGTTAAAATTTGATACTCTAACAATTTAACTAACAATAAATAAAAATAATAGAAGTAATTTTAATTTTTTGTAATTCGTTTATTAATTATCATTATTAAAAACATAATTTTTTTAGATATTGTAAGTAAATTTAATATAAAAATTACAATTATTTAAATTTCTTTTTTTATATAATTTAATGTTGTTTTTTATCAAAATAATTCATCTGAAAATGTATATAAATTGATAATTTTTATAATTTACAACTTTCTATAATAAAAATACAATAATTTTGAAGAATTTGCATGCAAAATAATTCTAAAGAATTTTATGAATGAAATAACATATGTTTCAAACGAAATAATGATATAAAAAAATAGCTTTGATTATTTAAATTATAAAATGTTTAATAAAAATAATTACATAGAAAAAAACTACATCAAAATAATTTTTTTTTAAATGTGTATATATTCTTAATTTTTATAGTTAACAATTTTATATAATGAAAGAGCGTCGATTAATTCAATAGGTTTGTATGTAAAATAATTTTTTTGATGAATATTTATAAATATTATTTTATCAGTTCGAAGTTTGTGAATTTTATAAATAAAATAAGACACATTTTAATCGAAATAATTACATTTATAAGATATAATTAAGAAACATTGATTAATTATATTATAAAATTTTGATTAAAAATAATTTTAAGGAAAATGTGTATAATTTGATAATTTTTATAATTTACAACTTTCTATAATAAAAATACAATAATTTTGAAGAATTTGCATGCAAAATAATTCTAAAGAATTTTATGAATGAAATAACATATGTTTCAAACGAAATAATGATATAAAGAAATAGCTTTGATTATTTAAATTATAAAATTTTTTAATAAAAATAATTACATAGAAAAAAACTACATCAAAATAAATTTTCTAATAATGTGTTTATAGTGAACAATTTTATATAATGAATAACACAGTTTTTATGCAAAATAATTGATTTGAAGAATATTAAAAAACCTTACTTTTTTGGTTCGAAATTTGTAAATTTTATTAATGAAATAATTTAGACATGTTTCATTCGAAATAATTACATTATTTAGTTATTTTTTTAGCTTGAAATTTTGTAAGTTATAAAATATAGTGAAGTGACATTAATTAATTAAATTTATAAGTTATAATTTATAGTAAGGAAATATTTATTAATTAAATTATAAATATTTTAGTAAAAATAATTTTTAGGAAAAAAATTCAAGTTTTCATTCAAAATAAATTATCTGAAAATGTGTATTCATTGTTTATTTTTATAGTTTACATTATTATATAATGAAAGAGCGTTGATTAATGCAATAATATAGTTTTTATGCAAAATAATTATTCTGAAGAATATTGGCATTTTTTTAGTTAAAAATTTATGAATTTTATGAATGAAATTAGACATGTTTCAATCGAAATAATTAGTTTATTTAGTTAATTTTGTTAGTTTGAAATTTTGTTTTATATGTATATAATTTTGTATATAATGAAAAAGCTTTTATTAATTAAATTATAAAATTTGTAAGAAAAATAATTTTAGGGAAAAACTTTCAAATTTTTATTCAAAATAAATTATAAAATGTGTATTTTTAATATTTTTTTTGTAATGAAAGAGCATCGATTAATTCAATAATACAGTTTGTGTGTAAAATAATTACGCTGAAGCCTTTTCAGTTCGAAATTTGTGAATTTTATGAAAAAAAATAATGTTTTAATCGAAATAATTACAATATTTAATTATTTTTTTTAGTTAGAAATTTTGTAAGTTATAAAATTTAATGAAAAAATAATTTCACAGAAAAAAAATGTAGATTTCAATCAAAATAAATTATCTGATAAATGTATACATTGCTAATTTGTATAGTTAAAAATATTATGTAAAGATTAATAATTCATAAACTTACAAAATATTTATAATCATTTTTATTTTTTAGATTGTAATTTTTGAATTTGATGATTCAAGAAACTTTAGAAAAAATGCTTATATTTTAATATTAATAATTGTGAGTAAAAAAGTAAAATGTTTGAAATACGAAAAGAGATAAAGAAATGCGTTTTCTTACAAGATGTTGTTGGTAAACAGTTAGTGTTAGTGGTTAGTGATAGCCGCATAAATTAGGTTAATGGTTTTGAGACGTTGTATTCCATTAACGATGACTGAAAGCAATAGAGCGAACTAATTACCAATGACACAGGTTGCGAGATTTAAGAATTGGCTGGCGATACGATGTGCACGTTCAGGGAAACGGGATGCCTCGCATATTTCACTCTACTTTTGCTTTACAACTCGCAACCAAAAATAGCCATTGCCTGCCATTAAAACCTTTGTAAAAACAGTTATTATTTATCAATTTATTACCAGAAATGGTATGATGGGTTAACAATTTTGTTATTGACATGTTTATAACAATATAAAAGACAAGATTTATCTGTTTGAGTGGACAGTTATAATAATAGGTGATAATTACTTTATCGATCTTTATGAAAAGTGTTAGATTTTTAATTTTACAATTAAAAATTAATTATTAATTATTATTTGTATTCAATTGCAAACTCTTCAGTATTACACACCTATTACGTAACTTAATATATAACAAATATCAAAAAATATGAAATTAATAGACATAAAAATGAACTTAAAAATTTATTTTCTTTAAAGAAAAAAATAGTTATATTTTGTTGAATAAGTATTAAAATTGGTAGTTGTAGTATGGAATATTTCTAGATAATTAGATGTAGCGTGTTATTCAAGAACGATGTGAAATATAATATAATAAAGAGAAGATTTGAAAAAGCCCATTTTCGACTTTTTAATTCATTTTACATCAACATAAGTAGTTTTGGGTATTTTAGACAATTTGTTACACGTTTTATGTAATTAATTTAGATTTTTGTTTATTGACTATAATTAACAGCAAATAAATGAAAAATGATAAAAAAATTACGAAACACCTTGTTTTTGTTTTATATAATAACACATAATCAATGAAATTGAATAAAATGAAAAAAATATATTTATTAATTATTTATTTTATAATTTCTTTCTAATATATTATAGGCTTCCCTGTAAATATTTCAGGTTTTCACGGAACACCCATTAACTTTCCGCGGAATAATGGTTTTGGAAACCCTGTTGTATGGAGCAGTAGTAGAACTGAACGTTGCGAATCAAATGAAGAGAATTTAATGAAATTTATTTGATTTCAATAATATTAAACTATATTTTGTAATGAGAATAAAATTTGATTATAATTTTGGAAATGTCAAAATTTTCAGCCCTTCGTCATGATTTTGTATGCTGACTATATAGTATATTAAAAGCATCATAAATAACAGCAACTAAATTACAGTGGTGCCTCACACAACGAACTTAATTCGTTCCAGGAGCAAGTTCGTTATGCGAAAAGTTCGTTATGTGAAACGCGTTTTCCCATAACAATACATGTTAAAAAAAATAATTCGTTCTGTAGCATAAAATATGGTAAGATGACATAAAAAAAAGATAAATTTTTTGTTATTATTTTTATTTAGATACATCTAAAAACATAATGAAAAAAACACACATTTTTTAATTTTAAGAAATAATCGAATCTTGCACATCTTCATCCATTTTCCGCTTTTTGGCCGATGGTGCAGTGACTAACGAGTCTAACGACTGCCTGCGCGGGAGGATGCAATTAATCGGCAGTGATCGTAGAAGATCGGGCGACTTCGTTGTGTGAAGCGAAGTTCGTTGTGTGAAGCGAAGTTCGTTGTATGAATCGTGAAATGAACGAAAAGGAAGTTCGTTGTGTGCAGCGTTCGCTGTGCGAGGCGTTCGTTATGCGAGGCACCACTGTACTTATAATATGGAGTAATTGTAGAAATATGATATATATTGAATGTTATGATGCAAATCAAATGAAGAGAAGTTAAAGAGAAAAACTTGAAATTTGTATAAATTCAATAAAAGTAAAGCACATTTTTAATAAGGAAGGTACAGAGTTTGAATTAAGATTTTTCAGTCCTTCGATTCAATTGAAAATTCATTATGTTATAACAAAACGATTTCTGCTATTTTCCATTAATTTTAATATGATCTTGTACTAACTATATTATACCAGAAGCATCACAATTAACAGCAAGTAAATCACTTATAGTATAGAGTAGTTGCAGGATATGAGATGCGATTATATCATATAATTCAGCAACGCATTTCACGTTACAAATCCAATCAAGAGAATTCAAGAAAAATACAAGAAATTAGTTTGTAGTCAAGACCATCTTGTAATGAGAAAGGTATAAAGTCTGATATAAGATTAAGATTTTAGAAATTTCTTTGTAGTCCTTCAATTCAATTGAAAATCTATTATGTAATAGCAAAATTATATTCTGTGTAATTATTATGCTTTAAAAAACTTACAAAATAATTGTAGAATACCTGGTGTCATTTTATCATATACTTCAGCGACGATGCACTGCATCGCTGAAGTAGTAAAAGCATAAGTCAAAGAAAAACAAGAAATTTTTGTGAATTAAAAAATGAAAAAGCAAAGTGTATGATGAGGAATGTATAGAATTTGAAAAAAGAACAGGATTTTGATAATTTATTTTCAGACTTTTGAAATATCAATATGTAAGTATTTTAAACTACTAGTTTTGTTGAATAACGCAATGCACGTAGTGAAAAAAGCATTGAAGATAAATCATAGAAAAATAATATTTTTTTGTGAATTAAAAAATGAAAAAGCGAAGTATATGATGAGGAATGTATTTTGGATTTTGGTAATTTCTTTTCAAACTTTTGAAATTTTAATATGTAAGTATTTTAAACTACTAGTTTTGTTGAATGATGCAATGCACGTAGTGAAAGCATTGAAGATAAGTCAAAGAAAAACAAGAAATTTTTGTGAATTAAAAAATGAAAAGCGAAGTATATGATGAAGAATGTATAGAATCTGAATAAAGAGCAGAATTTTGGTAATTTCTTTTCAGACTTTAGAAATTCCAATATGTAAGTATTTTAAACTACTAGTTTTGTTGAATGTCGCAATGCACGTAGTGAAAGCATTGAAGATCAGTTAAAGAAAAACAAGAAATTTTTGTGAATTAAAAAATGAAAAAGCAAAGTGTATGATGAGGAATGTATTTTGGATTTTGGTAATTTCTTTTCAAACTTTTGAAATATCAATATGTAAGTATTTTAAATTACTAGTTTTGTTGAATGTCGCAATGCACGTAGTGAAATTATTGAAGATAAGTCCAAGAAAAACAAGAAATTTTTGTGAATTAAAAAATGAAAAAGCAAAGTATATGATGAGGAATGTATTTTGGATTTTGGTAATTTCTTTTCAAACTTTTGAAATATCAATATGTAAGTATTTTAAATTACTAGTTTTGTTGAATGTCGCAATGCACGTAGTGAAATTATTGAAGATAAGTCCAAGAAAAACAAGAAATTTTTGTAAATGAAAAAGCGAAGTGTATGATGAAGAATGTATAGAATTTTAATAAAGAGCAGAATTTTGGTAATTTCTTTTCAGACTTTTGAAATTCCAATATGTAAGTATTTTAAACTACTAGTTTTGTTGAATGTCGCAATGCACGTAGTGAAAGCAATGAAGATAAGTCAAAGAAAAACAAGAAATTTTTGTGAATTAAAAAATGAAAAAGCAAAGTATATGATGAGGAATGTATTTTGGATTTTGGTAATTTCTTTTCAAACTTTTGAAATATCAATATGTAAGTATTTTAAATTACTAGTTTTGTTGAATGTCGCAATGCACGTAGTGAAATTATTGAAGATAAGTCCAAGAAAAACAAGAAATTTTTGTAAATGAAAAAGCGAAGTGTATGATGAAGAATGTATAGAATTTTAATAAAGAGCAGAATTTTGGTAATTTCTTTTCAGACTTTTGAAATTCCAATATGTAAGTATTTTAAATTACTAGTTTTGTTGAATGTCGCAATGCACGTAGTGAAATTATTGAAGATAAGTCCAAGAAAAACAAGAAATTTTTGTGAATTAAAAAATGAAAAAGCAAAGTATATGATGAGGAATGTATTTTGGATTTTGGTAATTTCTTTTCAAACTTTTGAAATATCAATATGTAAGTATTTTATATTACTAGTTTTGTTGAATGTCGCAATGCACGTAGTGAAATTATTGAAGATAAATCAAAGAAAAACAAGAAATTTTTGTGAATTAAAAAATGAAAAAGCAAAGTATATGATGAGGAATGTATTTTGGATTTTGGTAATTTCTTTTCAAACTTTTGAAATATCAATATGTAAGTATTTTAAATTACTAGTTTTGTTGAATGTCCCAATGCACGTAGTGAAAGCATTGAAGATAAGTCCAAGAAAAACAAGAAATTTTTGTGAATTAAAAAATAAAAAAGCAAAGTATATGATGAGGAATGTATTTTGGATTTTGGTAATTTCTTTTCAAACTTTTGAAATTTTAATATGTAAGTATTTTAAACTACTAGTTTTGTTCAATGTCGCAATGCAATGAAGATAAGTACAAGAAAAACAAGAAATTTTTGTGAATTAAAAAATGAAAAAGCAAAGTGTATGATGAGGAATGTATTGAATCTGAATAAAGAATAGGATTTTGGTAATTTCTTTTCAGACTTGTGAAATATCAATATGTAAGTATCAGTTTTGTTGAATTATTATATATTTTTTGTATGTTAACTATAGTCTATCATAATTAACAGCAAGTAAATCACTTATAGATTGGTACATTTGTAGAATATGAGATGTGATTGTGACGCACTACACGTTGTGAACGGAATGAAGAGAAGCCGTAGAAAAAACAGGAGATTTGTTCGAATTAGATAATGGAGTGGAGGCCTATTTGGTCATGTGTAAGACATACAGTCTGAATTAGGATTAGGTACGTGGCAGTTTTTTCTCCATCGCTCTGATACCGTTGAAATTCATTAGGTAACACCGCGTCAACGTGAAAAACGTATATATGGAAGTATACAAATAAATCCACAAGACCATAAATAAAAGTTGCACACACACACGCACACAGGCACACAATAAAGGCAATCCAATAGGAATCGGGGTAAAAAGCGGCGCAGTATGGATATAGCGACATCATCGAGAGCCGAGAGAGAGCAATAAAAATGCAAGAAGCGAGCTCGCGGCGCCCCTTTCATATGCACATACTTACATAAGTACTTTAAGTACTTTACGTACTTAAGTACATTAAACCTATACGGTTTTGCGCATCGGAGACATCTTCGAAGCAGGATAAAGGAAGAGAGAGAAAGGAAGCCGAAGCCGAAGCCGAAGAAAAATGTCAGGCATCGAGGAGCTAAATGGTTGCAGTGTTGTTGTGCACCGGTAGAGATAAAGGTGACTGATCTTCAGGCGCATTGTCAGCTAATTTCGTTTCGATTTTTATTGGCATCGTTAACTGCAGATACGCAATTCACACTACAAAACGCACCGACGATCGAGCTGATTCCTTCCTAGTTTTTTTTTTTTCACCAGCAAATAAACGAACGCACAGCTTCGCGCAGCGCGGATATCATATGCGTAATAATTTAATCCCGCATCTACGCACAATGTTTTACATCACGCATAAATAATGGAATGAGTTACAATTTCATCAAGCCATAACTTATTACATATTGCTAACTGTTCCGATACAATTCCAACAACCAACGCATGCACATCTTTTTTATCGTTTTCCATTGAATTTCGTACTCAGCATGTTAAGAATAACTGTATCCATCCATCCACTGCGTCCATTCTAATTATTGCGTACAGCGTAACTTGTCAATCGGAATTACATGTAATTTTGAACAACGTAATTCTTAATAAATATTACATTTAAACTATCAATTTAACGCATAGTTTTGTTTCATTCTTGAATTCCTGAGATGCAAAAATACTTTAAATACTTTAATACGTTATTATTTATTGCGCGATGATCGTTTATCTTGTTGCAAGTCAATAAGAAATTATAGAATTATTAATGCCCAATGCAGTTTCCAATACATTCGAAGTCGGCAATTTTGTATCCGCATTCACTTTTCACTCGAATAAACCGATTTACACAACATACAATATTTTCTCACATTTATTTTATATAAATAACAATTGTATCTACAAAATTTATGTAAATTAAAATAATTGTACTATAATTATATAAAAAAATAATTTATTATTAATAGGAATCAATATTTCAGTTTATTTTTCAAGTCATAAAAAAAGAAATTAATTAATAGAAATTTACTTTCGTTTAAAAAAATAATAATAAAGTTTTGAACTTTTCTATAACTAAAAATAGTCCTAATAAAATAATTTAAAAAAGATATTTGTAAATCTTTATTTCTACAAAATTATTACATATTAAATCACTGTTTAAAGTTGTATTTAGGAAAGTATATTTTACTAAGTAAATTATTAAGATTCTATTTTATTGCATTATAGAAAAAAATCCAATGATATGAGAATTTCAAGTAGATTTTTATACTTGAATCATGTTTTAAGAAATGCAAGGAATAGAATCAAATTAATTATATAACTTTACTGTGATAGTTAAAAAAACTATCATAATAATTTAATAATAATTAATGTAAAAAATTAAGTAAAATTTAGTAATAAGTAAATTTATTTTACTTTTTATTTATTTTATATATTGACTAAAAAAAGTACAAATTTCAATATTTAGGCAATATTAATCATAATTATATTAAACAATATTTTAATAGTAAAAATGATCATCATAATACATTCATACTTCAGTTAACAATTTTAACCTTTATTTTACTTAAGAAAATACAATTTAAAGTCAAAATATATACGAATTTGTTTTAAAAGAAACATCCAAGAAATAAAGTTGTCCAAATGGCTTTAATTAATAAGTTTCGTAATTGTCGATGTTAGAAATTTATTGAATGCAAAAATAGATGCTTTTTTTTGTGAGAAATGTTAACGAAAAGTTTAGTTATTCTTAACTTTAATGGAATTAAACTTTCGACTTTGACATCTTATATTTCTATATTTTATTTAACTATTATGATAAGTTATGTAAATATCAATTTTTCAAAAACATCGGTCGCAAACGGTTTTACAAGACATTTTCGATTACAAATAACTGTTAGTAATTTTTTTGTTGTTGCTGAATCCCACTTTCATATCTAGCATGAAGTTTATGATACATAATTTTGTACGGTACCCAAGACGATCTCATCGTAGCTCAACAAGTCAAAGAACCAAAAAAAAAAAACCATTAGGTGCAAGAGAATCATGCGCTCTTCCTGACCTAACCTTCCGGCATTCGTTTATTTCGTGCATCTCACAGCGAATTCAATAACGACTTTCTACATGCTCAGCGTCATCCACAATTATTCCATTAGCGGATTCGATCTCTTGGGATGAGGCATAAAAATCCTCTGAATCCATCCTCAAGGATACGAAAAGAAACGCTCCGAAGGGATCGCATAGAATTTGTGCACTCGTGCCGAAGATTTGCCTCTCAAATGATATATCATTGCTGGAAGCAGCTGAAGAACGACGATCGAGCCGCAGAGGATATAAATGTAAAACACATGGACAGCACGCGTTTACACGCTTCGCCGATGTGCTGTTACGCAACTGCAAGAGTTAAAAAATGACTTCAGAAATAACAGAAATTTATATACAATGAAATGCACGAATCAACAAAAAAAAAATGCATTGGTGATTAACGCTTCAGCAATCACTTAATGATGTGTTATATAAAACATATATCACCTAGGCGTCCGTTATAATTAGGAAATTTTGATTTCTCGGTGGAAATCGGTGCGCATAACTTCCCGGTGTAGTTATTTCCAGGCTTCGATGAAGAAAAATGAATGGAAGGTATCGCAGCTGTCGAGTTCATATTTCAAATTGTTAGCGAGTCGCGATATTTCTTCCGTTTCCAGAAGCGCGGATGCTTTAACCGAATGACTCTGCTGTATTATCAATGTAATACATTTTAATACGGCGCTCTCCGACGATCATGTTTTCCAGATAAACTTCGTGACATCTCTAGACTTCTGCAAAACCGGTGATTAATTAATCAATTGCTCCAAATGGAAACTGCTTATATTTCATCTGAAATTCATACAGTTACAATCTTTACAAGATTTCAAGCAAATTACATAAATTTCATATATAAACTATAGTTTAGACAAAAATATTATCATATATTTTTTGGAAGTTAATAATTCAAATCTAAAGAAATACATAATGTTAACAATAAAGCAATTACTGTACTTTTATTTATTGACAATTTATTTAACTCTGGATAATTAATCTTTTTAATTTTAATACAGGATTTGATAATGCTCGTGGGCCCTCGACTAACACTGCTTGAGGACTGAGATAAGCCCTTTTTTTGGAGCTATGGACTAACAATGTTTGTGGGCACTCGATTTACACTGCGTGGGGCCACTTGACTAGCACTGTTTTGAGACATTAGACTAACACTATTTGTGGGACCTCAACTAACACTGTTTGGAGCTCTCGACTAGCACTATTTTGAGCGCCTTGTTTGAGTAACCCTCGATTAAGACCATGCTCTGTTTTGGGATATCGGATTAAAACTGTTTGTAACACGACTAAAATTACGTGGGGCCACTTGACTAGCCCTATTTTAAGACATTGGACTAACTTTATTTGTGGGCCCACAACATATACTATTTGCAGATATCAACTAGTAATATTTTGAGGGCCCTTGACTAAACCTGTTTTAGGACTATCGATTAATACTATATGAGCCCTGTTTTGGGGCATAGTACTAACTAACATTTGTGGGCCCTCAACTAACACAGTTTGGTTAATAAGAAATATTTAAAATAAAGCACTTGTTTAAAGTTTATAGAAATTCCAAAAATTTATAAAAAAAATATATACTAGAAATTTGCTCAAATTATTTTATTTATTCACAATTACAATTTTTTTTCAAAATTACGACAAATTTTGAATGATTTTTAATGTAAATATATTATGTTGTAACAATAAACCAAAATTTAATATTTATTTTCATCATGTAAAATTTTTCATTTAAAACTTGGATGTTCAAAATTTACACATCGAAGAATATTGAAGAAGTTAACAAAATATCTTTTTTTTTATTAATATTGAAAAAAAATCTAAATAAATTATGAACACGTTTTAGTATATTTCGATTAGTCATAGTCATATTTACTTGAAGAATGTAGACAAGGTTTATAACAACCTATAAAGTATATTATAATAACTTATGTAATAAGTTAAGTAATATAAAATCAATGTAAAAGTATTTGCTATGATTTAATAACTCAAGCAATTAGTTTTAGTACAAATCAATATTGGTTTTATTAGACAATTATTTCTGTACAAATAAGTGCTGCGAGCATTAAAAAATACAATAAATACCGTAATTTCGTCTTATTTGTATCTCTCTCGCTCTTTCAAAGTCTATTCGTATCTGCCGTTCGTCACTGCAGTTTAAATACTCATTTTAACTAACAGTAAATATAAATTATGGATAATTTCAGAATCCTCTTTAAATATCTGAAATTGACTATTACCTATCTGTCTCCATGCAAATATAAGCTGTAATAGCAGTGGTAGAAGTTATTAGTTAGAAAGGTTGTCTCATAATTGATCATTGACCATAAGGTCCTTCAAATTGTCTATTTTGTAAATGCTAACATTAGATTAACATTTCTTACTCTAATAACTTCAATTCGAAAAAAAATAATTATGCTTAACTTACACTTATAAATATATTATTTTTTGGAAAATAAATAAATTGATATATTTAAAAAAAAAATAATAGTTAATGCCATTTGAGTTAATAATATTTTAATCGGCGTTATAAAATCAGCTATTAATTTAAAAACGGTAATCGCATGTCATTTAACGTGATTCTATATGGTAATTATAATTCAAATTATTGCTATTTAATTGCATTTTTTTATTATGCACTATTACATTACGTATACTATGTATTTCAAATTGTCTATTTTCAAGTTGTAAATGCGATTTGATTGAAGACAATAATTATTATTATTGCATTGTTTCAGGAGTAATTATTATTTTATGTACAGAAGAATAGATATACATTTTATGCCACATATAATGACTACATCATAATATGAAATTGATTATTTAAATAAATAATATTAGTATTTAGAATAATAAAAAAAATATATATAATCGAATTTATCTTTAATTATTCTTGAAGAGAAAATAAAAATATAGTAATTTTAAAAAGAATTAAAGTTATTAGTAAGAAAATTATTTTATATTAATTTATTATATAAATCTACTACACGTTTAAATATTAGATTACATAATGCTTTATAGACAGATTTTCCATAAATATACTATATATTATATAACTATAAGTTAAATTAGTAGATTTTGTAGATAGTGTAGTTGGTAATCCTGAAATAGTCACACTTTTTTTTATAGTTAATAAAGATGATATTACTAAATTGTTTAGTGGATTGGCAGTTGGCGCACCTGACAAACTTTTGTTTTATGTAATTTGCACTACGTAGATACAGCTTTGTATTATGCAATTCATATTTATAAAAAATAATAATACCAACTGTTACTTAAATTATGTTACTTAGTGTATTAAAGTGTAGTTGGTAGACCTGAAATATTTTTGTTATGTAATACGCAGTATGGATATAGTTCAATTAACACTTTTTGTGTAAAAAAAATCTATACCAACTACAAGTCAAATTAGTAGATTATGTAGTGCCTTTTAGTATAGTTGGTACACCTGCCAATTCATATTCCTATTATCCGATTACATGATAAAAATGAAATATCAACTATACGTTAAAATAGTGGATGACAAAATACTTATTAGTTGGTATAACTGATATACTTTTTTAATGCGCAAATTGTGGATTTAACTTTAATTATAATCACCTTTTAATGTAGTTGTTACACTTGAAATACTTTTGTGTGTTCTACTACGCAATTTAATTCAATTTCACTGTTACGCAATTTTATGATGAAAAAAATAGTTACGTTAAAATATTAGATTACGTAATTATACCAACTATAAGTTGAAGAAGTTTTGGAATAATAATGTTAACAATAAACCAATCTGGATTATTAATCATCTTATTTTTAATACAGGATTTGTTTATGGGCCCTCAACTAACACTGTTTGGGGCCTGAACTAACGTTATTTGTGGGCCCACGACTAACAATGCGTGGTGCCACTTGACTATCCCTGTCTTCGGACATTGGACTAAAACTATGTGTGGGCCCTCAACTAACAATATTTCGAGCTTTCGACTAGCACTATGTGTTAATGTTAACAATAAACCAATTACAGTACTTTTATTTGTTGACAATTTATTTAACTCTGGATTATTAATCTTCTTAATTTTAATATAACATTCTTCTTAATTTTAATATAACATTTGTTTATGGGCCCTCAACTAACACTATTTGGGGCCTGCGACAAGCCCTTTTTTGGAGCTCTGACCTAACACTGCTTGTGGGCCCACGACTAACACTGCGTGGTGCCACTTGACTAGCCCTGTCTTCGGACATTGAACTAACACTATGTGTGGGCCCTCAACTAACACTATTTGGAGCTCTCGACTAGCACTATTTTGAATGCCCTGGACTAATCATGTTTTAGAGCTCTCAATTAATACTTAAATTTGTAGATTGTGAAGTGCCTTTTATAGTAGTTGGTACACCTGAAATATTTTTTTTAACTTCATGATAAAAGAATATTAGAAAATTCTCTTTAAATTAGTAAATTGCGTGATGTCTGGTAGTTGTTATAATAAGTACAGTGTGTATGCAGCTTTACATTTCTTGTTGAAGTTTCGATAGTTTTGTAAAGCAAGAACTAAAATTTCTAATGTAACAGATTTGAATGAAATTGTGTAGCTTGTGCAGTTTTTTTTTTGGTTAGGAATAATAATGAATTGTAAAGTTGATGTGTAGTGGCTTATTAAAAGTTGTAAGTGAATATGATTAATATTTTCGTCCGGATAATGGTGTTTGTCAAAGAAAAAGCTTAACTAAAAACTGTTATACCGCGAGATTAAAAGTGCAATGCAATTTTCGCCATGGTTACGTGAACAATGGAACGTCTCGATTGGTAATTTGAATGCCGCCGCCGCCGCTGCCTGTTCGCCAGTTCACTTC
Organism: Nicrophorus investigator; assembly: GCA_963457615.1. Lineage (NCBI taxonomy): Eukaryota > Metazoa > Arthropoda > Insecta > Coleoptera > Silphidae > Nicrophorus > Nicrophorus investigator. The sequence continues at coordinate 6,404,635 of OY735142.1, read as the reverse complement.
TTGGAGAGAATACCTCTCGAAGCACGTCTCGTTGGTTACCAGTGACAGATTCATCGTTCACGCTTGTCAATTGCCTTTATGGCGGATACGGCTCTAAATACAATATCAATTATGAGAAATTATTATTAATGTGTTGGCCTAGCTATATATACATATATATATATCCAGACATTATACGTCGTTGGATCGATTTCGTGCCTTGCAATGCGTTAGCCGCAATTAACATCAAGTTCGAGTCAGGAATGCGACGTTATTATATTATGTGAAATAATGAAGGACGATGTTACGATTTATTGCGAATTGATTTTCATTTGGAGTTTCATTCATTCAGTGGATCTTTCTTTGCGCACTCACACACACGTTCACGACATTCCTACCATTCAGAATTAGCGTTCACGTTGCTTTTCATCGAGTGGAAAAGGAAAAAAAAACAAGTAAATATTGAAATGTTAATATTATTGATCCTTTCAATGGAAATTACACAACGTTTTAATTGGAAAAAAAAAGTGTGGATAACGAATTTTATCTACATTTATCTTTAAATATACATAATCTTTTATTAAATAAAATACATTTATTCATAATCTATTAAAACTACATATTTATTTACAATTTAACACCAAGAATTCTAAAAAAAAAACATTCTAAAAATTCTTATACATCTTTGTTATAGTTGCTATGCTTTTAAAGACATTATTAACGGTGATGATTACGAATGACTTATTATGACAGTTGCCAAGGACACCATTATAGTTAATAAGAATCACAATGGAATTTACTAATAAGTTTGAGGAATATGTATTCTCTAAATTAAATTTCAGATAAAAATGTGTTTAGTGGAGGATGGTGAATTATTGATTCAAAAAGTGATAAGCGGGGTGAAATTTAAAATTTAAAAAAATGTGGGGGGTTGGTGATAAATTTTAATTTAATTTTTTTTTGTGAATAATGTTTACTTTAAATGATTAATGATTAACCTTACATTATTTTGGGGGCCCTTATGAATACGGGGCATCAAAAGACTAAATCCGCTTCTGAAATTTACTATATATCATTTACTGAATTACTTTTAGTAATTTTTATGTTACAAAAATATCTGATTTAAAGAATGCTGAAATTACTTCGTTAAGCGAAAAATCATTTTTAGAGTTAAAATCCAGAATTTATTTCGTAAATAAATGCATTTTTTTAACAAAAAATATAAATATTTGCAAGATAGTTTAAAATAATTTATTGTATACATAGAAAGAAATGAGTAATAAAAATTCAAATTTTCTTTAATAAATTATTACAATCTTATCACATAATCTACAATAACTCAATTTACAGTTTATTTGCATTCATTTACATTTGAATTGAATTAACATGTTTAGTTATTATATTTGTATTATTTTTAATTTATATTTAATTATAATAAAATAATTAAATTAATTTATTATTTACTGAAACTGTTAATATTTTGAAATTTTGTTATTACAAATGTTTAATTAATTACTCTCAATCCTCGAATTTATTATTTCAGTGATATTAACATTAGTAACACTTCTCGTTTATTCATAAAAAAAAACTTTTGTACAAAGACGTTTATCATATTTCTTCCAAAAACTTCAAAATGTGATTTGCATTCTTATTTTATTTTATCAAAATTATATAATAGAAAATGACTGTAATGATGAAAACATTGGCGGAGAAAAAATCTATTGAAAAATTTTGAAAAACCTGAAAAAGTAACTTTATTATTTCATGCTTAAAGATGATTAAATCTACTATTAGTATTTTAGAAATATTGTTTTGTGAGATTTTAGTTTGTAAATATTAAATATTCTCTCTAATTTATTAAAACCCGGTTTTGTTGAAAATTTGAAATTCGAATACCGTTTTTTTTTTTAATAACTAGGGGTTATTTGAAATATTAAAATTTGAATATTATACAAATTTTGTCAAATATTAAATTAAAAGTAAGTTTTATAAGGAAGAAATATTTTAATTTCCTAAGCTTAGTTCAAGTTGAATATTTTTTGTGTAAGAAAGTGGAATGTATGTCATTTTATATTTGTGAAATGTTATTTTTGAATTGATAGTAATAATAATGAGATTATTATAAATATTTTAATGATATATTATAATTAATAAAAATTGTAATGCGTTTAAGGATGTAGGTAGGATTAAAGTAATTTGAGGATGTAAATGAAGTGATGGACGAGTGTGACAATTAAAAATTATAACATTATATATGTAAATGTGGCGAGATCAAGTGGAAAGAGAGGTACAATAACCGCGAAGAGGTTTTGTACTTAGTTCTGCAGCTGCCGACGAATGCAAGACATTATAATAATAATGTTGTGACAGGTGCTTTGTTTCTTCTTCCCCGGTGCTGGACGTAACAGTAAAGTCAGACTCTTATCAGATCTACACACACACGACCATTAGGATGTAATTTTTTTTTTAACTATTCGAAGGATATAGGACGAATAACAATAATGGCGCCAATGGATATGAAAATGGTTATGAAAGAAGCAGAGACACATCCGATTCTATTTATTAGAAGATGATGCTGGATGTTGTTGTTTCCATGGTGAACAGACAACATATGTTGTTCGACTCGGTTGTTTTAATATTAATGCGGGCGAACTAGAAATGCCCGACGCAAGGAAGACAGAAGAAGTGCCGATGATTATAATTACCAACTTTTTGCCTTCGTATACCGTTCGATTCATTTCGAATCAATCGATTCGATTTATGTAGTTATTCACAGCTGTCGCGAAATTAATTTATTGCCAGTTTGCCGTGATTTATACATCATTGGAGAGAAAGAAAAAATGAAGAAAAAATAATTGGAAAAACAAAGAAATATGTAGAGAGGACTAATTGATTTCGATTTCTTTTTTTCTTTAAACGCTATTTTCTACAGTATTCACTCAATGTATCAACTACAAAATTGTTTTAAATTAACTACAACTTTAATTACTAATAATTTATTGAAATATAATTGTAACATTCACTCTTCAATCCTCGATCCACAATTTACAAAACTTTCTGTCCTAATTGCTTTACTGGTTCCAAAAATCAACCCAAATCCAAAATAAAATTAAAATCTCGTCATTTCCTTACCTTCGTTACCCTAACTTTCAGAAGTTCAGAAATACTCATCCAATGTCAAACATCCATCTACAAATCCAATCCTAAAAAACTTCTCTGTGTTCGAGATTTTTGCTCTTCGCATTCTCACCAAAAATTCGAAATGCTAATAACTTACACCACAATCCTCCAATAGTCTCTTTTATTATAAAAACAAAATTATTTTTTTCCTGGACAGAAACCTCTCGCTTTCCCATTTTTTTTTCTAAATAAAACAATATAATTTTTATGTTCAAATTCTTCGAAATATTAACAACCATCTCCGAGATTTCTACTTTTCGCATCCTTTCAAAAATTCAACATCCTAAGAACTTACACTACAATCCTCCAATAGTTTATTTTATTCTAAAACCAAAATTGTTTTTCTCCTCCACAGAAATCTCTCGTTTTCTCATAGATTCATTTTCAAAGAAACTAATATATTTTTCCTGTCCAAACTCTTCCAAATATTAACCGCCGTATCCAAGTTTTCTACCCTTCGCATCCTCACTAAAAATTCAACATCCTAATAACTTACACTACAATCCTCCTATAGTCTCATGTATTCCAAAAAATTTAATATATTTTTTCTATCCAAATTCTTCCAAATATTAATCTCCATGTCCAAGTTTCCTGTCTTTTGCATCCTCAACAAAAATTTAATATCTTAAGAACTTGCACCACAATACTCCAATAGTTTATTTTATTCTAAAACCATTTTTTTTCTTCAGGACTGAAATCTCTGGCTTTTCCATTAATTAATTTCCAAAGAAACCAATATATTTTTCCTCTCTAAATTCTTCCAAATATTAACCACTGTGTCCGAGATTTCTGCTCTTCGCATTCTCACACTCCAATCCTTCAATAGTCTCTTTTATTCCAAAAAATCTAATATATTTTTCTTATCCAAATTCTTCCAAATATTAATCTCCGTGTTCGAGTTTTCTGTCTTTTGCAACCTCAACACAAATTTAATATCTTAAGAACTTATACCACAATCCTCCAATAGTTTCTTTTATTTTAAAACCATTTTTTTCTTCTGGACAGAAACCTCTGGCTTTCACATTAATAAATTTCCAATGAAACCAATATATTTTTCCTCTCTAAATTCTTCCAAATATTAACCACTGTGTCCGAGATTTCTGCTCTTCGTATTCTCACACTCCAATCCTTCAATAGTCTCTTTTATTCCAAAAAATCCAATATATTTTTCTTATCCAAATTCTTCCAAATATTAATCTCCGTGTTCGAGTTTTCTGTCTTTTGCATCCTCAACAAAAATTTAATATCTTAAGAACTTGCACCACAATACTCCAATAGTTTCTTTTATTCTAAAACCATTTTTTTATTCTGGCTTTCCCATTAATTAATTTCCAAAGAAACCAATATATTTTTCCTGTCTAAATTCTTCCAAATATTAACCAACGTGTCCGAGATTTCTGCTCTTTGCATTTTCACCAAAAATTCAACATCCTAAGAACTTACACAACAATCCTCCAATAGTATATTTTATTCCAAAAAATCCAATATATTTTTCCTCTCCAAATTTTTCTAAATATTAATCTCCGTGTCCATGTTTTCTGTTTTTTGCATCCTCAACAAAAATTTAACATCTTCAGAACTTATACCACAATCCTCCAATAGTTTCTTTTATTCTAAAACCATTTTTTTTCTCCAGGACAGAAATCTCTGGCTTTTCCATAAATTCATTTCCAAAGAAATCAATATATTTTTTCTTTCTAAATTTTTTCAAATATTTTGCATAAAGATGAAAATCATTTGCTAATAATTGCGAATTTCTTAAGCATCGTTTTTACATCGTTTTGACAATAAAAAAAGATTTTATTTGTCGGATGAAACTTGAGTAAACCACTACACACCAAGACTAAAAAACAATCTAAACAATGGTTATAAACTGTATGAATACAAAAAAGACAAAGACCGTTCCATCAGCAGGAATGTTATGTCATCAGTTATTTTTTTTAATTAAAAAAGAAATTTTATTAATAAATTCTCTTGAGAAAAGTAAAAGAATAAATTTAGATTTAGATAATAGAAAAGCTGTAAAAATAAAAATAGATACAAAAATTTCTGAAAAAAGACCAACATTTTATCTATTATTATTGAAAAATATAATTTTTTCGCTAATTTTCCCTTTATTCATTTAAATGATTGAATAATGAATATATAAACATGATAATAATCATTCGGTTTCTCGTTTTGACATAAACAACAGTAATATCAGCATTTGTTACCTGCAAATAGACATATTTACAATTATGCGAATTCTGCGGGTTCTGTTTTAAATTGACACACTTATAAACTGCATAAATATCATTGATTCATAATGCCATTCATTTTATTTTATGGTAACTTACTATCCATAAATGTTTTCATAAATTGTAGTTATTCATTAAACGGGAATTATTAATATACAATAATTTTGATAGTTATTAACAAAAAATTACTATTTACAATTTGACCAAATACTGCTTTGAAAACAACAGTAATTCAAACAATTAAAGCAATATAGAATTATATAATAACAAAAAATATAATAAAAAACTAAATGGGAGATTTTTTGCCAAAAATATTGGGATTATTTTCAATCAAACTATACACCTAGGTTTTATTTTTTACTAAGTTAATTTTGAAATCGTTATCTATAATGTTTATCAAAAATAACTTTATTTTCCATTGAAAAATGTTATCTTTCGAAATAATATTTATGCTAATTTTATCTAATACTTGAGTAACGTCTAGAATATATTATATTTTCTATATATTTTTTGATCTTGCTGGTTTTATTAACAATAAACTAATAAATAGTTTAATTAAAAAAATAGAAAAAAAAATTATATAAATGTGAAAAAAAATCTTTATTATTTAATTTATATAATAGGATGATTGTATGTGTATTATCAGTATCAGTAATTAAAACATTCAACGTTGATTGGAGCTATTAACTATATAAATTAAATATAAAATTTATAAAAAAAATGCAGAGAAATTTTAATGTTGTAAAAGAATTTTCGCCTGCATAAAACGAATTGAGTTATTTAAGTGAATTAAAAGAAATGCATAAATATGCAAAAGGAATATGCAATTAATGTAATGAAATAATTACTATTAGAATCAGAATTGAAACGTCTGAGGTCAGATGGAAATAAAATCATTATCATTAGAATTTTATTAGCGCTCAATTAAACTAATAGCCCGTAATTAAATTTGCTGAGCAGACGAAACGAAGAAGCGAAGAATAAATACTAAAAAAACAAGCGGTGAAAAGAAAAAATGAAACGAAAGCCGATATGCAGGTTGCGAGGATTACACGGAAATGCACTGCGAATAATAAAAGCGGAGACTCTTTTCTGCTCTCTTTTCCTGCTCGACTTCGATCAATATTAGTTTCCTAAGCAAATTAAGTCTACTTACCTTATATAATTGGAAGTTTCTCCGATGCGGACAGAAACGAGTGAAAATTGCGAAGAACGTGAATCGAACGTTAAACAATTTTAATTGGAAAAAAAAATGTAAATTATTAATTGATTTTTCTTTTATTGTTGAGTATTAATCTTGTTGGATCGGATGTATTTCATAATTACCTGTTAATGCACTTATTGTATTGAGTACAGTCAAATCATATTAAAAATTACCTCAGATAATGAAGATTTGATATAACGAAGTACGAAATTTCAAGAAAAATTTGGTCGGAATTGAAACTTAAATCTGTTGGTGCAGTTATTGTATTAACTATAGTTAATTCATGTTAAAATTAACTCAGATAATGAAGTTTCGATATAACGAAGTACGAAATTTCAAGAAAAATTTGGTCAGAATTTTCAGTTAAATCTGTTGATGCAGTTATTGTATTAAGTATAGTTAATTCATGTTAAAATTACCTCAGATAATGAAGCTTCGATATAACGAAGTACGCAATTTCAAGAAGAATTGGAAATTTCTTCGTTACGGACAAAAATGAGGAATGGGTGGAAATTGCGAAGGACGTGAGTCGAACGTTAAACAATTTTAATTGAAAAAAATTGTTTTTTCTTTTATTATTGATTATTTTATGTATTTGACAATTATGTGTTAATTGTTAGTAATTGTATTAAGTACAGTTAAATTATATTAAAATTACCTCTGAGTTCGAAATTTCAAGTTAAATCTGGTCAGAAGTTATATAAAATCGAAAAAATATTCAAGAAATTAAACATTATTTGTGTTAATTTATGATTAAAATATAAAAGTTTAGATCTTATCGATTTTAATTCATACAGTGAATTTGATAAGAAATAAATATTAAAAATTAAAAAGTTTCAAGATTTTTATAAATATTACATGCTACAATTGTGACTTTTTTTTCCATATTAGTAATAATTGAAAAAATTCTAGTTTTTTCTTACTTTGCTGAAAGAAAAGTAAAAGTTAAAGAAAACATCGCTCAAATTAAACAAATTATTGATGATTCACAAATAATTACACTAATTAAATCAAAAAAATAAATACAAAAAATAATTAAATTTTCTAATATTTTTTAGAAAACAATATTATTTTCTATAAAAGCTATTATTTTGAGTAATTGGATTTATATGAATATAAATCAATTTTTTTATTGTGGTTTTAATAGATAATAAATAAATTTTGAAAATAGTTATTATTACTTTTATAATTTAATTTGTAACTTTTCTCACAAATTTGTAACATGAATTTAGAATTGGAAGTAGAAAATCTACTAATATATAGAAAATACAGGAATTTAATTTTACTTTCACTTTCTTCTCAATCAACAAGTAAAACTTGGAATTAATTTACAGATAATTTTTGTTGATGAAATTGGTAAAGAAAATAAATATACTTACCTACAAATCATGTAAAAATAAAGAATTATTAATTAAATTTAAAAAGTAAAATTACTATTATGTTATATATAAAAATGTGTAGTATAAAATATTTTAATTTATGAAAATAAATAAATTTTGATGGATCTGATGTATAAATTTATTTTTTAAGTATTCATAATTACCTGTGATAACGAAGCTTCGATATAATGAAGTCTGCAATTGTAAGCAAAATATGACCAGAAGTTTTATTAGAAGATGAAAATTATTTTAAAGAAATAAAATTTACAAAGAAATTTACCTTTTTTTGTGTTGTCTTTCTATAATAGTTACATTCTCATACATTATTAAAATAAAATATGTTTACAGCAGACAAATAGATACAAAAATATAGAAATTAAAAAAAATAATAGATTTTTACAAAAATTGTTAAAATATTTTCTTCCTATAAAATCTATAAATTATTCATTTCAGCTTATTAATTACTTTCGTAAAAAAAATAAATGTATTTCACAAAATATTATAAAATAATAAATATTCTGTGATATTAACTAAATTTTAAGAATAAATAATACATATTACAATTTATTTGAAACTATACATTTTTATGTATAACATTTTCATTTATGAATAAAATAAAAAAAATACTTATATTCAAATAGTAAAACCTTTAAACTGATTGATACTTCTTCGTAATGGATCAATATTAATTTTGTGAAGAAATTCAATCCATTTTTTCTAAAAATAATATTTTTTTTGTGTAAAAATTATTTCAACAAGTAAAATCTCTTAATAGATTAATCTCTTAATCTACACATTATATAATAAAATAAGATATTTTATAACCAGAAGTTAATACAAGATAAAAATTATTTTCAAGAAATTAGAAACAAAATTTACAAAGAATTTAAACCTTTTTTTGTGTTGTCGTTCAATAATAGTTACATTTATTTAAATATTTTCTTATAAAATCTCCAAATTATTTGATTCATATTTTTCATTACTTTTGTAAAAAAAATAAATGTATTTCACAAAATATTATAAAATAATGAATATTCTGTGATATTCCAAAAAAAAATAGAATAAAAATTGTAACATTTTTTTTATGATTAAAATAAGAAAAATAAATTATATTCAAACAATAGAAACTCTAAATTGATTGATACTTATTGTTAATGGATGAATAATAATTATGTGAAAAAATTAAATCTATTTTTCTAAAAATAATATATTTTTTTGAGTAAAAATTAATTATTTTTTTGGTCATTTTATTTATGTAAAAAAAAAATCTCTTTTGATGATTTCTTAAGTAAAATAATTGCACTTACCGAATACGAAGAAATTTGATAATATTTTTTTTTGTTATACATTTTTCGATATTTTCATTTATTTGGTATTTTTGTTATGGTCTTTCTTTTTTTTTATATCACATTATTCGGAATACATCTATTTTTCCTTTTTTTTGGATGATTTTTTGTAAGACGATTTATATGTTTGATTGTTATCACTGGGCGGAAAGACTTAGGTCGATAGCCCTTTGGTTGCATTTAGTGTGTGATCAATAAATATTGTTATTATTATTATTAATTGCACTTACCTTTATTTAAAATATGAAGGAAAAATAGAAAAAATAGTCAAATTTAATTGAAAAAAAAATAGAATAATTTATTTATTGCTATGATGTTACATACAAAAATATTGCACTTAGTGAGATACATTTTGGTAAACAAAGTATAGTCAAGTGTAGAGTATAAAACACACAATAAACAAACAAAAAACAAATACATAAAAAAGTGGAAAAAAGGAACATAAATTATTTAATTTTTCTTTAAATAAAAATTAAATTAATTAATAATTAAAAAAAAAAACTCCATTTTTCTTAATGGCTTTTCGTAACTTGGAAACCGTACAATTTATTATTTTATAATTGCAACGGACGCCAAAATTCGTGACGATCTAATGACGTAATTGGTCGAAACGAATTCACAGTAATAACTTCATTTTCGACCAAAAAATTTTCGTTAAGAGAAGCGGACAATTTATTTGTAATTTCCGCTTTTATATATATATAAAAAAAAAATACAGTAAATAAAACAAGAGATTAACTAAGAGCAATTCGAATTACTCGAGTGGCCATAAAAAAAAAGCACGGATTTCAATTTTATTGGTTCAATTTAAATTGCTAATGGCTGTTTCTTTAATTACGTGTACGAAATTACGAGTTTTATTGCGTTTCGAATTAACGTACACTTTTACATAGCAATTTACATTTTTTATCTTTAATTTATTTATAACCAACAAAACAATATATCCATAAAACAAACACAAAAAAAATATATATTTATAAGTAACTTAAAGTACTAAAGATTGCACAAATCCCAACATTATCACCAATTTAATTAACAAACAATCAAACAAACAAACAAAAAAAAAATAATAAAGAGTTTCTCTCCGTCTTAACCGTAAATCAATTAAAGAAATATAAAATCAGGTATCTTCTTAAAGTAAACAATTATAATTATATCAACAGCATTTTAATATTATTAATATTATTTCACTAATCAGAAGTAATTGCGTTTTCATTATTTTCTAATTACAATTTATTAGTTTCAAATTTCATAAAGTTATCAACAAATTTAAGTTAATTCCAGTTTTGCGCTCATAAATGAAATAGTAAAAAATATAAATTGTTAAAACTGGAACTATCTACAAAAATTTGTTTATATAATTAAAGAAAATATAAGAATTTATTAATAATCAATGTTTTTTTTTTAAATTAATATTAGATAATATGATTAATTCATGTAGTGCAGTCATTGAACCAAAAATATAAAAAAAAATCATAAATTTTAGTTTATGAAACATGTTTTAAATTAAGAGAATAAAATTTAAAAAAAATAATGTAAGAATGTTGAGTAAAAATAAATTATGATTAATTATTGATTAAAGTTATGAATAAATTTAAGTTAATACCAGAATCGTTAAAACTGGAACTATCTATAAAAAAAATTGATATATAGAAAATATATGAATTTATTAATAATCAATGTTTTTTTTAAAGTTAATATCCGATAAAAATTTCATATTTTTTAGTTTATGAAACGAGTTTTAAAGTAAGAGAATAAAACTAATTGAGTAAAAATAAATTATGATTAATTTGAGCAGGTACAGGTGTAAATTGGAAATAAGTTTAAATGACGGTGTTTATGTTAATCTAGATTTAATAGTTCGTTTCGTAATTGAGTAATTTTGCAGGTAAGTGCGTGTAGTTTCGATCGTAATAATCACGTATATGCATGGATTTAATTGTAACTTCGTGAATGGTTTGGAATCGAGAGGATGTGTAATTATTATTTAAGTGAATGTTACAGATGAGCGTATCGCATTGCTAAATAAAGTCGTAAAAAAAGGTTGTGTGAGATCATAAATAATTTAATGAATGTAGCCAATTTAACGATAGTTAATTTTTTTTATATATATTTTTTTTCTCTCTAAAAATAACGGGATAAACACTTTTAATGTTTAGACAATACTTTTTGCATGTTAAATCAACTAAAAATAATGAGTGATAGCTATTAAACGTGTATGCAAATGACCATAATAAAAGTATTAATTTTTTGAGTTTAAAAAAAATTAGTATATAGTCGGTGGCAGATTATCCATTAAGGCAATGAGGCAAGTGCCTAGGGGCTCAAGTTTCAGGTTACAATTAGCCTAGGGGCTCCAACTGTTTATAATTATAAATAAAATATATTAAACAAATCATTTGTCATAATTATTTCAATTCAGAAAATGTTTTAATAAAATGATTATAAGAACTGTAGAGCATAGATTTTTACATCCTTTTATTTAATTTAAGTGTTTAAATAATTCGTCGAAAAATGATGTTCGATAACCGAATTTTTTGTTAACCAATCATCAATTTGAGAAGCGATTTGTTTCTTAATCGATCATCAATTTAAGGAGAGTTTTAAGTTTCATGTCTTCATTAGCGATAGTTTCAAAAAATAGTATTAATAAGTTGAAAAGTTGTTCGTTATCCGAATATATGTTTGTTCGAATATAAGAATCTTTCAAAATAGTGTTTTTTGATCGCTTTGTTCGATAACCGAATTGTTCGCTTAAACTTTATATTACTACAGATTTTACCTCCTAAAAGTGACGTTAATAAATTGTTCGTTATCCGAATATGTATTCGTTGATGGATTTGTTCGAAAACCGAATTGTTTCATAATCGATCATCAATTTAAGGAGCGTTTTAAGTTTCATGTCTTCATTAGCGATAGTTTAGAAAAGTAATATTAATTAGTTGAAAAGTTGTTCGTTATCCGAATATATGTTTGTTCGAACATAAGAATCTTTCGAAATAGTGTTTGTTATACGTTTTGTTCGATAACCGAATTGTTTGCTGAAACTTCCTATCACCACAGGCTTTATCTCCTAAAAGTAACGTTAATCAGTTTGTAAGTTGTTCGTTATCCGAATATGTATTCGTTGACGGATTTGTTGGATAACCGAATTAAAGTTTATATAATTATTAGTTTCTAAATCACAATTATATTCGTTGTTCAATAACCGAATTGTTCGTTAAACTATCATCAATTTAAGCAGCAAGTTAAACTTTATATAATCACAAGTGTTAGCTCCCAAAAGTAACGTTAATTTATTTGTAAGTTGTTCGTTATCCGAATATATGATGGCTGACGAATTTGTTCGATAACCGAATTATTATTTAATCGATAATAAATTTAACAAGTATTTTGAGCTATAAATCATTACTAGCTTTAGTTTCCAAAAGAAACGTCAATTAACGTCGGAAAGTTGTTTGTTGAACATTTTTATTTCTTCCTGCATTTTTTCCAAAAACGATCATCAAATCGTAACGTCAATTGATTCGTTATCCGAATATAAAAATTCGTTATCCAAACTTCAAAATTCGTTACCCGAACATATTTTTTTATTTTTACTATTTGTTGTTCGTATTCCGAATTATTCGTTAATCCAATGTACATATTTGACAATTTTACTTTAATTTAGTATTTTGAGTACAGATGGCGCACTTTAATTTCATTCATCCAATGCTTAAACTATAAATTAATTCATGAGAAAAAAAAAATATTGTAGTGAATCTATAATACAAATGTTGTGTAATTTTTCAGTATAATTTCGATAGTTTTACAACGTAAATATGAAGATTAAAACATAATTAGAAAATTTATAATTTTCATTTTTTTTTTACAATTTATAAAGTAACAATTTCTTCAAACATTTAATTATTTTGTACCTAATTTCAGTACAATTAGAATTTATCATAGATTTTGTATACTTTAAAATAGTTTTATAGAATATAATTTTGCTTTTAATATTTTATAAATGTTTTTTTATTGATTAGTCAATTTAATATGAAATTATTATAAATTTATGAGTTATTTAATTTCGTGTAAATTTTTTATTTTATTTCTGTTTAATTCGAATCAATTTACAAAGAATTTGAAGTAACGAGGAGAAATTTCGGAATAAACACCATAAAAAAAAGTAATCTCTTTATTTACTGCTGCAGCAAACATTACGTTTAATATTATTAATATTTTATGGTAGAATTTTGTGGCCTTAATAACCTAATTTCAGTATTTTTTTTGTTGTTGTTAATCTTTTTCTTTATGGTACCTCCTGCACTTGCTCCATATAAACATGTAATTCGAGATTAAAGACGTTTCGCTGGTATTAAAAGTATTTTAATCCTTATTGTTTATCGTCATTACAGTTGAATTGGATTAGCGGCCTTCGAGGAGGACACCGATTGGAATGATTTAAGACGGGATCTCGAGGAGACACAAAGAAGAGATGAGCAGAGACGAGGAGGAGAGTGGAAGAAGTGAAGATGCGTGTTGTAACTGTTTACCAGAAGGCCATTAAGAGAAGCACGGGTTTGTTGCAATTAAATTTCGCGTGCGTCTATGTCAGTATGTGACTGGATGAAGGTGTACACACATTACTATGTGTCTAATATGGATTTGCAAGCAATAACACTCGTTACAGCTAATCGCGCTGCTCTCCCGTCGCTTTCTATCTCTCTCTCTCTCTTTCCCATTCACTCTTTCTCAATCTCCTCAACGTTACTCCGTCTCAGTCTGCATTAATGAACTGCATTATTTCTGGACGAAACTACAGTATGCATTTACTCGAACATGTTACTCCGTATCCCTTAACGGTCCATTAAATGCTATACTACTCTACGCTACACTTTATTGGCAATGATACCTAATACTCTTTCTCCTGAATACGAATAAGCATCTAATTTCACTTCAATAACTGCAAATATTTCTATATTTTTTAATTTCTTTTTTTCACAAAAAAGTAATGTAATTTACATATATTACAGTTGTATCCCTAATTAGTAGCAGTATTTAAAAAATATATAATCAATTAAGTTTTAATGAAACTTTCGTAATTTTTAATGAAGATTTATATATCATTATCATTGATTTTATAGTAGAAGTATTTATAAAATTATTTTTTGCTGTTGGAAATATATCTAAATATCTTAGTAATTAATAGAAGATAAAATAAAATCAATTTAAAAAATGTTCCAAAAAAACTAGAATATTTCAAAGTTGTAGCTAAAAATTTATTTTGAGAAGAATATGAAAAAAAAAAACTTTTCTTCATAATAAAAATGTTACTATTTTTAAAGACATTATCAATTTCTAATTAAAAGTGGATTTTTTCTACTAAAAAAATATATGTGAAAGAAATTATTTTGAAGAAATATTACAATTAAAGAAAAAAAAAATATAGAAATCATTTGGATTTTTACATAAATCATGAAAATAAGAAACAATTTACCTTTTTTTAACAAAATAATAAAATTATCGACAAAAATAAAAAAATTCATAAAAGATTATTTATTAGTTACAAAATTATGACTTGAAATTTTGTAAACTTTTTCATTAATTCAAAATAAAATAAGATAATTAAATATATTTAATTCAATTTTAAAATAGTTGTAATAATTTAAAAAATAATTATATAAATATGAATGTGTTAAATTTAACTAATTTATTAAAAATATTTGTAGCTAAGAATTTTTTTTTTGGGAAAAATTTTAGTATTTTTATTAGATTATATTTAAAAGTAGATTATAATAAAATGTTGTTTTTTTCTATTATGAAAATATATGTGAAAGAAATTATTTTGAAGAAATATTAACATTACTACATAAACGATGAAAATGTTGAACTATTGACGAAAATAAGAAAATTTATAAAATATTATTTATTAGTTACGAAATAATGACTTGAAATTTTAGAATTTGTTCATCAATTCAATAACTATAAAAAGTTATAAACAAGACTAAATATCAAAATATTTATAATTCAATTTTCAAATAGAAATAGTAATTTGTAAAATAATTATATAAGTATGAATGTGTTAAATTTAATTAATTTCGTAATAATGGTTGAAGCTAAGAAATATTTTTGTATAAGAATATTGTAGTATTTCAATTTCCTTATAAGAAAAATATTATTATTTTCAAAAAGTTGTAGCTAAGAATTTTTTTTGAGAAGAATTTTAGTATTTTTAAAGACATTATCAGATTCTAATCAAAAGTAGATTATAATAAAATGTTGTTTTTTCTCAGATGAAAATATATGTGAAATAAATTATGGTTGAATTATTTTCAAGAAATATTAACACACCTAAAGAAAATCTATCATAGAAATCGTTTGGATTTTGGTATAATCGATGAAAATAAGAAATAATTTACCTTTTTCGTTCAAAATGATAAAATTAACAAATTATTGATAAAAATAAGAAAATTCATAAAATATTATTTATCAAATCAAAAACTGTAGAAAGAATCTATAACTTCAACGAAGAAAGTTATAAACAAGATTATATAAAAAATCTATTAATAATTCAATTTTCAAATAGAAATAGTAATTTAGAAAATAATTATAAATGTGTTAAATTTAACTAATTTAGTAAAACTAATAACAAAAATAAACTATTTAAAATGCAAAACTAACTAACTATCACATTAGGAATAATTTTAAATAATTTGTGATTCATTATGAAACAGATGGTTTTAATATTGAAGTTGAATATTTAAGTAAGCAACAGATTGGAAAATGGACTAATAGCATATATTAATGTTTCGGCTATTAACCTGATTGATTATCGTACAAATCCATAAAGATTTAAACTTTTCAAATATTTTATCTCTAAGAAAATTAAAAAAAATAATTAACAACTTTATTTATTTTTTTTAATTAAATAGTTATCTTATAGTTTATTAAGCGTAAGCATATCCCGGACTGTTTGAAAGCGGACTAATCAAGGAATTTGACTTTGTTTTATATAAAAAAATAATTTTATAAAATATTTTTTTTTCGCTTAATTCTAATTTTTATTTTAAACCGGATTATAGTGAATCCGGATTATATAATAAATAATCAATTAATTTTAGTTTGTAAATACAATAAAAAAATACTAATAATTCTATAATGAATTGAATTGAAATAACGTTTATTTTCAATTTCTGATATTACATAATTATTTACGCAACGCGTTGGCCAATTTTCACGGTTCCACCAAGTAAAAATCTTAGGACCATTATTTTTATTTTTTCTATTCTATTGAATTAGGTAGAGAAAAAAAGAATAAAACGCATCACTGCATCAATCAGTGTCGAGTTAATATTAACAATCAATTCCCAAAAAATTCTCTCTTCAGAAATAATGAGATGATTGAACAGCAATTTACTCAATGTTTGATTCAACCTCTTATTTTATCTTGTCTCGTGTTGTCCATCATCCATTATTTGAGAAGCGCGCGTGTTTCTTGGATTCTAAAGGCTACCGACGAGGTTAACGCTTGGTTATATGATGATGGCTTTCCGCACTTCCATCCTCGACGACACATATTTTAAAGGGGACATCTCCTATTGACCAAATACTTTATTGCGGGTATTTGCATTGGACACACTTATAAACATGTTTTCAGGATACGTTGAACATAGGTGAAATTGTCATTTGTTAACATCGAATACATTTGCATACATCAAGCGGCGCGAAAACGTGTACCTCTTTCACGCTGTTTACTTTTGATTCAAAGTCAATATCTAATTTTTTTTTCGTACTTTCAACAAGTCCGCAGCTTCGAACTTTCCAGCACGCGTCTTTCAGCTGATTTCTATCTATCTATACAAATCTTTAAATTTTATAACATTACCAGCAATAAATTCAATAATTTATACAAATTTTTTTTTTTTCAATAAATTTTTCAGAACTTTAAATAACACTTATTATTACATTTTTTAATACAATTACTTGGTTTCAGTATATAATTTTATCATTTCATGAAATGACTATAATTTTATTTTCAATTTACACGGTTTTACTTATCAAATTCCACGATTTAGTTTTACACGGTTTTCTGAGAAATTTATTATAAAAGTAAACAATTTTTTCCATAATTAATTAGGAATTATACTGTCCTCAATTTTATTAATATTAATTAGTTTACATTTTTAATCTATTAATTATTTAATCATTAATAGTATTAAAAAATCATCATTTTAAATTTTAAATATTTAAAAACTTTCTCTAACATAATTTATATGTGAAATAATAAATTTATATAGAAATAAATAAATAAAAATAAAAAATTACTGCCTACAAAAATCATATTTAAAAAATATTTTCAAAATTATACTGTAATATTTTATTTACATTTTTAAACCAATTATTAGATTAAAATTCGCTTGAAAACTGTTGGAAATTTTGAAATAATTATTTTGAAATATCAAATAAAATTAGTGTAATTTCAAAAAATGTTAATTACTTTTTCAGTTCATAAATTTAGTGAATATTTTTATAATTAATTTATCAATAATTCATATTTTATAAAGAAATGTTGTAAAAAAAAATGGACCATTAAACGTAGTATAACTGTGAATCGCATCTCCATAAATTATTTTATAGTAACTATTGCGTAAGAACTAATTCATTCACCTTTTTATTTTTTATTTTTGATGCAATAACCAGAAACACGTTTGTGCATCATTAATAAGATCGTAACTTATTGTGGTTTGGAGTGAATTATGCATGTTTTTTTTTTCGTACCACACGGAATGTTATGTAACGCACGTGCGAACGAATCTGTATTGGAAACATTATAAAAATATGTTTTTAGATGCGCGTGTTTCTAGCGGATTGATGTCAACGATTTAAGAAGGTTTGCAGTGCGAGATGGTAATCAGATGAACCCGGTGTATGAGGAGAGAGACCGGTTGAATTTGATGATGACCTCTTGAGGTCGTTTGTGGAATACGACCCACGGTCATCATCACTACTGACCATATCCACACCTTACAACTGATGCAACCTAGGCTCTCTCCGAACCCATCCGTCGCTACTGTTCACGGTTACATAACATCAACATAACGATTAAATTAAATCCAGTTTAACAGTTAAAACAATGCTATTTTCAATTAGTTACATAACTTTGCAATTATACTCATATTACATTAAAATTAGAATTCTTACATCTTCATTTGCTTCCAACTATTCATACAATGATTTATATAAAACTAAAACAACTATAATAAACAATAAATCATATTTTTTTTTACAATTATCGTCGAATTTTAATCACGATATTCTTCAGATTTATTAAGAAAATCTATTTAAACTCAAGACTATTTTTTATTTAAATAATCAAAATTTATTTATAAAAAAAACATATCCATAACATCAAACGCGAAAATCTTCAAACTATTCATACAATAATTTATATAAAACTAAAACAACTATAATAAACCATAAATCATATTTTTTTTTACAATTATCGTCGAATTTTAATCACGAGATTCTTCAGTTTCTATTAAGAAAATCTATTTAAACTCAAGACTATTTTTTTATTCAATTAATCAAAATTTATTTATAAAAAAAAACGTATCCATATAATATTCACCATACATACTATAAATTATATAAAATTTTCAAAATTATAATATATTTTTTTTCATTTTAAAATTATCCTCATATTAATTATAATTGCATTAATTAATCTTTTTTTCTATTACAAATAAAGTTTTATCATAAGATTCATCAGTTTTAAGAAAATCTATTTAAAATTAAGACTATTTTGTTATTGAATTGATAAAAATTCACTATAACTGTAATAAAAATTAAATTATAATTTTATAGATTTTTCATTAGTCAATTTACTTTTTAAATTATATTCATATTAGTTAATTTCTTATTCATTAAAAAAATCTATTAAAAATAACAGTTACATATTGATTTGTTCGCAGGTTTCAAACATAACTGTTCTTGTACTTTTTCATTATGTACTTCTTCATTAGTTTAGTTAAAAAAATATTTTTAAACTTTATACTAATAAAAATAAGTTTTGTTACGTTTTAATCAAAGTTTATTTATACTTATAAATTATATAAAAGATTTATTATATTTATTCTAAATATCACAAATTTTGCATAGAAAAAAAAAACATTAAATTAAATATAATTTAATTGCAATTACCCTGATATTACATAATTTGTTAATTATTAATTATTTAGGTATTTTTTTTGTAAGAAATATGATTAAAGTAAAAAATCTATAAAAAAAAAACTATGTTTTTTTTACTTGAAACAAATCTTAAAATAATACGATTTTCCATTAATTTGTTGTTAATTAATTTATTAAAATATCAGTTACATATTTATTTATGTTTTATTCATAACTGAACTTCACACATCTATGAATATTTGAAATATCATAACTTTTGTATAAAATAAAGCATAAAATTAACAATTAAAATAATAGTTCTTTCTATTAGTTTTAATCATGAAATTATTTAATGTATTAAGATAAATTTTTAAAATTCAAGACTTTATTACAAAATTGTTCGCTTTTAGTAAAGTGTAAGTAATGAAAGGATTTTTCAAAATATTTTGATTGATTTACGTTGAAAATGAAAAGTCTATTTTCTCGCTGTTAAATCTTATATTATAAATCAAATTGACAAATACACAATGTTATCAGATGCGTTTGTATAATAAATGAAGATATCCGAAGAACTGTTATTTATTTACGTGATGTGATTTATGCCTTTAATATTCGCACATATTTAGATTTCATTTTACAACAGAATTAATTTTCAATCTATTCATGTTTATTATTTCCAAAAAAATCTAATTTAATAATTTACTATTATATGACATTCTGTTTTTCTTGACTTATTTATAAATTATTAAA
Source organism: Nicrophorus investigator (assembly GCA_963457615.1). NCBI lineage: Eukaryota > Metazoa > Arthropoda > Insecta > Coleoptera > Silphidae > Nicrophorus > Nicrophorus investigator. The sequence goes on along the minus strand of OY735142.1, from coordinate 6,384,411 downwards.
GTATCGATTAAAGGACTTTTTAATTAAAGAAACTGCACAATGTTATCAGACGCATATGTACAAGAAATGAAGATATCTGAAAAACTGTTAATTATTTACGTGATGTGATTTATGCCTTTAATATTCGTATATATTTTAAATTTAATCACAGCAAAATTGCAATATTTTAAAATTCGATCTATTTATTATATTGAATAAAAATTTGTGTTAATTATTTCTAAACAAAATTAAGTTTAAATTATTTTTATTGACAAATAATTTGCTATTACATAATATTCTGTTATGTTTCTTATAACTTAGTTAAATATTATTAAAATATCGATTAATTACATAATGTTATCAAAAGTTTTAGTATAAGAAATGAAGAAGTTATTTATTTTTGTAATGTGATGTATGCCTTTAATATATTTGAAATCTAATCACAACAAAATTTGTAATATTTTAATTTTCAATTTAATTTTTATATTGAATAAAAAATAATGTTTATTATTTCAACAAACAAATCAAAGTTTAAATTATTTTTATTCACGAAATATTATTTTAATTTTCTGTTATGTTTCTATTCTTAAAGTATTGATTATAAAGAAATTAATTAATTATCATACGTATTTGTATAAAAAACGAAGATTTCCGAAAAAGTTATTTATTTTCGTAATGTGATGTATGTCTTTAATATATTTGAAATCTAATCACAACAAAATTGTAACATTTTAATTTTCAATCTAATTTTTATATTGAATAAAAAATAATTTTTATTATTTCTAAAAAAATAATTTTTATAATTTCTAAAAAAATAATTTTTATTATTTCTAAAAAAAATCAAAGTTTAAATTATTTTTATTGACAAATAATTTACTATTATTTTAATATCCTGATATGTTTCTCTTAATTTCGTTACAAATTATTAAAGTATTTATTATACAGAAATTAATTAAAGAAACTACACAATGTTATCAAAGGTATTTGTATAAAAAATGAAGATTTCCGAAGAAGTTATTTATTTTTGGCTTTAATATAAATTGAAATCTAATTACAACAAAATGCATCATTTTAATTTTCAATCTAATTTTTGAATTAATGTTTATTATTTCCAAAAAAAAACTAAGTTTAAATTATTTTTATTGACAAATAATTTACTATTATTTTAATATTCTGTTGTTTCTCTTAATTTCGTTACAAATTATAAAATATTGATTATACAAAAATTAATTAAAGAAACTACACAATGTTATCAAACGTATTTGTCTAAAAAAATGAAGATTTCCGAAGAAGTTATTTATTTTTGGCTTTAATATAAATTGAAATCAACAAAATTGCAGCATCTCATTTTCAATCTAATTTTTTATTTACTGTTTATTATTTCCAAAAAAAAAAACTAAGTTTAAATTATTTTTATTGACAAATAATTTACTATTCATTAGAAATTATTAAATAGACATTAATTAAAGAAACTGCTCTAATTAAGTAAGACCATTGTGGATGCTAATGAGAGTTAAACTAAACATCTGGAAGAATTAACATTCGAAACTGCGCGTGTTTAATTGTTCCACGTGTTCGGTATGAATTCTGTGAAAAAAAAAATGGAGCTCCGAATAACGGAAACGTGAAATTGCCTGGGATTGATTGATCGAATATAATTGATTCGATTATTTCCAGTAATTAAGTTAGATTTTTTTTTAATCTTCCTGCTATTTCCAATTAAATGATTCCAATTTGTTTTTCCAAACAGATTATTATATAATTTAGATGATAAACTAATCTTTCCATTACTCGAAGAATCTCCTAAACGACGTTAATCGACCAAAATTTTACATAAAAAACATTTAAAAAAAAAATATATAGTTTTCTTAATTTATAATTAAAAATTAAAATGATATAAAAAAAATAATTATGTGTTATTTAAATTATTTATTAACTTTATGTAGTAATATTTCAATTAATTAAAAACAAAAATGAGTATATCTTAGGCACAGATCATTACTATAAGTCTTAATAATAATGTAAAGTTTGCTAATAAATATATTCGAATTTATAAATAATAATTCGCTTGTAATTGGAGCGATGATTAATGATGCGTCATTACCGTTAATCTTAATCCTATAGTGTATCGCAAATTTCGCAACAAATCTGTCGTGGAATGCAGAAATTAAATAACTTAAGCATTAACTTCACATTTCATCTGTAACTTTATAAATCTTAAATCTCTATATTAAAATTGATTAAAAAAAACACTTTATTCTTAAAGTAACGAAAAAATGGATTATGTAATAAAATGGAGATGAAAGGTCGATAACCTGCAGTTAAAAAAAAATTGATTTATGTGTTTATCACAGTTGATTTATGTAATTAAAAATTATATCATAATGAATTGGATCGTTTTATTTTGATTAGGATTTGCATAAAAACCTTGTAAATTAATAAAGTTGTAAATCCAATGAAGTTATCAACGTTTCGGATTTGGAGAGAGCGAAAAAAAATAATGTAAATAAACATAAAAATTAAGTTTCGAATGCAATATTAATTAAAACGAACCACTTCATTTTAGTTTTATTAATTTAATCCCATGATTTACGAGGCAAATTTTTTTATTAGTTACATAAATTATTATGCGAAATCGAAACCTGTTGATTCCTATATATTTTTTTAAAATTTGATTTAAATAATTTAAACAAATAAAAGTTTCGCTCAAAACAAACATTAGTTTGTGATTTATAGTTTCTGGGAGCAATTAAAAAATTTGCTTTAATTTAGTTTAGATGATCATAACGAAAATGTGCTTATTTAATTTTTTTTTCTAACTAACGTACAAATATTCGCACTAACGTACACTTTAGTTCGATGATACGTACGTGGTGATTATTTTTTGTTACTTTAATAAATGTTTGTTAAAATAATCTAACGTTCAAATAACATTGTTTATTGAGCAACTCTTCAAAATATATTAAGAAGTTATCTAATATTTTTTCCTAAAACTCGGTTTACGAAATAATAATGATTGAAATCAAATTGAAACTTTTATTATATGACTGTAGTTCATTGAAAAATTGTACGTTCGTATGAATATGTAGTACGTCGTGATGTTTTATTTTTCTAACTAACGTACAAAAATTCGTATCAACATACACTTTAGTTCGATGATACGTACATAATGAGAGATACGTACTTCAATGAAAGATTATTTACTTTTTCTGTGATAAATTAAGGGTAGAAATATGTTAAATACTTTAGAAGTACGCTGTCATCAGTTACAATCTTTATTTTCATTGAAATTGTGTATTTGACTTTGAAATAATAAAAATAACATTATAAATTAAATAAAATTGATGTATTATTTTATATATAATGCTGTAATTTGGCGGTAAAATGTACGTATATGTGAATATAAAGTACGTTAGTGCGAATGAAAAGAGATGTATATACTAAATAAATTGCAAATGCATACATTTATATTGGTGTTTATTATTCGATTAACGTACAATCAGTTAGCGAACAGAACATTGGAGGTGTATTATGTACGTTAACTGACTGCAATTTGTATTGTCACTCAAATTATTTAATTGAATTTCAAACAAAAAAAAATACTTCATAAATGAAATAAAATATATAACGTTGAAATTCGATGCTAAAATGTAGGTTCATGTTAATATGAAGTACGTGCAAGCGAATGAAGAATCAACTACACTTTATATACATGCTTTTATTTAATTTATATAATTTTATAATTCAATAGATTGAAATATATATTTGCAAATATTAGAGCCGACGGTAAAATGTACGTTCATGTGAATAAAGAAGTACGTTAATCCAAATGTGTACCACTTATAAATACATATTTTTTGTATAAGAATTGCCTATTGCTTCATTTATTTCTATATGTACGTTAACCGAATATTGGCTAAATTTGTTCAAATTATTAAAATTAATTACTCTAAATTTCTGTCTTATGAAGTACGTGCGTGCGAATGAAGAAGCAAAACCACTTTAGATACATGATTTTATATGTGAATTTCCATTATTTATGTTAATATTATTTTTGTATCATTCAATAGATTGAAATATATATTTGCAAATATTAGAGCCGACGGTAAAATGTACGTTCATGTGAATAAAAGATTACGTTAATCCAAATGTGTACCATTTACAAATAAATATTTTTTGTATAAGAATTGTCAATAGGAAATTTTTATTTGTATATGCTTAATGTACGTAAACCGAACATTGGCTAATTTTGTTGAAATTATTAAAATTAATTACTCTATATTTCTATCTTATCATACGTTAATAAAAAATGCGATGCGTGTCATAAATACCGGAATATCTGCGATCAATTTATTCTAATTTATGTAAAAATAAATTTAGAAAAAAAAACAGATGTTATTTTTTTCTCTCGAAAATCTCACGAACGGAATGTAAATATTGCATCTAATTGGTGATTGTGGATGGATTAATTTATTACTTTAATAGAAATTTAATGAATTCACGCGCCAGCAATTAAAGTGAAAATTCCATATATCCCCGATGAACTTCCGAAAGAAATGGTCGCATGACCCTTCTTAACACCATTTAATAAGAGCCGTTAGAATATTAGTTTTTTCTTTTCCTCTCTGCAACCGTTGCCTCCACATAATCGAATCAATCATAAACTCTTCGTGTAACGCGATACAACGCATAAACAAACGGATTATATAACAATAAACTCTTATATTTTCAGTAAAAAATTATATAATAAATAAAGAAAATAATTAAACGCAATTACTTCAGTTCTGTTTTTTTTTTGTATCGAACTTTTAAAGTTTCGATTAGAATTAGGGAAGCATTCGCTATAAATAAATAACTTAAACCTAAATATTGCACAGGTTTTACACTAAATATAACACAAAAATATTGCACATAACGTTACACTAATAAATAATTTAAAAAATATGTATATATTGCACATTAATTACATTTCTCGATTGAGAGAATCACAAATATTTTCTATAAGTTATTATTTTTTTTATATATTTTTTCTTCAATAATTTACAACAGCTTTCACAAAAAAAAACATCAATTCAATCACACGAAACGCATTTTATGTAATAAATAATTTACTTTTATATAAACCAACATTTATTATTTTCATTAATTAAAAAATAAATATATTATTAGAAATAATTTCCAAATTGAATATAAAATAATTAAGATTAAAAAAATACACATTTCCAAACCATTTTCTCTTGAATTTCCCAAAGAATTTTTCTTTTTTTTGCAAATGTTAAAAACACTTAATAAAAGTCAGCATTAATTGATTTCAACGAGGAAATACCGGTTTCCGGTTGTGAGGCAATAACAACAACAACAAACAAGAATATTCAGCAATTAGGGAAAGCGATTCCGCATCAGAAAAAAAAACTTGGTAATTTCATACTCTTAATTTGATTTATTTTTTATACCATCTCCGCATATTACTTTAACTTTCCATAACAACATTAGCAACAAAACGTTTTCAGGTGAAATTTGCGTGTAAAGCGTGAACGAAAATTAGAAATTTCGCGTTGAAATTAAACACACAAACTTTGACTGCAATTATCGTTTGTTTATGTGTGTTGTATTTTTTTTTCTTCATATTTTTACTTTACGAAACTGCGTTTCAATAATGAGAATTTCTACTGGTCATTTGTGGCAAATATTACAAAGTGCGTTTTATTTCTATCATTCCTAATAATATTCTTTTCTAATAATTCAATTAGTTACATTTCATTTTACTTTTTATCGAGTTTAATTTGGGAAATATTGAATGTATTTACATGAATTATTATTATTATTAATTTTAAGTTTAATTAAAAATAAATCAATTAGAATAGTTTTCACAAAGCTTTATTTTTTTAATGAAAAAAATTAAATTAAATTTGTAATAATTTTCTTTTAAAAATTACATATTATTATTAAACAAAATAGTTTTTGGTGTAAAAATAAATTTCAGAAGAAATTTGTAAATTTCGATATAATAACATTTTTACTTCATTTAATTTAATAAAACTTTATTTAAATTTTTATTTTTAATAATATTGTACATAAAATGTAAATTTTTATTATTAGCAACTTCTGTTAAAAGAATATAAACTTTTGTTTCGAATAAAAAAATCTATTATTGAAACAATTTAGTAGTTCATAATGTGTAAATTTTTATTATTAGTAATTTTAATTTACATTTTTTATTGTCTTTCGTTTCAAATTAAAAAAAAAACTATTAATTCTTGGAGCAATTCATAAAATCTTTGTATTAATGTATTATCTACATAGTAAAAAAAAATATTAAGAAAAAATTAATTTAAATTCAGGAAATAAATTTAAATTTTTGGGTAAATGAACTAATAAACTTTGTAATATATACGAGAGAAAAATTATTAAGTCAATTTTACAATTAGTTCAAAAATATTATTTTTAAGAGAAAACAAAGTAGGATTGACTTCAAATTCTTACTTTTTTTTATTATTTTTCTATTGGAACTTTCGAATTTTCAATGAGAAAACTTAATAATGTAATTAATGTTATTGTTAAAAATTTAAATAGTTTTTTTATTTCAAGATAGAAATGTTCTCCTTTCTGTTTTTCGGATATTTGTTTTCATTAATATCTCGTTAGTTCTATTTCTGTATTTTTTCCTCTAATCGTTTATTTCTATATAAATGTAATATATTTAATTTTAGATAATATTTCTAATAAAGTTCAGTTTTTGAATGTAAAAAATATATTTTTTTAAACGATGTAAAAAAGTTTTTTATTTTTATTTAAATTGAAAATATTATTGCTTAGATTTCGGTAAAAATTCTCTCATCATTTGATAAACATATTTTCTATAAAATTACAATTATTTTTTGTTAAAATTTCTCATAATTTTGTTCATAATTGATTGAATTAAGAAAAAAAACGATGTACAGATATTTTTGCAAATTGCAGTGTTTTATTGGTTTTATTTCGATCGTTTTTCTCTCATTATTTATTTCATATCATTTAAATTATTATAAATTATTGCACAAAATAAGACAAAAAGATTTTGTAAGAAAGTAGAATATTTTTTAATAATAACATTGGTCTAATTTTGTTGAAATTTGATTTAAGTAATAAAAAAAAGTGTGTTTTAAACTTTGTAAAAATGTCAATTTTTTGTAAATTAATTACTTTATATTTGTTTTAAATAAAATATTATTGGTTTTATTTTTTCTCGTTATTTATTTCATGTAATTTAAATTATTGCACTTTTGTAGAAAATTATTCTATGAAAAAACAATATTTTTTAATAATAATGTTGGTTTAATTTTGTTCATATTTGATTGAAGTAATAAAAAAAAGCGTATTTTGTACACGATGTAGAAATATTACCAAAAACGGATATCTCTAAAATATTATTTCGGGCGTTTTTGTATCATTATTTATTTCATGTTATTTAAATTTATAAATTATTACACTTATATAGAAAATGAGATACAAATGCGTATTTTGTACACGATGTAGAAATGTCCGTTTTTGGTAAATTAATTATTTTATATTCATTTTAAATAAAATATTATTGGTTTTATTTCTTGCGTTTTCTTCACGTTATTTATTTAATATCATTTAAATTATTGCACTTTTGTAGAAAATGAGATAAAAAAAATTTCTATGAAAGGACAATAATTTTTAATAATAATGTTGGTTTAATTTTGTTCAAATTTTGCAGAAATGTCCGTTTTTTGGTACATTCATTATTGTATTTTTTTTGGTGAAAGCTGTTATTTTATAAATTGAGAATTATAAATTATGTAGGTACTTATCCTAATCCCTCTGGAGTAGTTCGTGTAGGGCGGAGATGTACGTCTGGGCCATCTGAAGCGTCTCGAACTTGGAGAGTTTCCTGTCGTTGCCTAAAGAAGGCACGACATCCCGGAGGCGATCGAAGGCATCATTGAGGCTGTTCATCCTTCGTCTCTCTCTCGCGTTCGCCGCCAAACGCCTCTTCTTCATGATATCAACCTGCGGCTGCTGACTGCTCATCATCTTCTTGGAGTCCTTCTTATACTTGTCGCAGGATTTATAATAATCCTGACTGTGATAGTTATCGGAGCTGCTCTCCGCCTTATGCTTATTGTAATCGTAAAGATTGTTGTTCTCCCCATAATACTGCTGCTGGCATCCCCAATCATCCTTGCTGCTGCCGTAGCAATTCGGTATGTAGGGTTGAGAGGACATTCCGGATTCAGAATTGTTTCCCGGACTTGAGAGCATGCAATAATTGTAGGAGCTTCCTGGACTCGACACGCGTGGAGATGCGTAACCGTCGGATGATCCCCCTTTCGAAATTTGGGTGCGATCGCCGTATTTGAGGAACATAATCAGTCTTTATATGCAGCATATAGATTTATTCGTATCGCACTCTCAAACAGTTACATGAATTCTTTTCAAATCACTCGTCGAATAAATGCACTTGAATCGTCCATAAATTTGGAGAAGCAGCTCCGCTATTATTATTTCCAAAATATATATAATAATTGATGGTGGAAAAAACTTTTTCTATCTCATCGCACATTTACCGTTAACGGCGATCGTTTTCATATGCAAATCGATGGATTATTTTTTTTTATACAATCTCCGGTATTTGGGGCACGCACTTTGTTGTTGTTGTTTTCCTTTTATTTTTATCTAGGCTCGTAGCCTAAAATTTGGCCGAAACTCCACTAAACCGAAACGGCAGCAAGTAAAGTCTTCATCGCGATTCAGGATGACCGCGTGTGTATTGGAGTGAGCAACAAACAGAGTCAAACGGAGTGAGTGAGAGAGAGACGAAGAATGTATGGTTTGGATGGATGGAGTTCGTATGTGGTACGTGCTGCGTGAATGTGTCTGAACGGAGTGGTTATCTCTTCGGCGAGATGCTGAGGCCTACTGAAGATGACCAGCGTGTGCTGAATGTTAAATCAAAGAAGTGGCAGAGCGATCTTGGCCACTGCCACTGTCAGTACGCGCGCGATTTCTTCGGATCTCCTTCGGCGATCTCCTTCCTCAACCACCGTCACGATTTTTACGTATAATTGAGACTCATGGATCAAATGCAATTCCGTTTTCTTCCAACATTGTAGCGTCTGCATCCATTTTTTAATAATTATAATTTATTTTTTTTCACCCGCAACTTACTACTTCTTCATAACAGTAAATGACTCACTTCCATGCAATATTTATATAGCTTCTTTTTATCAACAAATATTTTATTCATCATTTATTTACTTATACATTTTTATCAATAGTTTTTCTTAAATATTATTCATAAATTCATTTAAAAAAATATTTTTTATGAATTAAATTATAATATAATATAAATTTGATTTTTAATTCAATATTTCCAAAAGATTAATCATTTATATTTTTTGGATAATTGAGATAATTTTAATTTATTATTCAATATTTTATTAAAAATTGTAAATCTTGTACCATAAAAAAAACTCATTTTAATTTTATGAAATAAAACTAATTTCAGTTAGAAAAAAATAAAGTTATATAAATTTTGAGTTAATTTTTTTTTGCTATTATGAATTATGTAATTGTATCATTTTGAAAATCATGTAGTAATTTTAATTAATAAATTTCAAAAATTATTTAAAATTTTCATAATTTTCCAATTAATATATCAACCTGAAATTTAGTTCTGCAGAAATTTTTTATAATTATTTTTACGTATAATTAAGATTGAAAATTAATGAAATACTATTTTCTTTACATACTCCACCTTTATTCCCGTTACTTTGAAGGTGTTGTTAACAGTAAACGTTCTTACTTCGATGCAATATTTATATAATCCAATAGTTTTTTTTATTTATATGAAATAAATATTTTGTTAATGAAAAAAATTGTTATACAAGAATTTTTAATTTGCATTTGAGGATAGTCCGGAGTATTACGTAATAAATATTCAGTTTTGGTTTGCAACAAAATCTATGGATTGCTGCGCCGTTGCACGCACGAGCCTTGCAGTTTTTTTTTTACAGTTATCGACTAAATGAATCGTTTAGTTCCCATTTGGAATTAAACGAATGACTTAAACGTTAACGTTATAAATTCGTACTTGTCAATTACTTTTTTCTGAGTATTACACATATTCATATTCAATTCCAGCTGCTGCGTACACTTTAAATTCAATACTAACAAGTAACGCAATTAAATTGTTTCGATTTACAGTAATTAGTAGCATCTTATATAACTCGTAACAAATTCCACTTGATTTAAAAATTTCAAACATTCTTTATATAAAAAAAAATATTAAAAAAAATGTCCAATACATCTTAAGTAAGTCTACAAATTTATTATGAGTCGTGTTACATTTTTAATTGAAATGACAGCTGTCACCTTGTGTCAAAGCGAGGATTTGGTGAAATACACTTTAACATTGGATCGCGAAATGACAGCTGTCAGTTAGTGTCGAAACGAGGAATTTATGAAATACTTTTAGCAATTGGATTACAAAATGATAGTTGTTATCAAATGTCAAAGAGCGAGGATTTGGTGAAATATACTTAGCTATTGAATTACGAAATGCCAGCTGTCACCTTGTGTCAAAGTGAGAATTGGATGAAATACACTTAAACATTACTCGCGAAATGACAGCTATCACTTGGTGTTAAAACAAAATGGCAAAATGACAGTTGCTATCAAATACCATAGCGAGGAATTGCTGAGATATTGGAGATACATTTAGCTATTTGGTTGTGATATTACATCTGTCATTTAATGTCAAAGCGAGGTATTGGTGAAATACACTAAAACATGCGATCGCGAAATGACAGCTGTCACTTAGTGTGAAACGAGGAATTGGTGAAATACATTTAGCAATTGGATTACAAAATGGTAGTTGTTATCAAATGTCAAAGAGCGAGGATTTAGTAAAATACACTTAGCTATTGGGTTACAAAATTATAATTGTCACCTAATGGCAAAGCGAGGTATTGATTAATTGCTTAGCTATTAAATTTCAAAATGACAGCTGTCACCTTGTGTCAAAGTGAGAATTTGATGAAATACACTTAAAATGACAGCTGTTACTTTGTGTGAAACGAGGAATTGGTGATATACATTTAGCAATTGGGTCACGAAATGACAGTTTTTATCAAATGTCAAAGCAAGGTATTGGTGAAATACACATAGCTATTGAATTGCGAAGTGACAGCTGTCACCTTGTGTCAAAGTGAGAATTTAATGAAATACACTTAAACATTGCTCGCGAAATGACAGCTGTCACTTGGTGTTAAAACAAAATGGAAAAATGACAGTTGTTATCAAATGTCAAAGCGAGGAATTGGTGAAATATACTTAGCTATTGGGTTGCTAAATTATATCTGTCATCTAATGTTAATGCGAGATATTGGTGAAATACATTTAACTATTGAATTGCAAAATGACAGCTGTCACCTTGTGTCAAAGCGAGGATTTGGTGAAATATACTTAGCAATTGGATTGCAAAATGACATTTGTCAATGGAGTAATTAGTGAAATACAATTAGTAAATGGGCAAAACTACAAAAAAAGAATCTACATAGAAAAAAATGATTATTATTAATTAATTTATAAAAAAATCTATAATTATCAAAATATATTTATCATATTAAATATGTGGAACAGATTGAGGTTAGGCTACAAATGTATAATGAACTTGAGTAATTTGTTAAGAGCAAAATTAAGATTCGTATTCCAACAAAAAAAAATAAGGAAGTTGTATAATTATCGCGGATTGACTTGTTACGTTTAATGAATTATTACCTTTTCATTTGTTTTTTTTTTTAAATAAATTTTGAAGCCAAAGGAATCGTGATCCACGATGTGATTAACACCTATCCATCATCAACTATAAACAGTATGGAAACAACAATTATGGACGACGATCGACCTAAAACATTCTACGAACATTCAAGAACGTGGGATTCAAAATTGCAATTTATTTAGTATACATTTTTAGTATTTTCCGACTTTCAGAATTAAAGTATTATTTTGAGTAAAAAAAAAATATAATTTATTTAAATTTATTGCACTTCTCGAAGTCAGACTATGATTATTGTAAAGATTTATTTATATTATTTGAAATTAAACTAAAATAAACATAAATTATTTAATAAATTGTTAAATAAATTTATTATTGGAATGTGACGTGGCAATAATAATGTTATCTTAAAGTTTATAATACACATATAATGGTTGGTTAATGCAGCATAAACGTGTATAAATTTAATTATTATAATTCAATCTTGGCGCAATTTCTACATCCAACAATTAGGATTGCAATAAAATAAATAAACGTTGATTGAGAACATAGAAAAAACATTAGCATAGTAATTGACACATTGACCGTTATTCCGGGATTCTCTAAATACGAATCGAAAAAAAAATAGAATAAAAAATAAATAAATAAATAAAATACTACTTGGGTCAACAGCGTTCCCACGTTGAACGGAAGCATTTTGTGTTTGAGATTAAGAATCTTCGATAATATTCAAATCGGTTTTGTGCAAAATGGAAAACGTTTCAATTATGCGCGCAAATATTGAAACAAACAATGCATATTTTATTGCTTCTTGTTTCCAGTTTTTCTCTTTTTTCTTTGGTTTGTTGCCGTAACCTGAATTCCAATGTCGTTCCTAATCGGATGCGATGAAGCCGGTCCTTAAGATGGACGGGTTTTATCAGAACAACAACAAAAAAAGGAAACGAGGTATATTGTTATTGCATTTTGCGAACAAAAAAAGAAAAGAGAAAAGTCGAGTTATTGCAATTACGGATTTCGTTGCAGATTTCTGAAAAAGACACAAAAATATATAATAAACACGCAATTTATTTAATTAATAACAATTAAGTGAAAATGAATAACTTAAATACCAGAAACCTTAAATAATGTTTTTTTTTTATTATCTTGACCTATTTAAAACTGGACTAATCGAGGAACTAAATAGATTTAATTATATAAAGAAAAAAATCATTATTTGTTTATGATCGAAACCGGACTATGCGAGGTATTACTTTTTATGTATGAAGAAATTTCTAAATATGAAAAATTTTAAATTTTAAATTTGCAATTCATGTTATTGTTGCAAAAGTTTTATTTTCATTATGATCAGCAATCTTTTGGGAGCAAAGAGCCAATTCTAATATATTAATTGTTGTAAAGGAGTTTAAGGAGCCGCACGTAAATAATTACTACTGGCTTAAGCAGAATGGAGCCGCAAAGTAATTATAAAATTGCTGTTTTTAATTTGCATATTTTCAGATATTAAGTAAATCCAAAATTTAAAAAATATAATATTTGTAACATTAATTCTTAAACTTATTTCCTTTTGTTTGATTTTTTAATAATTAATATTACAAAATTAACATTAATTAAAACTTTCTGTTTTTGCTGCAAAATAATTGCAGAAATCTAATATTAGCCGGGAGCCGCAATTTTGTCATCGAAAGAGCCAGAGTATGATAGTAAAGCTTTAGAATTACATAATGGATCATCAAAGTAATTATTGTTATGATTAATGTTTTTTTTTATGGATGAAAATAATTTTAAACATTAAAAAATACAAATATTTATAAATAACAATTACTTAAAATACATTTTATTTATTAAAGTAATGTAGAATTATTAATTAATGAAATTACTCATTAGACTAAATTTATATTTGATAAAAATAAATTGAATTACAATAATTTTGAAAATTGTTTCTATTAAACAAATAAATATTTTAAAAAAAATCAAACCAAAAAGTAACAAATATTCATTATGTACATATTTTTAAATTTATATGTTAATTCCTTGATTAAGTAATAATTAGTGTAATTATTCATTAATTTGGATACATAAAATCACAATAAATATAATTTCTAGTTCAAAAAACAACAGATAACAAAATAGGCTAAAAATCCCATTTTATATGTAAATCTATTTAAAAACTTTTTAAAACCCGACTGAAATCTTTTAAACTGTACGAGATTTAATTAATATCCAGTTAGTGCATTATCGTCTTAAAACTATTTGAATTAGAAAACTGCCCTACAAATGTCAAAACGTGAAATTTATATAAAATAATCTACATTTTGCTATAAGAATTACGAAATTTTATTAAGTAAAAACTTTTATAGAATGTTCAAATACATTTTTTTAAATTTCATATTAAATTTTGTATAAAATTATATGGATTTATAGAAAATTTTATGTTTATTGATGATTGTATAATTTAGTATAAATATTAGTATAATTCCTCTTGTTTGTAAAATTTGTACAAAAAAGAGCTTGAAAATACAGAAAATAAATAATCTACAATTTTTTTTTTTTAAGAATTACGTAATTATTTTAAGTAAAAAAACTTTCCTAGAATGTACAAATACAAAATTTTTATCTAACTAAAATTAAAATATTAAATTTTGTATGTTTGAATAAAATTATATGGATTTATAGAAAATTTTATGTTTAGTCATGATTATATAATTATTTTTAGTTCAGTCCAAAAAATCCTCTTGTTCCCTTTTCCTTTTTAAATATTAGAATTTCCAAGAAAATGCTTGTAAAATAAAATACTGAAAATAAATCAGTTCAGTTTGAAATAAATTGTTTTATCTAATTTATTAATTAATTTAAATTTTCTAACAAAGAGATGTGTTTTTATGAAAAACGTTGAAAATTTGAAGGAATATAAATATTAAAAATATAAAAATTACTTGTATAAATTTAAATGTGCATAGTTATATAAGAAATTGTTAGTATTTCTAAGGAAAAACGTTGTAATTGTCTTTGCGTTCAATCATCATCAATGTGGAAATATTTGAAGGTGTATAAATATAGAAGTAACATTAAGTTGTTGATGAAATCCTTAATAAGTTTAGACTTTAGTGGTGCAATTCCATAGAAGCAGCACGGAAATATTTATTTAAATATAATTTTCTCTCAGACCACACGGCTATTTGCAATTAACAACAAAAATGCGGAATATAAACAAAAACCGTGCTCCTTTCGTAATTGCAAAACTTTGAAATTATCAAAGGGGAAACCAGCGAATTTCCACCGAACGGAAACACTATTTACTTTCAAATTTACGGTTAAAATAATTAACGACGAGCACACACGTACAGTTTTTTTTCTCTCTTACTTCTTTCATCTATCTATTCGCTTCTTCTTTACCCATAACTCTTAACGAAATTTACTTTTCCGTCTGTTACATTGTAGTTTCTTCAAATATAAATAGAATTACGTAATGAGCGATAATTTTGTGAGTTAAACGTTGCGAGATGTAAAAATCGAAGAGGACAGGCGGCGATAATAAATATAAATATTGTAATTCATTTCCGCGCTTTTTCTTAAATAATTCTACCTATTTTATTGGTTTTTCTTTGCGCTTTCTTCGCTCGATTTATATTTGTGATATAAATTCTGCGGCAAACATTTCCTTGATATATAATACGAACATTCATAAATCTTCTCTGTTTTTTTTTCTTCTTCTGTTGTTGTTATGTGCGTATTCTTGAATAGTGTCTTTCTTGTGGCAGATAATATGGTTCCATCAATTCAGCAGCTCATCAACCATAACGAGAGCGAATTTTCCAACAATCATAAATTTTTGGATGAATATAAAGCAAATTTATACTTACCATTTACCAGCAAAAAGACCACATGGAGATAGACTTTATTTATAATTATATTTAATTTATAACTATTTTATAATTGTCATAAATCTTATAGTATATAGTTATTGGTACTCCTGACTGTCTTTTATAAATTAAGTGTATAATATATAAAAGACAGTCAGGAGCACCAATATACTAAAAAAAAACTTTGACTATTTTATATTTAAAAAATTACGAAACAAACTATTCTTTAATCATAACACCCATTTTTTTTTTGATTTGACGTTTATGATTTTTGACATGTGTCAACTTAATCTTATGTGTCAAATTCACGAATAGTATCGAAGTATCATAATATAAAAATAGATTACAAGACAAAATCATTAATTTTATAATTGCTCTTGTATTTTGTTATATCATATTCTAAATATGCCTAGGTTTCAATGAAAATTGAAGCTTTTACACATAAATTAGTTTATTTCACAGATGTTAACAATAGAGTTTGATATGTTTGATTTATATCTATTTATAGCAACACTAACTAATGAATAATTTGAATGATTTGAGTTGATTCTAAGTTTCCACTATATTTCTGTTTCAGGAATCAAATTTGAAAACTAAAAATATTGTAATATTAAAAAATAAGTTATGCAATTAATATGTAAGAAAATTTTAATAGAAAAAATTATTCATTGATGAAAAATAAAGTTAATCAAAAAACTATTCAAAATGCAGCAAAAAATTGTTTCTTTGAAATATGTAGAATCATTGAAGAAATTGAATGAAAACTAGTAAAAAGTAGTAAAAATAGTGTGTAGAAAATTCCGACAACGAAGAATAATTTATTTCAAATAACTACGAGGAACAACAACAAAATTATAAATACATTTATTTTTCAATAGTTTTATTGAATTCTTTTTCTTTATACAAATTTACATAATGAGAATCACATAATAAATAACGTTTCTTCCGTAAACTTATCGAAGAACAAAAAGTTTCATAACAAACATTTACTTCCAAATTATCAATAGTCCGGATAATCTTTACCGCTCTTTTGAAACCGGACTAATCGAGGACTTTAAAACAGCTCAAAAAGAGTGAATAAAACTATTATTTATATATAATATTGAATTTATTTGTAATTTCTTTAATTAATTTTCTTAGTACAAATTTGTTTATAGAAATTAAAATAATAAAAAAATATTTTCTAAAAATATTATTTATCTTTTTGTATATGATTTTGTAATTAAAATAAATAAATTAAATATTTTTTTGTTGTTGTGTGTAATTTTCTAATTGGAATTTGTAAATATTGAGGGATAGATATAAATAGCATTTGGTACAGATGAGTGGAGCAAGTGGATTGCAGTTTATGCAGTGTTCAATTTAAATTGATTAGCGCCATATGCTGCACGCGAATTATCATCCGATTCTAATTAGAAACGTTCTGTTACTTATCCTGAATATATCGAGGATGAAATGAAGAAAAAAAGACCTGTTGTTGTTGCCTGTGTGGAAGAAATTACTCGGAGCTAATTCAGGATAGCGTTTTCAGCGAACGCAAAAAGAGAGAGAGAGAGAAATGGCAAGAGGTAATAGGTAAACAGGTAAGAGGCAAGAGCGGCGACTGTTCTCGCATACATTTGTAGCGAAGAAACGCGCGCTCCACCTTCAAAAGAATCCAAATTGCATCCGCGCTCAATGGAAATCAATGTTTCGTACAATGGACATCAATTTGACACGACTAGTTAGGATTTCAATGAATTTTCGTGATGGTGAAAACTTCGTGTATAAAGTAGAGAGCGAAGCGTGCGCGAATACGCAAATCGCGAAAATTCATTCTCGGAATTTGCTGCCGCTTATTTAACTGTTACTCCAATTGTCCCATTGCCACAATACATCACATACAAATCGAAAGCCGCATCAAATTTTATCACTTTTTGGAAAATGACTCCTGCTTCCTGTGTTCAAATGCATGTTTCTATTTATTTTACATTTTAATACATTCTTATAAAACGTTTTCTGATTTTATCAGATATTTTAACTGAAGTTTAAACTCTTCTATCTCTATATTATTTAATGTAATTTATGACTACATTACTTTGGATTTATTTTGGGAGTAATTATAATTTTTTATTTGTAAGTAACTGAAATTCATACCTAATTGTTTGCTCTTAATCCATACATGTTTCTTCCATCTTACATGGTTTTTCTGATTTAGTCTTTCTTGCAAGTTTTGTGTTGCAAGTTATGTGTTTGGAGATTCTATAAGGAAATTAGATGCAGAATAGGACCGAGTACACTTCCTTGCGGAACCCCAGATACAATTGGAATTAGATTGGTGCTTTCTTCTAGCAACTTTATTTATTTGATACATAACATTTTATAATTTGGAAGAAAAAATACGATAGTGAAGTTTCTCCTGTGGTAGTACTTTATTATTTAAAGTTAAAGTTTTTTTTATGCAATTTCAAGATTACTATCAGAGTATATTAATGCTTTATGATTTGAGAATGTATCAACAATTATTTTATTTCGTGTTGGGAGATTCTATGAGAAAATAGGACCGAGTACACTTCCTTGGGGAACCCCAAATGCAATTGAAAACAGATTGAAACTTTCTTCTAGTATCTTTATCTATCCGTTACATAAGATTTTATAATTAGGAAGAAAATATATAAAAATGTCTATTTTATTTTATACATAATTAAATTATAGAGAAAAATGTAGAAAATTTTTACTCAAAATTATATTTTTTTAAGTATAAAGCTTTAAGTGAAAAGCTTAAAGAAATATCATTTTATTGTTGACATTTTGTCACCTGCTGCCGTTGAGTTTAACCGTAATATTTGGTAATATTTTTATTTTGTAAAAAAATGTTAGGCCAAAGATTGAAGAGACATTTTTGTGGTATTTTTTTGCTGCTTTTTTTTAATAAAGGATTGAAATCGAAAGATCATCTGCAATATTTATAGAATCCTCATAATTTTTACAAATCGTTTCAAAAGTGGTGTTTATAGAATTGTTAGAAGACCTAGGTGGTTGTCCACTGTAGACAGTGAAATTTCTCGAAAAAGTAGACAAGGATTTTGGGTACCACAAAAATTTAAACAGTCTACAAAGTATGATAATATAAAATACAATAAGTAAAGATTACGCAAGACAAATTCACCTGATGTTACATCTCCACATTGTCACATTTTTAAGCTGATGGAACATTCACATCGAGTTAAAAAAAATATCACTTGGATATTAATGAAAAATTCCTAAAATTTTAGGAAAAAAGTATTAAAAACTCTCCATTATGTGAAGAAAGTTTGTAAATAATAACACAATAATATAGTAAAAATTTTGATCAAATATTTTTTTAAAAATTTTAATTCCTCAATTAGTCCGGTTTCAAATAGTCCGCGATATTAAAAACATCTATAATTAGGATTATGTGAGGTATTTCTATATAATATAATTGTGTATTGTTAATTTTAAAAATATTTAAATAAGTTATGTAATGATATAAATAAATTAAAATAATATTGACGAGTAATAAAGTGAAATATTTATATGCATATTATTTTGTATACGGTTTTTACATCATTAATATGCACATTCATTATTCCATCTGTCATCCGTAATTATTGAGAAATTCGCTATTATCTGAAAACGTTTAGTTTTAAAAGTTTTAATATTTTATTCTTTCAATTTTAACAGCAAATTATCCGATAACTACAAGCAATTCCATTAAATATGTATATGCATAATGATCCATAGTTTCACCATTAATATGCATATTATTCATTCCTCGAACTAACATTCCACATCGTTCGAGAAATTCAACATTTCTAATTATCAAAATATTTCAATTAAAAATTTACCATTGTTTACATGAAAATATGTTAAATGCATCAAATCATTCATATTAAATGAAAAATTCTTTAAAAATATACAAATAATTTAATTTGAGAAAAAATGCTTTCATTTTATTATTAATTATTATTTATAACTTAAAAATTAAATTATTTGAAATTAAATATTTCAGTTCTATAATTCTGTACAGAAAAAAATTAATCGAGGATTTTAAAATGGCTTAAAAATAAACCGTATATAGGAGACTTTTATAAAGTGAAAAAAAAAACTATTATATAAGTTTATATTTACAAAAACCGGACTAATCGAGTAAAGTGATTTGAATAAATTGAAAAAAATCATTTATGTTTATATTTATAGCCGTTTCTATTTAAAATCGTACTAATCGAGGATTTTAAAGTCGCTTAAAATCGGACTAATCGAGGATTTTAAAGTCACTTAAAAAAAATTATAATCTATGTTTATATTTACAATAGTTTCCACTAATATTCCGCACTGTTTAAAACCGGACTAATCGAGAAAAGTGCGCAAAAAAAAACTTGTATAAAGTGAAAAAAAAATGTTTATAATTATTTTCACCAATATTTCGTACTGTTAGAAACATGATTTAAAACCGATTATCAACGGGATCCCGCACTATTTGAAACCGGGCTAATTGAGGGTTTTATAACCGCTTAAAAATAAAGTTCAAAGTTCATATTTTTAAGCGGTTTTAAAGTCCTGATATTGGTGGACACAAATATAAATATTTTAAAAAAAATATCAATTTATGCAAATCTCCATTTGTGCACTCAATTAGTCCGGATTTAAACAGTGAATATAAACAAAAATAATAGTTTTTTTTTTCACTTTATACAAGTTTCTTTTTGTGAACAAAATTTACAATGTATTAAGGAATAAAAACTATTTTATATGCTTATATTTACAATTATTTGCTCCAATATCCCGCACTATATGAAACCGGACTAATTGATAGTTTTATAAACACTTAAAAATAAAAATCAAGAAAGGAAACTTGTATAAAGTAAAAAAAAACTATAATTTATATATTTATATTTATAATCGTTTCCACCAATATTCCGCACTATTTGAAACAGGACTAATTGAGGGTTTCATAACGGTTTTAAAATAAAGTCCCGTACTGTTTGAAACCGGACATTACTTTTAAAGTAAAAAAAAACTATTATTTATATTAATATTTACAATTCTTTCCATCAATATTTTAAACCGGACTAAACGAGGATTTTATAAAGGTTTAAAAATAAAGTGCAGTATTATTTATATTTTCAATTATATTTGCAATCTTTTCCACCAATATTTCGCACTGTTTAAATCCGGACTAATCTAATAAAGTGCACAAAAGGAGACTTGTATAAAGTAAAAAAAAATCATTTCGATTTATAATCGTTTTCACTAATATCCCGCACTTTTTGAAACAGGATTAATTGAGCAGTTTAAAACCGCTTAAAAATAAACTTTACAAACTTATATAAAGTTAAAAAAAAAATATATAATTTATAGTCTATAATTATTTTCATCCATATCGCGCAATGTTTAAATCCGGACTTTAAAACCGCTTAAAATTAAACTGCAAAACAGACTTTTTCTATAAAGAAATAATTTTTTGTACTATTTTTTTTTAATTTAGTTTTTGATTTAGAATTGATCTAAACATTTATGCATATTATATGAATGAGATTGGATAGAAATCAATTTACGGTTTTGCATCTATTGCAATAATTCAAATCGTTCATTCGGCAGCAATAGAAAAATAAACAAGTAGACTTTACCACAAATATGGTTAAGTAGCAATCTGTATATGCGAATATTGTAATATTGTAATACCGTAATGCGTAATAAACTTCCCATATATAGGGACATAAATTCATATCTTTCATTCGGTTTCAAGCAAACTGCTGTCCTCTTATTAGTTAACAAGGAATTTAAATCTATATTTCCACCTCACCCAATTCCACTTAGTTATTTCACATTTGATAAAGCCATTCATTTACATACCGTTCATATTTTGACATACACTTTAAAGATTAAAATAAACATATAATATATATATAAATGATAATTATATTAATAATAATTTAATTAGTCTAATTTTCTTCTTATATTTTTATTTTTCTGTAGAAATGAACAATGTACCTTTTTTTGTTTGATAATTTTTGTGTTTGATGATTTTTTAACCACTGAACCATTTTTTCTTCTAATTATCTATTTTATAACATTGTTATAAATAAGTTAACAATCTTCAATGCCATAAAAATCGTATCTTATTTAATTGAAGAAAAATTGAAGATATAATTTATGTAATACTATTTAAATAGCAAATTATTTATTAGTATTAAAAGCAAAATCTAATTAGAGTTTTTGCGAAATTTCCACAAATTTTTATACATTTTACGTTATTTATTTAATATTTTAATATTCAATATAAAAATGATGTAAAAAAATCTGCAAAGCAAGTAATGAAAAATAAAATAAACTTTGGGATTTACTTTATTAGAATATGCAAAAAGTTATTATATAATAAAGAATAAAATAACAAAAAAAATTAAAAAAATAGTTAAATTTATCTATAAAACTATTTTGAAGAATTAATTCAATTTTTAACAAAAAAATTATAAAATTAAGAAAATTAAATCATAAAGGAATTAAAGTATTTTATATAGGATATAGTGATCGATATGAAAATATTATTATTAATGTAATAAAAATAATGAGTATTGGATTTATGTAACGATTGTCAAGGACCATAATTTACGAAATCTGGTTTTAGCTTTAAAATTGTAATTAAATTGATATTTGATGAGGTTTTCAAGGTTTTTTTTTTGTGCGTAATAGGAATAATGAAACTAGAGGTTTGAAGGTAAATCGCATATTGGAATGAGAAATTTAATGATGAGGATTTAAAAAAATGGTTTTGATATAATTAAATCTTCTACAAATGGAAATTTTTTTTTTTTTTAATTTAAACAATTTGGTTTTTGTTGTGCATTTTTGATGATGATATGATAAGAAATTCCTTTTGCAATCCCGTTTTACTGAAACTTTAACCTTTTCTAAAACGAGTCTTAGTATAACGTAGTTGTAACAACAAACTCCACATAAGTTGCTAAACTAGTAAATTTAATTCAGAAGATAAGATATTTTCTTCAAGTTACCAAAAATTAACTATGATCTATTAACTTTTATATATTTTTTAAATTTAAAGTTAATAAATCATGATTATCACTTTCAATTTAAATACAATAACCTCGGTTCCCGAACAAAACTGTAAAATAAAAAAGCTTTGGTTTTCGAACAAAATTTCCATGTATTAAAATAAGTGAAACTTAGTACTTTATGTAATTGTATTATTTTTTCACTAAATGTAAAATCTGAGTTTTTTATGTAATTTTAAGAAATTTCAGAAGTTCTTTTTTTAAATCACGAATTCAATACATTTTTCCGACGATAAACCAAGAGATTTCAAATGATAAATATAAAAATTTTCGTTTTTTACGCAACTTAAATTATATTTAATTTTCAGTAGTTTTCATGAAAAATAATGAAATCATAGCATTTTCATTGGTTATAAAGCTTTCACGTAATAAATCAAGAATGATTCAAAATGAGAAATAAAAAATACAAGTTATTAGAAAACTGTTTCTAAAAAAGACATTTTTCAAAATTTTCATAAAAATGCAGAAGTTTCTATGAAAAATCCCAAAATCACTGCATTTCCAATTATTATAAATGGTTCACGTGAATTTCCAAATGGAAAATACAATTATTTAAAAAACTGCTTTTTTATAAATATTTTTTCTAAGATTTTCAAATAAACTTCAATATAAATATTTAATTATTTCTGAAGTTTCAATGAAAAATTACAAAATCAACGCATTTCCAATTATTATAAACGGTTTACGTGAGTTTCCAAATAAGAAATATAAAAATACAATTATTTAAAAAACGGCTCTTTTAAAAATCTTTTTCTAAAGTTTTCAAATAAATATTTAATAATTTTCATGAAAAATCACAAAATTAATGCTTTTCCAATCATTATAAAAGGTTCACGTGATAAAACAACCTGGTTTCCAAATGGGAAATAAAAATACAACAATTTAGAAAACTGTTTCTAAAAAAGATAATTTTCAAATTTTTCATAAAAATTCAGAAATTTTCATAAAAACTTACAAAAACAACGCATTTCCAATTATTATAAAGTTAACGTGAGTTTCCAAATGGGAAATATGAAAATAATAATTATTTAGAAAATTACTGTTTTTCTAAGATTTTCAAATAAACTTTAATATAAATATTTAATAATTTTAATGAAAAATCACAAAATCAATGCATTTCCAATAATTATTAATGGTTTATGTGATATAACAACAGTGTTTCCAAATGGGAAATACAATTATAAAATTATTTAGAAAACTTTTTCTTACAAAAAAAAATTCATACAAATTCATTGATTGAATGTTTTTGTATTATTTTTCAGAAGTTTTCATGAAAAATCACAAAATCAATGCATTTCCAATAATTATTAATGGTTTACTTAATAAAACAGAGTTTCCAAATGGGAAATAAAAATATAAAATTATTTAGAAAACTTATTCTTACAAAAAAAAATTCATACAAATTCATTGATTGAATGTTTTTGTATTATTTTTCAGAAGTTTTCATGAAAAATCACAAAATCAATGCATTTCCAATAATTATTAATGGTTTACGTAATAAAACAGAGTTTCCAAATGGGAAATAAAAATATAAAATTATTTAGAAAACTTTTTCTTAAAAAAAAAATTCATACAAATTCATTGATTGAATGTTTTTGTATTATTTTTCAGAAGTTTTCATGAAAAATCACAAAATCAATGCATTTCTAATGATTATAAACGATAAATTGAGACAGCTTACAATCATATATACTTGAATATAGATTTGATGTTGCTAAGCCTACGCGATCCGCGCGCACGGTTGTAAATTTATTAAAGAAAATGCAAAATCGAATCAATAATTTATCGCGCAAAGCGATGAGGTTTTAATAATCAATTAAAGCGCGTGTGAACGAACACTTAAGGTTACAATCCGCTCGTCAGTCAATCGAATCTATTAAATAAATACTTCAAATTAGAGTTGAGAATGCGGAAATATCCGCAAAAAAAAAACATTAACATTTGTTAATCCGAAAACGTTTAATTCGCTGCACCTCCAAGAAAAATAATACAAAAAGAAACGATATTAAAGGAAAAGTATGTAAAGTAAACCGGTCATCATCATCATCATCATCGATACTTTTTGTTACTGAACGCGCGCTTGAAAACTGTTATTTCTTCAGCAAATATAGCGAATGAAAACACACCGCAAACTACGTGCGCCGATAAAGCGAACTTGATTAAAGCAAACTTACGTAATTAAGCACGATGCAATCCCACGCAGAACCTAACCCACATTTCCATTGAGAACGCGCTGATTACTTTGAATTAATAAATTATCAATGATAATATAACCGTATCCACCTTTTTTTATGTGCATTTTCCCTTCTTTCCAAATGAAAACATAATTAAGTATTTTTTTTAAGGATATGCAAATCTGTGTGCCGCCATAAATAAAACGTTAACCTCGACGTGTTCAATTCATATTTCTGATCCAGTAACGGTTCAACGTTATTACCAATAATTCCCTGAGTTTATTAAGGAAATAAACCTTAATTAGAATTAGCCCCGATTCTCAGAAGCGATAATCAAATTCGCGAACCAATATTTTAGCTAATCTAAATCAACTCAAGTTGACGACAGATGGCTTTATTATCAGTTGAAATATATGATCGGATTTAAATAAAGATTAATATCTATCAATTTTTTTTTTTTAATTCCACATATGTCCATAAAATTTGGTCTAGACGACTGAATTAGTAAATCGTATCGAATGTATTGGATAATAAAGTTGTTTGGCAAATAAAAAAATATAATTAATTTACTGTTTTCTCATTAAATTTAAGATTTACTAAGGCCATATTTTGACAAGCAATTTATTGGAATTAATAGAAAATGTAATTAAAAATTGTGGAAGGTTTTCGAAATTTATTGATTGATTCCGAACGTAAAATAGATATAAAACTATAATTTTACAATTTATAAAATTCATAAAATATTTTTTTTATTTATTAATTTGAAAAAAAAATCATTACAATAAAAATCTAAAAAAATGTTATGGAATAAATTATAAATATAATTTAAGAATTCAAATATTTATAAAAAAATTACTAAGAAACCTAAAAAAATATTCAAAATAAAGTGATTTTTTTTTTCAAAATTCTTGATGAACCACATTATTAAAGCATATTTCAATGTGTATAATAATCAAAAAATAAAAGATTTTAAATACGATTTTTCACCTAAAAAACTTAATTTTGTTATTTTTTATTTAATTTAAGTATTAACGAGATGTGGTGCCTCTACAGTCTAATGTAAAAGAAATGGCGGATATATCCGCCACAACCCTCATATGTCACAAACTATTGTCTAAATATTTAGGTATACATAAAAATATATAAATATTAATGAGACTTAACATGTGTTTCATGTCAAATTAGTGTGTTGCATTTTTAAATTATTATTTCAGTATTAAATTTGTAAGGTTTTTGTTAATAAATGGAGATTTTAGTAAAAATGTACAATATTCTGGATCAAAAATTGAAGAATGGTTTCTTTAAAATAGATTTTTTTTTTACGAATTTCTATTTCAATATGTAATGAATTTTATATTTTTTTAACTTGGAAACTCAAAGATGGAAAGAATCGTTTCAAATTTAGAATTTTCTAAAAATAATAGAATGTTATAATTATATATTTTAAATAACAAAAAAAAGACTGTTAAAAACTTTGTTACAAATGGAAAAGTAAAGTTTAAAAAATCTATTCAAAATTAACAATATTTTGGACCAAAAATTGAAAAATGTTTTCATGAAATCTATTTTTTAGCTGATATTTCACAGAAAATTACAAAATATGTAATAAATTTGATAAATTCTTAAGATGGAAATTAAAATATGAAAAAAAAACCATTAACCAAAAAATTTAAGGATGTTTTCTTAAAACTATTTTTTACGGATTTCTATTTCAAATGACGAAATACATAATAATTTTTTTAACTTGGAAACTCAAAGATGGAAAGAAACGTTTCAAATTGTGAATTTTCTAAAAATAATAGTATGTTATATTTTAAACAACAAATTAAAATTGCTAAAGAAAAATTTAGAAAATCTAGTCAAGATTTACAATATTTTAGATCAAAATTTGAAAAATGTTTTAAATCTATTTTTCATGAAATATGTAATAAATATAATAAATTCTTAAGATAAAAACTCTAAGATGTTTTTAACTATATAAGAGTTTCCTTAACGAAGAAAAAGTAATACAAATCATAATTGTGAGAATATAAACTTCAGGACTTAATTTACATTAATACATAACTTCTATATTTTTATTTTTGTATAAAACTGCGTATAAAAACTTCACATTTCATTTTTTTATATTTATTTTCATTCGGAGAATAAATGTGTACATTGTAATTAAAATTATTAAGTGTTTGCATGTAGAAAACCTTAAATCAACCATTTATGAATGACACTGATTAGACGCACAAAGTATTAAACAGCAAATAATCACGATTCGTCGCACATTTCAACGTATAAATTCCAAAGCTTATTTATCCGTATACTTCATTCAATATTTGCTTAAAACGTGTAAATAATTAATTAAAGTTTCAATATTAAATCAATTTTAGTTTCTTGCATAACAAATTGAAGATTTTAAGAAAGTATAAAATACATTAATTGATAGAAAATTATATATAAATTGATGGCTTGAGAAGCTTCGATTTTATAAGATAAATGATATAACGTTTTTGTAGTCAAGATCTGCGCTGAGTCGTAATTCTTTGGTCCAATCTGCTCTGATAAACAACGCGAAAAGAATGTTTCCAGAGAACGACGCAATTTCGTAATTGTTTTCGCGCCGTGTACTTTATTCCCAAATGCATGATTCCAACCAACGTAAAGGTATTTCTGCATTGCGAAACGTCTCTATCCTTTAACGAATATCAAATGTACAAATCTCTAAAAAAAAAATATTTAATTTTGTATTGCAAAAATAATTTTATCACAGTTTTATTTCTATTTGGTCACATTAAATATTTATAGAATTGTAAATAAAATTAAATTAATAATGCAAAAATTAATAAAAAATCGACATTTTCAACATTTTTCTTAATTTTTTTTCTTTAACTTATTAATATTTAAATAAAAATGTAAAATGTAAACAGTAATAAAAATATTTATTTTGAATTCAAGATTTTTTTTTATAAATCTGCGAATTACAAGTAATTAAACATCAATAAAAATAAAATTCTAATTAATTCGTGCATTATTCAGTAATTTTTTTTTATTCGATTATGCAACATTATTAAGTGTACTTGAACGATTTAGTAATGCGTTTAGTTAGTAATGCGTATTCAAATATGATATTATCTATAATCTTAGCTATTAATATGCAATCGAAATGCTCGGACGTGAAGTATATGATTTATTTCTTATTTTTTTTTTGTTGTAGATTTTGTTTGGAGATATTCGTAAATCGAACGAGGAGAAGTCAACACTTCTGTTTAATGTGTCGTGCGCATATATATATATATATATATATATTTTTATGGAAAGGATTTTACTCGACGGGATTCGATTAATTCTGTCGGATTACGATCGGCCGTTTAAATGATTTTTCAATCTGTCGGGCGAATATCAGCAGCGGAGAAATTACAAGAAGCAAATAAAAATGCTAACAATAATAAGGCGGAAATCCATCACCGATGATAACAAATCATTAGCGAGATATACGAGATCATCAACTTTATTATATTGTTAATCAAATCCGATCGTTTTACACTTCAATGATTTTTGTGAAAACGATTCAATAAATCAATTTTATTAATTTATTTATAAAAATTAGAATTAAGTAAATCTTAATTTTAAAGTTACGTACACACCATATATATTAGATAAAAATATTTCAAATAATGATATAATATTAGTCAAACTATTCAAAATAAAAATGATGTTAAAAAAAAATTAGAATAAATATTAATATAAAGATGCGTACACACTATACGTATTATATAAACGTTACGAAAAATTGTGTAATATAAGTTTTAAATTGTTACAAAATAATAATCGAAAATAAATTATTAAAAAAATAGAATTAATATTTGATATAAAGATGCGTACACACTATATATGAAACATAAACGCTATAAAAAAAGGGTATAATATAAGTTAAAGTTTACAAAATAATAATCGAAAATAATTTATAGAAAAATATACTTTATTAATTATTAATAAAAAGTTGCGTACACACTATATATAAGATATGAAGGTTCTTAAAAATTACATAATAAAAGTTTTCATTTTTTAAAAAATGTATATTACAAATTTTGAATTGTACGAATCGAAGGTATTAATGTTCAATTAATTCACACTGTACGAAATAATAATCGAAAACAATTTATTATGAAAAAACTAGAATTTATTACATAATATAAAGTTACGTACGCACTATATAATTGACATAAATATTATGAAAAAAAAATAATAATACAAGTTTGAATTGAAGTTAAAAATGTTTTTCGAAGTTCTAAATTATTTATAAATGCTAAAATTAATTCAATATTGATATAAAGGTGCGTTCACACATTACGTGACGTAAGTATATACGTTTTAGATAATTACGTAATTAACAGAATAGTCAATATTTTTTAATTTATGTATTGATTTAGTAAATACAAATTTTAATTTAAAGTTATATAAAGTTGCGTACACACTATATAAAATATGAGACGTAAACGTGTACGAATTACCATTTCACGAAAGTTGCGTATACACTAGACGTAATATGTGACATAATAGTATTCGAATTATTTAATTACTTAAGAATAATGAAGATGCATTTATTTAATAAAATAATTTAAAGTTGCGTACACACTAATGTCTGACTAATATTTTTCTCTTTTATGTTGAATAATGAAAACTAAAATATTTAGCCAATAATTTGTAAATTTTGCGGATGACGGCGGATATATCCGCCATCTCTTTAAGACACTTTAAAGGCGCCACATCTAGTTAATAGTTTTTTAGGTGAGAAACTGTGAATCGATGTTTAAATATCCGCTACCGTTTTAAATGGTATACTCGACTGTACACAAATGATATAATGGAAATCTTCCGTTTGGTATTCATCATTCTTCGTTTAAATTATGATTTTCTCGCAAACAGAGTTTGCATTTATCACGGATAATTGTGTTGTAAGAGATGCGTTCGTCGCTTACCGAGCTATTGAAATCTCCGCATCGCATCGGTGCTTACTGATTCGTGTCGTGCAAGATGAAGACTGGAAACTAACTCTGTGTGTGTGCATGTGTATTTTTATTTTGATTTTTATTTTTTCGCGTTACCAGAAATCACTTGACAGTGTTCAGTGTAACCTGTCGTCAGATTAACATCAGGTGTTGTAAGCTGATTTGTCAAGGTTGTTAAACCTGTAATTTACTTTGCAGCATGCAAATGGTTGCAACACAAAAAAAAAATAGTTTGCCATTTGCATCCAATCAAATCGAAGTGTATTAAAACTAATAAGGATAAATTAAAGCTTATTCTGATTTTATAAGATCAAAATTATAAATGGTAAAAATTATAATTAAGTTAATGTAAAATAAAATAATAATGGGTAAATTTTTATTTAATTTAACATAACTTAACCTTAATTTAATTTTATCTACTGTATTTAACCTTATTTTGTAGAAGAGATGTAACCCTAATTATAAAGCAGTACTTACAATGACATAACCTAACCTATTATAACCTATTATATATTGACATAACCTAACCTTAACTATTATTCAAACTTTCTTTATATAACAGATGCAAGTTTACATATATACAAGTTGATTAGGAACTTAATCTAACATTACGTAACCTCACTTTATTTAAGACATGACATACATAAAGACCGAATTGATATTTATACTTAATTTAAGATAATTTAACCCTTTTTATATAATATATGGACACATGACATAATTTAACATTACGTTAAACAAGAATTTTGAAATCTTACAAAAAACTTCTGATGGTATAAGTTCTTAATTTAACATTAGATAATTCTACTTTGTTCAGTTTTTGTGTAGAAAAAAATAAACTTTATACAATTTAACCTTACATAACCTTATTTTACGTTTTTTATAAAAGATATTGAACCTTGCATTGATAACACAAATGAAAAGGGATTAACATAACTTAATACTTCTTTAAATAAAGTAAGGCTACATAACCTAAAATAACTTACAAAAACTTAAAACACATCAGTTAATTTTACAAGAAATACATTAATTCTATGGATTGATAGAACAAGGCGAATGTTCTTTTAACCTCAAATAATTTAAACTAACCTGACATAAATTAATCTAACCTCTTTTAACTTAACCAAAATATTACAACATTGCTAAAATAGCGTATTTAACAGTTGCGAACACACAAATTCTGCGAATTTGTTAAGTCTGATTAACATTTATATCTTTCATCATAAATAATGTAAAGCTAAATATTTAGACAATATTTTGTAAATTTTGACGGGAGACGGCGGATATATCCGCCATAGCATTAAAAACGGCATAAAGAAAATTAAAAATGAATTTTCCAAATATATTTTACATATGGATTGGCAGACCAAAGGTTGAACGGTTTTAACCTCAAATAATTTAACCTAACCTAAAAAAAATATGGTAAAGAAAATTATAAATAGATTGTTGAAATCGATTGCATTGAAATTGATTCGAAACAAACTTATCGTTTTGAGAGAAATAAAATGTGGATATAAAATGGAAGGCAATATATTAGACAATTAAATGGACAATTGTGGTGCAAGGTCCGTTCATCGCTTGACTGAGTATTGAAGACTCAACACTCGACTTAAAGGTGTGCACAATATTTTTTTATTTCTCTCTCGCTCCATCCGAATGACTTATTTTCTCTATTTCCTCGTAACTGTATTTTGAATTATATGCAAATGCACACTGGGTTTTCTTTAGAAACTGCAGTAATCACACATTCGAATACACACAGTCTTATATATATGTGTATATATATAATTTTATAACGCAATAAAATCATTCGCATCATTCGCAAATCGTTACATAATATTTATAAAAAAAATGATAATATATTTGAAGATTTACTTTGTTAATTTAAAATAAATTACTGTAAGTGTAATTCGGTTGATCCGCGATGACCTGTGGGAAATCTCCAGCATCTTAATAAAGATTGAGATGAGAGATGAAAAAAGGAGAGCGCAATAATTAGTAGATTCTAAATAATAACAGTGTCTCGCCGCAGATCCAGATTGATGAGCTCGTGATTCGAACACTTCTTTCATCAAAATTATGCCTTTTTTTTTATTTTCCGCTAAACATTCTTTCGTCACGCGGCGCTTGATTATATTTATTCAAGAATATTAATGAAGGTCCGGTCACATCTTGCCTCCTCTCTTCATTATTTTAATCATACGCATTAATATTAACGAGACTGCAGCGGCTCATTACCGTCGCGCGCCTCAATTATAAATTACTTACATAATTTTATGATCTTATTTTATTGCCTTTATTTCTATATGCACTTATGTAACTTTATGCATCTATTATATATATATATATATGTAATGCGAGACGATTGGCAATTTCATTTACCGGCAATTCGCAAGACCAGATTCTCGCAGGTAAAAGACACTTTTATAAGCGCTTATGGATACCAATGTCTTAATACGATCAATGACCTTCAAGAAAAGAATTTATAATTCTCCATGAATTTCAACAGGTATCAATAAACTTACTCAATAATTATCTTAAGTAATAATACTTTTATTAAATCTTTACGTAACCCAATTTTTTTTCAAATTTGTGATTTACTAAGTAACAAGCAATATTTATATATTTTCGTGTACCTAACCTAAAAAAATATTTTTTCTAACCTAAAACGACATAACCTAACCAAATATAACTACAAATATATTGTGTTACAAAACCAAGAATGATTGAAATAAATAAAAATAATAAACTATACATTACATCATTTTTTATAATGTAGACTATTTTGTAAGTAAAACCTAATAATAACTATCAATTTTACTTAAACTAACCTAATTGTAATTATAGAAAATCTAAGCTAAACTATAATGTAATAAATTGATAAAAAATAGATTTTGACAGAACATTGTTCTAACCTCACATAATTTTTAATTTAATGAAACAAAAAACATAATTTAATTTAACGTAACTTAACCTAAAGTATTGTAACTAATAAATTTAACGTTATTTGAAATAAACATAACCAAAAATTCCTTACTGTATACTTACATACCTAACTTATCCTAACCTAAAATAATCTAATGTTATTTTTTTTCTAACCTAAAACAAAATAACCTAACTACAAATATAGTCATAAAACCAAACAACATTGTAATTAATTAATTTAATCTAATCAATCAACAAACTTAATTTAACGTAACTTAACCTTAACTATCGTAACTAATACATTTTAACCTTACTTATCCTAACCTAAATAAACAATTCAAATTAATGAAATTATTAATAAAAAACTAAACGATTTTGTATAATATTTTATAACCTCACATATCCTAACCAAAATAATCCTAAATATGTCATAAAATTAAACAAATTTCATTTTTTTTTATATTAATTAACTTAACCTAAACTCATGAAAAATTTCATACCCTCGCTTATTGCCAACCTCACGTGATTAAACTTAATTTAATTGAAACAAACTAATTATTACATAACCTCACTTATCCTAACCTAAAAATATTTGTCAAAAATATCAAAAAAAAAACTTTAACTTTTCAACATTATACATGGATTTCAACTCGGAAATGATGGCATCGTTGAAAACATGAGTTTATATTACATAATAAAATATACGTGAATGTAAGTTTGAAAAACTTTCTTTATTTGAATATGGTTTAAATGGGCGGAGACTGTTAGAGATCTTTGCTTTTGAAAGCTCTAGGATTGGTTGAAATTAGCAAGAGACTGGCGTCATTCGACAATCCTTATTAATTCCACCATTACATTTTTTTTTTATTGCCATTACACAACTTACACTTTTTCTTTGCAATCATTTACATACAAATATAGGAAACTATGAATTATGTAAAAAAAAAATATTTTATTTCATTCTTAAATAAGTAATATTTTTTAATTAATATTAATATTATTTCAAAGAAAACAAATTTCTTGTTCTTTTTAAAAGATACAACTATATAAGGTTTATCAGCACTTTAATGAAGATTGATTGACAGATTCATAAATAAATAGTTACTTCACTTAAGTGTGTTTATTTGATAGACAAGTCTTCTTGCACGTACAACGCTTCAATCACTTCCTCAGTGTTCTTTTGAGCCGTCTGTAATTCCAGTTCCATTACAGATATAAAAATAATACTATTTCATCAAGAAAAACAAACTATTTAATGCAAATCAATCAGTGATAATAAATTATAAATATTATTTTTCTTATTTTAATTCAATGCAAAATTAAAGGAAATTAATAATTATTAATTAATTGTTGTTTTTTTTTATTCAAGATAATAATAATTTGTTGTTGTAATTAATGCATTGAATTGTGATTGAAACATGGAGTGTAACAAATGTAAGGTCATACAAAATAAATGGGAACAGTGCACGCTGGTAAGGAACTTAATTCATTAACGGTTAACGATGCAGTTTCACTTCGCATAGTTCAGTTCCATGCTTAATTCAGCTATTTTCATTAAAAGTTTTAAGAATGTTTGGTACCGTACACATTTTACACAACAGCAGTGGGAGTGTTCTTCTCTCCGCAGTGTTCCTCAATCTTAAATAATTACGGCAGCAATGTTAAAACATTCCCAGTTATTTTATTTCGTTAGGAATTTCGGAACTAATTTATGTTTATTAAAACGTGCCGTTTGTTACGGAATGAAATTTCAAACGAAAAATACTTGTAATTTATAGGTGTCTCTTTAATATTTTAATTGTTTTGCATACGAATCTATTACCTAGGTTAAAGCTCAACAGTATCCTTCAACTAATTAACAACTAATTAACAACTAATTAAAATTATTTGCTTGCTAAGTCTATAAACTATAGTTTTTACTTAATTTTCTACACGTTTGTTTAATTTTCCTTTGCAATTTTCATTTCCATTCATTATTTTCACAATAGTTGTTATTTTAATATTGGTTATAAATTAATAAATTTTTACAAGCTTAATGTAACTTTATTTTTTCTTAATTATTATCATAAAAGTTAATTAATATTTAAATTTTTATTTCTTCAATTAAATTTATTTAATTTATTAACAACTTTTATAAGATTCAATACCACAAATTGGTTAATTTTTAGTTGTAACTTTAGGAATTATCTAAATGTTCATAAATTATCTACAAAATTTGTTTAGTTTATAAAAAAATAATTTTAAATTATCTACAAATTTATTCTTCTTCTTGCTATTTTTAAAAAATTATTTTCACAAAAGTTTATATGAAATAAATTGAAAAATTTTCTACAGAATTATTCATTTTGAGTTGTAACTTTATTTTATCCTGTATCATTTCTCAAAAGTAAAAATTACTATTTTTTTAGTCTGAAAAATATTTAATTTAATTTTTTTAATTTTATTATTAACTTATAATAAATGTTTTATTTTATTTGTTCTTTATAATTATTGTTAATTTTTATGAGATTTTTTACAAATATGATAATAGTAACTTTGGATTTTAATTCATTTAATTCAATAGTTTTAATAATATTTAAACAAATTAAATAATAAAGCATTTAATTTAAAGAATGTAGGCAACTTTTTGAACTACTATTAAATTCACAATTATACTAATTATGATTATAATAAATTGCAAATAAATAAAAAATTTAATAATTACATATGCAAAACATCTTGCATAACGTCGAAATATATAAATGATATAGGCAACTTATAATGCATATAATTACATAATACTTTATCGTGGACATTTAAAACATAGTACAATTAGATTTGAATCTTAAATTTGGAATTTATAAACTTGAAAATTTTGTTTAACTCAATTTATTATCTAATATTTACTTATTTAATTATTAATTAAGTTGATAATGACCACAAATTTGGTTACATCACAATGATAAAGATTTTACGATAAATTATGTTTGTTATAAGAGAATTGATCAGTTTCAAAGTTAAGGTAATTTCAATATGAAAATTTAATGCAGATTTCACTGCACAAACAATTTTTTGTAACTGCTACAATTGCTTTTTGCATAATGCTGATTGCTCTTAAATAATTGATTATTTAGTCCAGGACTTAAAAAACAATGCATTATGTCATCAATAAATAATTAGTAATTAGTCTTGTAAGAACGCAAAAGGTTTGAAGCGAATTTAGCCTATATTAAAAATTTACATTAATTAAATTATTATTTTTTATTGAAATATTAATAAGTTAATCAAATATAAAATTAATTATTTAACTGTTAAATAAAATATTTGCGTTTAATAATTTAATTTTAAATATTTTCAGGTATAAAATTACATCTGAAAAATTAAACAAAATGCTTCAGAATTAATAATTATGGTAAATAAATTAATTATTTAATTAATTTTATATAACATTTATATCTATTTATTGTGTATTTTCAACAATTACGAAACAAATCGTAACTTTATAAATAAATTCATAAATATTTAAATTACATCAAAATTACTAATAGAATATTTATGGAAATTATTGTAATTAAAGTAAATCCAATTAATTAACGCTAAATTATATATTTTTATGAAAATAAACAAAAAGCTGGGCTCAACCGGGATTTGAACCCGGGACCTCTCGCACCCAAAGCGAGAATCATACCCCTAGACCATTGAGCCTACATACAGAGAAAAGCAAATTGTAGACTTTCTAAGGTAAATAAAAATTATATATTACATAATAATTATATTAAAATATCTTTTACATAAAAATTAAAAATACTATGTTTTATAACCAAATATTTAATTATATTGTGAACAAAATCTTTAAACAATAAAAAATATTGTTTAATTAAAATATTATATATTTTTTTATGAATTAATTAATAATTTGTAAAATTTTGAGAATTGTTATAATTTTATATGAAACAACGATTGTGAATAGAAAGATAATTATATTTATAAAATAGATTTAATGGGTTTTTTATTAATAATTAATGTATTTTAAATTATGTTGGATGAAGCAAATCATCAAAACTGAAATATTAAAGAATGCAAGAATGCATTTTGTAATTGCATGTGAAAGCTAAAATTGGTAATGGAATATTAATGAAAACATCCATTATTTTAATGAATTACCTGAAAATAGCTCAAGTTTCTCGCTCGCTTAATTGTTTTCGATTGAAATGTAGATTACCGCACCGAAAGCAATTTCCAGCCCGAAACGTTTTGTTTATTAGACTAATTTGCAGCCAATTATCGCATTGTTCAATGCAAAGAAAACAAGTGTTTCAACCTCTCGCTTTTGTTTTAGATAACCTATACTAATGTGACAACGTGATCAATTTGAATATTCACATTAGGCAAATATTATTTGTGTATTAAGTTTATTCTATTATTAGAACTAAACCGCAATTACCACTTTAGAACGGCGTTTCTAAAACTATTGTGTCGCTATCCTAAATTACTTGCAAATTGACAGCTTTAAAAATGAAAAATGACATCTGTCAAAATGATAGGTAATAGCTGTCAAAACGACTATAAGCAAAGGAATATTTTATACAATTGAATATACGTTTTATTTAAATATACAAAATTTCAAAAAAAAATATGAATTACAGCGTTTCTCTACAAAAAGAACTTTTCGTAATGAAAGGCAAGAGAATCCATTGAAAACCGAAAAGGCATTGAGAACTGAATTAATATGATTACTGCATTTTTTGCTGGTCCTCCGATGTCCTTTTTTATCAATAGGACCTCATTTATTCTGTACCTTCCAATTATCCGCTTTTAAAAAAAAATCGATCCAAGCTAGACTAGCACATCTCAGTTTGCAGAAACTTTGTGCACACCGGCGTTTCTTAACATAAAACGAAAATTATGTTGCATTATTTTTTATGGGTCGCAAAATGACAGCTGTCACTTAGTGTCAAAGCGATGAACTTGTGAAATGCACTTAACAGTTGGTGGCACTGTACAGATGCAAACAAATATATTATGTCTCGCGTTACAAATATTGAGAAACACTGGTGTATACACAATATTATACTTGAAGCAATTTCTGAAACTATGCATCAAAATAAATATTTAAAACATATATAATCAATGCAAAATTTTAGTTTAATTTATTATTATTGAAATTTTTAATATTACTAGTACAAAATTGATTTTCTGTAATCAAAATATGAGTTATTTTATAGCAAATACAGCAATGTATTGTATAAACCATACGCCTCTCGTAAGTTTTCAGGAGATTTATTTGTTTAATGGTGAATAGCCAAATATATTTTAAATATTTCAAGTAAAAATAAATATTATTTTTTTCGAATCAATCTTGTATATAATGTTAGAATGTTGGAGAATAAGCAGATAACTTTTATTTTTGCTTCTCGTGTAATTTAATTTATTTGTATCTAATTTCACGTGTATTTTAAAATTTAATAGATTTTATTTAGTTAATCCACATTCAACAATAATTCTAATATTTTAACATGGAAAAAATTCTAAATAATTTAATACTGAAAGTCAGTTATATAATAAATACTATTAATAAA
Source organism: Nicrophorus investigator (assembly GCA_963457615.1). Lineage (NCBI taxonomy): Eukaryota > Metazoa > Arthropoda > Insecta > Coleoptera > Silphidae > Nicrophorus > Nicrophorus investigator. The sequence continues at coordinate 6,346,060 of OY735142.1, read as the reverse complement.
AATGGAATAATAATAAATCTGTAAATTTGCTTAAATTACATGAAAAATCTTTGAAAATAAAATTGTATAACCAAAATAATATTAATATGATTGAAATGGAAGAAATTAAAATAGAAATTTTCATCAAATTTTCACTTATATGTCTGAAATTTGTAATTTTGTTGTGCAATTTTATATATTATTAATATTTAAATTTCATAAACGTTTAAAATATACAATTTATAATCTTAATTAACAAAATTTTGTGTTTTTTGAGGCAAAAATTCCAAAAATATTTTTTGCTATTTCCTTCATATAATTTTCATTGTTTTTTGTATACATATAATAATTTTATAATTTGAACATTCTATTGTATATTAAAATATTTTCATGATAATTATTTGTAAAAAAACATTTTAAGTTAAAAAGTGTAGAATTTTAAACACTTTAAAATTTATTAAATTATAATATTTACATGCGCTGGATCGTAAAAAAAATGAGTTGCTGCCTTCTGTAAGGATTATATAAACAAACAGCTAATGTCAATACACCATTTCTTACAAATCTACACAAAACGACTTAATGTACTAAAATGTATAAATTGAATAATAAAATTATAATGTGTGCAATTATTTGTTAATTTGATAATCGAAACGTTGAATACACAGTAGAGATCATCTGGAGCAGAACTGATTCGCAGTTGTAATTTTTCTTTCACGAGATTTCAGTCCAATTCCGAATGCAAATAGACGACAGCACAAATTACGAAATGAAAAGAGAGAAAATTACTTATGCGCATTATTTTCCACGCAATTGCGATAATGTGGATTAACATGTTTGGGATGCATCATAAACTTGGATACAGCGAAACTCGAGATCCGCTACATTATTTGTTGCTTCTGCTGCCGTTTTCAACATGACGCCCTCCCGAATGCTCATTGTTTAATGCACATTATTATGTAATTCCATTTTGGTGAAACGGCCACGTGCTCTGGTGGGGATGCGACAGTGAAAGATAGACACACACACACACACATATACGCATACACTTGCAAAGTATCGGCTATTTATTTTCCTGCTAAAGTTATACGCTTACTGACCCGTGCCAGATCCTGCAAAGTGTTCGAGGCAGAGCTTTTTTTTTGGTTGTTGCTGATAGACAGACACCTTTGTTCGATTTTAATCAAAAACCAAAGTATACAAAGTAAGTTGATATAAACTATTTTTAAACTAATTTTAAGATTTGTTTGTAACAGTTACAATCATATTTTCAGTAACAATTTTTATTTAAATAAAACCAAAATTTTAAACTTTTAAAACTATTAATAATATTCAAATCCTTGAGCTGTAAAAAATATTATTTAACTTTTGAAAAGTAATATTTAAAAAAAAAAGCTATAATTGAATGCACCCAAGAAATACAATCATTTTTACTAATTTCATGGACTTTTTACTTGTTTTAAACCAAAATAATTGACTACAAATTACAAAATAAAATAAATAAATCAACTAATAATATTTAAATCCATGAGCTGTAAAAAATATTATGTAAGTTTTGAAAACTAACAATTAAAAATTCATTTTAAATAAAGCTTTAAATGCACCAAAAAATAAATCATTTTAACTAATTTTATTGACTTTTTACTAGTTTTAAATCAATATTATATTATTCATAAATTACAAACCAAAAATATTTTTTTAATTTTCACAATATTAAATTAGAGCTCTAAAGGAAAGTACCAAAAAAAAAAAACAATTATAAGAAACTTTTAAATATTTTAACCTAATTAAATACAAATAATTTGTAATTAAAACCTAATATTATATTTGAATAAAGCTCCAATTAAAGTACCAAAAATATGACCTATTATTATTTTTAACTCTTTTTTATATTAATATTCTACAAAAATATTGCATAAAATATAAAACATTGTCAGAAGAAATTTAAATCCAAGATAGTTATTATTTCTCTTAACTATAAGTATTTTTATTGTTTTTGAAATGAAAAAATATTTTTATATGAAGCTGTAATAAAAATATGAAATATTAAAGTAAATGTTTCTCAATCTTATTGCCGAGCGACTCTGTTGCTAAGATATTTATCGATTTTTTTTTATTTTTACATAATAGATTGAAAAAAGAATTGTTAGATTTTTGTTGTCTGTAAAAGAGAATCATTAAAAAAAAATAATATTATTAATAATTTTTGTTCATAATTGAAAATTAATTTGAATATTAACATAATTGTAATTTATAATAATTTAAAAATATATATGATGAAAAACATTTAAAACCGAAAAATTGCAAGCAAATTTTGCTAATTTGAAATTAATAAAAAAAAATATTTTGTTGTTTGTATTTGGTGTAATTTCCAATTTTCTTCTAAAAATCAGTTGATTTTTTGTTATTTTTTAATAATTATTAATAAATTCAATATTGATGCGAATAGACATGTGATAACCCTTTCATGAAAATTATTTACATCGAATGAATTGTGATGACATTAAGTTAATATGTTATTGATTAAATTCTATAAACAACTTTATCATCTCACACAAAATATAATAATTACTTGCTTTTACAGTTATTAACTGAAAAATGTAGCATGAAATCATAATGCGATTAAGAAAATGAAATTGGAAATTACGTAATTATTATTGATTCATTTAATCATTTTTATTTGTTCTATTTTGAGCTAATGATGTAATTGCAATCCAAATAATCAAAATTAAAAGTTTCTTTATTACTAAAAAAAAATGTTTCATTACAATTTATATAAGGGTTTTCGATGATTTTTTTAAATTTAAATAATAATATTCAGTTATATTTTATAGATTTATTTTTAGTATACTTCAAATTATTTTCTTATTAAGTTTAACTAAAAAATAAGATCTCACTTTGTATTTTTTTATAATCAAAATTAACTTTATACAACATTTTCATGAGAACCAGCGTTTCTCAACCTTTTGCCCAATATATTTGTGTGTAGTTGTTCTGTCATCCTGTATTTTGACAGATGACAGCTGTCATTTCTCAATGCACAAAAAATTAAACGCGATCAAATTTTATTTTCTATATTTTAGAAAAACGAGACCAAAATACAGAATTGCGGAATTCTAATTGATAATCTTGCAGTTAAGAGAAAATATACAGAATTATAAGTAAGGATAAAATAGTCCAGCACGTGGCGCGAATCTGAGAGCCGCAATTTCCCATGCGGCTCCGAAACCGTGTCTAATGCATTTTAATAAATTTAAAAAAAAATCATATTATATTACAAGAAATAAAAATTTTCATTAATTCTTAATATTTCGTTTCTCTGGAATTGTAGCAGCAATAACAAAAAAAAAACGTAATTTAATCCGTGTTCGTCGGCAATTGCATCTTGTTAAATGCAATTAAACGAGCGCATCCTTTTTAACTGCGGAACATGCAAAATTCTGCATCGCCGATGCACTTATGCAATACCAAAAATAGTTATTGCACACACAAAATTTGCGCAGATTCTTCATTTTTTTATTAATAACCGATAATATAAACAAGAAATACAATTATTTGCATACATCCATATGCTTTCAGATAATTAACAACAACACAAAGTGTATTTATATTATTCAGTATTAACTCTGATTAGATTAAGCTATGTTTTTATTTATATCCCGTTTTTGTTATATACGCAACGCATTGATTGCCACAAAAAACGTCAATGCTTAATCGAAATATTAATTAATTGATTAATTAATTAATAGAAATTATTTTTAATTTAATTGGATTAATGTATTTATTATCATTAATTAATGCTTTAATTTATTCTATTTCAGTCGCAATTTGTGGATGTATTTTATTTTTTTGATCGATATTATTGCAATTACTGTACACACAAAGAGCTCAATGCAATTCGATTTTTCAAGCTACGTAATGTTATGGTTTAATTAAAAATCCGGTGTTTTTCCTGCCGATTAGGATCGAAACGAATTGGAGTGTTTTTTATTTGCGCAAAACAGCTACTCCGCTTGTTAATGCACGATAAGTTCTTGTATGTACTCATTTTTTTTTATGGGTAATTCAATATTTACTTTGGTTTATGGTTTGTGATGTAAATCATATGGCGAGTTGTTTGTTTGATTTATTTTTACAAACCTTTTCATTTGCATTTTATTTTCATCAGTAATAAAATAATCCATTTTTGACACCAATTTCTTAGAAAAGGAAATATTTCAATTACAGTAATTGCACAGTTGCAATTATATTATATGAGTTTCTGAAAATTTTCAAATTTTCAACGATTTTTTTATTGCTATTTAAATTCTTTAAGTTTTTGTATTCTTCCAAATTTTGAATGATGGTAAATTCTTTGAGTTTTTGTAGTCTTCCAAATTTTAACCAAAATTTATTTTCTAAATTATGAAATGAAGTGGATTCTTGAGTTTTTGCAATGTACTAAATTTTGAACGTTTGTAAAAGTTTTCTGAATCTGAGTTTTTGCAATCCTTTAAATTTTGAACTTTTTTTTTTGTTAAAAATTTAATTTCCAAATTATGAACTAAGGTAGATAGTAGATTCTTCGAGTTTTTTAGTTTTCTAAATTTTGAACGCCTTTTTTCAAAATTGTAATCTAGGTCATATATAGTAGATTCTTTAAGTTTTTGTTGTCTTCTAAATTTTGACTAGTTTTTGCAATCTTCTAAATTTTGAAGGTTTTTCTGGTTATTACATAATTTCCAAATTATAAACTAATGTAGATAGTAGATTTTCTGAGTTTTTTTTTAGTTTTCTAAATTTTGAACGCCTTTTTTCCAAATTATAATCTTAGAAAATATAGAAGATTCTTTGAGTTTTTGGTGTCTTCTAAATTTTGATTAAATTTATTTTCTAAATTATGAATTAAGGTCGTATGAAGTAGATTCTTTGAGTTTTTGTAATCTTCTAAATTTTGAATGTTTTTTTGGCTCCAAATTATGAAATAAGATCGTTTGTTCTTCTTTTGAATTTCTTTGCAATTTTCCAAATTTTGATTACTGTTTTTTTTTTCAAAATTATGAACTGAGATTCATTCTTCCAAATTTTGAACGACTTTTTCACTAATTAACTTAAATCTGAATATAAAATAAAACAATGAAAAAAATTTAGTTAAATTTTACAATTTATTTTAAACTCACAAATTAAATCTTAATATTTTTTACTTAAAAAAACTTTATACTTTGTTACTAATTACTAATTATAACTTTGTAACAAGATAACAAAACAAATAATTTTATTTTACGAGTTTCTAAAGAATTTTTCTACAAATATGTATATTTATTTATTTTTGTGGATAATTATTTAGTTTAACGTTTGCGAAATCAGAAATATTTCACTATTTAGAATCGACGTAAAACAGTCGAGTTAATGCGAAACGTTTTTCGAATTGTTTGTAAATACTTTAAATCTTTGCGCGAAAATAGTAACTGAAAATGTTACTTACTTACAATAAACAATATAAATAGACTTAAAGTAAACTATTACAAAAGCGTTTCAGAAGAAATCTTATAATTTACATTTCTATAAATACGTTTAATTTTTTTTATAAATTAATTAAAATACAAGTAAAATTTAATTTGGGATAAGAAAGTTATAGATAAATTAGTTGTTGTTGTTATGTAATTTGTGTATAACTTTGATGGAAATTCGAAGGAAATAAGTAAGAAAAACATGAAGTATCGCGTGACAATGGATATATTTCATCGATAAGTTTAAAAAAAAACTAGTTTTATTAAGTAACCAAACCTTTGATAAACAAGTCCAGTCTATACGTCTATATCGCAAATAAAATTTAAAAATCAAAAACTAGAAAATCTGCATCAGATTTATTAGATAAAATAATTATTGGAAAATTGAAATTACAAATTTTGAATTTTTAAAATTACACTAAAGGAATTATAAAATGTAATCATTGTGTGACTGAAATAAAAACAAAGCAAACTGTAACGGAAATTGTAATCGCAGGTCGACCCGAATCTGCATTCAATATAAAATGTGATTTGAATGTGCCACCGTTTCGAAGTGTGGAATCTCGCTAAGTCAGTGTTTAATTTTTTGTTCTTTTCAGAATGAGTCACTGGGGATACGGATCTGAAAATGGTAAGTCTGATTTTTCTTCATATACGCATGCATTTTTGTTGTTGTATAATAATGATATGTTATTCGATATTGCGTGCAAAAAGTCATGGACGAAATTATGCATATTACATTTTTTTGCTATATTTTTTTCAATAACTTAGTACTATTTTTATGCTTCTTGTATTTCTATCAATATAGAAAGTAGATGTTTCTCATGATTCATGTTTTTTTCTAACTAAAGTACATTTAAAGTATCTAATCTTAATGAGAAAATATCTATTTTTTTTTTGCTATATTTTCCAAATAACTTAATGCTACTTATTTTACTATCAATGTACAAGATTGTTATGATTCATGTTTTTTTTCTAACTAAAGTATCTAATCTTAACGAGAAAATATCAGCCGGAAGTTCTTAAAAGAGGAAGTGATAATCTAGTAAAAATATCATTTCGATACTTTTCAATTTAAGGAATTTCCAGTTTGATATAATTATTGTTTTTTTTTGTAAGAAAATTATAAAACTTTGATTGATTCCTATTATTTTTTAACTTAACTGAAATTCCTCAAATCGCAAAGTTTCATTCTTATAAAATGATAAACTGGAAACTTTGCGATTTGAGGAATTTCAATTTTGAAATACCTTCTTTTTCAATACTTTTTTTAATCATCCTTTGGAATGTTAATTTTAGAATATTTGCTAAATTTTTCAAATAATTTTGTATTGTGTTTTGTATTTTGCTTTTCTCTACTAAAAATAAGTCAAAAGTTAAATTATATTTCAATTTTTTTTTTGTTGGAAAATTTTAAGTTTGTCTTCAATCAAGTTTTTTTCTAACTTAATAAAAGTTCTTAAAACAGGAAGTTTCAATATAATAAAAAAATATAAACAAGAAACTTTGCAATTTGAGGAATTTTAATTTTGGTATACTTTATTTTTTCAATAATAAAAATAATTCAATATTTAATTAGTTTCAAATTGAATTTTTGTGATTTTTGTCTAACTTAACTGAAGTGCTTAAAACAGGACGTTTTAATCTAATTACAAGATGATCTGGGAATTTTGCAATTTAAGAAATTATAAATATAAAATTTTTGCTAATTTTCCATCCAGATATTGAAGCTACTAATTCATTTTTTAATCATTTTATTATATATTTGTTAGAAAATTTTAGTATGTTTTTATCGTGATCGTTATAACATATCTGTTATAAAAATGGTTTGAAATAATGATTTTCTTGTCACAAAAGTTTATGTTTAGTCAAATTTGCACAAAAATAAGGAAATAATTAATTTGTCGACACAAGAAATCAGTAAACCATTCAATTATATAAAAAAAACTGTAATCCTGTCTTTGTAGTTGAAAGCGTATCAAATTTAGTAGGTAGAGGACGATTGCAAATGCATTCAATGCATTTTCTGTTATATAATTACACTTTTTAATCCAATTCATAAAATTTTGTTCAAAATGTTTTAGTTTTGTGAATATATGCATTCTAATATTATAAATTTACCAACAATTTATTTTATGAGTTAACTTTAAAAAGAAGTTAACTAAATTCTTAAATACAAAAATATAAGTTTAATGTTGTTTCTTTAAGAATTCCAATTTATTCAAGTTTTTATAAATAATTTTTGTGTAATTTAATTATTTAATACATTTCTACATTATTATAAGATATAAGAAATTTTATTTGATTTGGTATAAATTTATTTAAAAAATTATAAAAATAAATATAAAATCTGAGGCTGAAATATTTTTGTTATTATGAAATGACTCAATTATAATAATGATTTATAAATGTTTATTTGAATTCAGTTTTTATTCATTTTGCTGAAAAACGTTTTGTAAAATTACGTAAAAAAAATAAAGAAATTCATTATAAAAAATAACATGCGCTCGAATTCTTTCTAAGTACGTGCAACCAAATAAAGTTCCTCGAAGGCCGCATTAATATTAATGCGAATAAATATTTCACGATACATCCACCGTCTGTTATGTATGTGGTGGGTGCATAATGTCCGAGTATTTCCAATCATCTTTAGTGCATTCGAACGATTTAATATCAATTATGTAAGCGATCTCGAACTGAAACAACAGTGAATAACTTGGGAGACGATTTGAAAATCTTTATTTTATTTTTTTTCACATTCTCGGAATTCCGAGCCGCACGTAATTCGGTTAAAAGAATGGAAGAAAAATAATGTAAATATATTTGCTTAACTCGATTACGTCTGATTGCGTGTCCATTAGATAAGAAAAGTTACAGAAGTTTAACATCAAATTGTAAATTGTAACCGGATCGCATGACGACGTTTGTTTGTTTCTCCATCTCTTCGTGAAATTACTGAAATAAGTTTTTTCATTGAAGTATGCATGTTAGTAATTGAGTATAGATGTATAAAATCGAGAAATGTTCATTTACAAAGTAAAGGAGTGACCATGAAATTTAATCATTTTTTCTCTATTTCCTGCTGAAATTATTGAAATATGACATTATTTTTTCTTCTGAATGTCTCTTTTAATGAATTTTAAATCTATAAACGAAGGAATATTAATTTTAAAGACAATAATTAAGGTAGAAATGATGAGAATAATTGGAAAAATTAAATAATTTATACGAAATAATGAATAAATATTAGAATATTTAACTAATGTTTCCATATTTTGTTCTGAAATTATTGAAACATTGAAACATTGAAATATCATAAAATATTAAAGTAAATAATTGCATTTAGATATAAAAATAAAGAAATTTTCACAGTTAAAATAAAATGAACAAAAATAAAATAAAAAGGAAGAAACTGAAATTTCGCTCATAACTAATAAAATGTTAATTTGTAACGAAAATAAGCAGATAATTATAGAATTATTGTAATTTTTTATGTAATTTTCCTGAAAAATAAAATTCACGTAAATTTCGTTAAAATGCTCATAATTAAAAAATGTTAATTTGTAAAGAAAATCATAAGATAATTATGGAATTATTGTAACCTTTGTAATTTTTTATGTATTTTTTCTGAAAAATGCACGCATTCAAATAAATACGTTTAGTGAAGTGGAAGATTTTGTATAAGAAAATGGTGAAAATTTGTGGGTAATTCTAAAATTTCAAAAATGTGACCTTTAAATTAACGAAGAGAAAATTGGAAGATTTTGTAAATGAAAATGGTGAAAATTTGTGTTTAATTCTAAAATCGTAAATCATAAAATAATAATGGAATTATTGTAATTTTTTATGTAATTTTTCTGAAAAATACACGCATTCAAATAAATACGTTTAAATATGCAAAAAGTTAAATTATTTAATGATAATAAAAATAGGAAATAATTTTTTTTAGAATTTCGTAAATATTAGAAATAAAGCATACATTTTTTGTAAAATTTTATCAATTATTTGAAAATGGTAAAAATTTGTACTTAATTCATGATTTTTTAAATCTTTTCGCAATTAGTTTTAAAAAAAATATAATTTGTCTAATAGTTTTCTTAGATTCTTAATTTTTATTTTATACTTATCATGAAAGTAATTTCCTAAAATATAATCATTTTTAAATGAATTAAAAGCGATGAAAATAGGAAGCTCTAATATTTACGTAAAATTACGTAAATATTTGAAAATCACATCCAATTTGATTGAATACGCTCTAAATATAGTTTCTGATGTTTTAAGGCTCGCGTCAATATTTGGCTCTCAATGAAAATCGAATGCAAATAACTTTGATGTGCTTCTAAATTTATCGCAATAAAAACTTTGTAAATTTTCTTCATTTCTTATTTTTCAGGACCTGAGACTTGGTCGAAGGCTTTCCCTTCTGCAAGTGGAGTGAGACAGAGTCCCATCGACATCTGCCCTGTAAACTTGCAGACCGAACAAGTTAAACCTTTGACGTGGAAGTACATCCCAGAAAACGAGAAAACACTGTCCAACAATGGTCATTCCTGGGTCGTCAACGTCAATGGACAAGGATCAGGTAAATAATTTAGAAATGACCTTTCGCAATGTTGAATTGGATATGATGAATGGGAAATGAATTTCTACTGCTAATGTTTGCGACGGTTTACAATAATTTCCATGTGCTAATGCGGTTATAAATAGGTCGGTTCTTCTGTGCGTTGCTTGACATTGACCTCTTGAAACTTAGTTTACTTTATACACAGTTTGCATTAAACTTCGATAAATTTCTTCAATAATTTTTTAAATTCGAATTGAAATTATGTAAACTTATTTCAATTTTTGTTTTTAAATTTTTCCTCTAGTACAAAGAAGTAAAAAATGTTAATTTGTAACGTAATTTTTGTAATTTTTTAATTAAAAAATGTTAATTTGTAAAGAAAATCATAAGATAATAATGGAATTGTTGTAACTTTTGTAACATCGATAAATTTCTTCAATAATTTGTTAGGGCGACTCATAGCCGAATGGTTAGAGTCGCCCGCTCACGATCTTGTGAATACGGGTTCGATTCCCAGCCAAGCCAGGCCCTTTGGGCCAAAAAAAATGTTGTGATGGTTGCAATAGCATAGTAAAGAATAGCAGCAGATACACAGAGAAAGAGAATAGTGATCGCAACGCTTCAATTACGAATGACTATTAGCCATACATACACACAACAGCCAAACCAACAAATTGAAATAATTTGTACAAAAAAATATCATCAAAAATGGTAAAACTTCCATTGGGAAAGTTTATCTAAAAAATAAAAATGTCAACCGCCACCAGATTTACTTAATGTTCAACTCGAATAGATTGTAAATAAAAATATAAGACAAAAAAAAAAAAAAAAAAAAATTGAAATTATATAAACTTATTTGAAAAATGTTTGTCTTGAAATTTTTCCTGTACTACAAAGAAGTAAAAAATGTTAATTTGTAGAAGATAATAATTGAATTATTGTAATTTTTTATGTAATTTTTCTGAAAAATAAAATTCATAGAAATCAACATTTTTTAATTAAAAATTGAATTGAAATTATATAAACTTATTTGAAAAATGTTTGTCTTGAAATTTTTCCTGTACTACAAAGAAGTAAAAAATGTTAATTTGTAGAAGATAATAATTGAATTATTGTAATTTTTTATGTAATTTTTCTGAAAAATAAAATTCATAGAAATCAACATTTTTTAATTAAAAAATGTTAATTTGTAAAGAAAATCATAAGCTAATAATGGAATTATTGTAACTTCGATACATTTCTTCAATAATTTGTTAATATCCAATAATAACATTATATAAAAAAATATATTTTTAATTTTCCTTAAATTATTTCACATTAAATCCTCCAAAAATGAAGTAATAATAATGGACAATTTATATAACATTATTTAAATTCGAATTGAAATTATGTAAATTTATTTGAAAAATTTTGATCTTAAATTTTTTCCTCCAGTACAAAGAAGTAAAATTCTGTCAACAACTTACAAACTGTCGTTGATTTATACATTTGAAATTTTCCGTGAATCATTTGAAATGTAAAATACACTATTTAATATTAATCATATATAATTAAATGCTCCATAATTAAAGTGCTAATAACATGCAATTTTTATAATCTATATTTGTTTATCTCAATAACTTTGTCCCTGAAGCAAATTGCATCCAGTCTAAATCTGTAATATAAATTGTAACATTATTATATAACATAATTATTATTGTATAATTTTGTATAGAGAAAATAATTACATTTCGGGAATTACATTAAAATTGTTTTGGGTGCCACCAATTTGTAACAATTAAAAAAAATCGTAAAGCGAATTCAGTTTTATTATAAAGATTTTTACATAATACTTTCTCAAAATATTAAATAGTATTTTTTTGTGATATTTATAATAATTTCTTGTTGTAACACAATTAACTTTCATTTTTGTAAAGTAAGACCTAATATTCTTCATCAAATATCTTAATAAGATGTAAAAATATTCGTAAAGCAAAAACTGTTTAGATGTTACTGATTTTCTTAATAATCTACTATTGATGTTTTTTTTTAAACACAATGTTTTAGTATAAGAACAAATCTTTAATTTTCATAAACAATCTAATTCGATGGACAAACTAAATTAGTTTCTTTGCGCCAAATAAAATCGTTTAATGTTTTAATGCAAATTGATGTATCCTTGTGGAACCAATTATAACGATTTAGCTAGAAACACTGGTAATAAAATACAAATAAAAAGAATAAACATAAAAATTGTATTATTTTTATTGTAATTATTAACTTATGGTTTACTTGTTAAATGCAGAATTATCCGGAGGTCCTTTGGAAGGTAAATACATGTTGGAGCAATTCCACTGCCATTGGGGAGCCACAGATGAAGAGGGTTCAGAACACACCGTACAAGGAAAGAAATATTCTGGAGAAGTATGTATATTATTTTGTACATTTGTAATAAAAGTTTTGGGTTGAGAAACAATAATGTAGACCAAAAAAACTAAATTTTGTAAATTAAAAACGTTTTTTTTTTAGTTGCATTTGGTGCATTGGAATATGAAATACAGTTCGTTCGAAGAAGCTGCGAAGCATCCGGACGGTTTGTGCGTTCTCGGTGTTTTCATTAAGGTATTTTAATTTTTCTTTTAATATTTTTGAAAATCTATAAATTTATATATTTTTTAGCCTGGAAAGCCGCACAGCGATATAGCTAAGATCGTGTCGAAATTCAACGTGATTCAACATAAGAGTTGCAACGCGAAGATTTCTTCTCCCATGGACCCAAGCAATTTCATCCCCAAAGACAGCGGATACTGGACGTACATGGGATCTTTGACAACTCCGCCTTGCTCGGAATGCGTTATCTGGATCGTATTCCAAGATCCTATCGAAGTATCTCATGAACAAGTATGATTCAACAATTTCAACAATTCTTGCAATTTAATAATTATATTTATTTTTAGTTAAAAGCGTTTAGGACTTTAAAGACTTATTGCTCGGAGGACGTGTGTCCGTGCGACGAATACCAAGGTTATCTGAAGAACAACTACCGTCCTACAGTTCCATTAGGCGAAAGGGTTATCAAGGAATGCAGACAGTGATTGTATTTTTTTGTTGACACTGCTTTAGGAAAAAGTATATATACTTAGTGAATACTACTTAAAATTGTGATTAGAGTCTAGTATTGATTAAGTTCTAAATACAAATGATCAGTGCCTTGAACGTATATTTTAGTTCCATGCATTTCTATACTTATACATATAATGTTCAGAAGAAATAAACTATTTTAATACACATATCTTATTAAATGTTTAAATGTTTATTAAAAATAATACTAGTTTTATTTCTTAGAAAATTTTCCTCTCACTAATCTTTATTAAGTAAAGTTAGTTTACTTCATTATCTACCCAGCCAAGTACTATACTTCTCACACATTGCTTAACTTTTGATAATTAAGTAAAAAATAAACATTCAAAAGAAGTTATAAATATTAATTATTGTATGCCAATTCAGAACTTATAATGAAATATTTTGAAAATATAAATTCATTATTTTATTGAAAGATCATAAAAATTTTAATTGGTCTCAGCGTTTTGCTTATAATTGCATTAAAACCCAATTGTTTATAACCTAACATTTTTGACATTTTGACATAAAGTGACAGCTGTCATTTCACGACCCTTTCATAATTTAACGTGACGCAATTTTGAGTTGAGAACCGCTGATTTATCTTGTGTAGAAAACATCCAAAAAGACTATTGGACAAATACTTTTCTTGAATGATCAAAATTTCATGAAAATTCTAATTGATCTCAGCGTATTGCTGCGCGATCCAACCTATAATTACATTAAAACCCAATTGTTTGTAACCTAACATTTTGACATAAAGTGACATCTTTCATTTCACGACCCATGCAAAATTTAACGTGACGCAATTTTCAGTTGAGAACCGCTGATTTATCTTGAGCAGTTCATTTTATCAATAATACTTTATATAATAGAAAACATACAATACTTTTATTGAGAGATCAAAATTTCATGAAAATTCTAATAATTCTATAATTGCATTAAAACACAATTGTTTATAACCTAACATTTTTGACATAAAGTGACAGCTGTCATTTTACATAATAATAGTTTATTTAATAGAAAATAGCCAAAAAGAATTTGACCAATAAGAAATTGTAAATAAAATAATAAAAAATGTAATTAATTCGATCAAAATATTATATAACACAAAAAAAATATTATTTTGCATGGAAGCACATTCTAGCAACAATTGTTGTAAACATTAAGTTTGAAACTGCTGACATATCGGTAAGCATAGAATTTTGAAACTTATTTTTTTAAGTCAGCATTATTTCGTGTTTTCTCTTACTTGTTTACCATCATCAAAATTCCTCCACCGACAAAGCATATTTATTTTTCAATAACAATATTGTCTTATATTATATTAAAAAATATAATAAATTATTTACTTTTTAATTCTGAAAACGATAAATCAGTTAAATTTAATTTTTTTATAATCAAATTGTAAATTATTACAACATATTTAATATCATTAACAAATTTATCCATTTTTTTTTCATTGCTCAACATTAGTTATTGAAAGTTATGTAAGTTGCCTATAGCATTTGTACAATTAACAATTTTGTAATTTTAATAGTTAAAATTTAACATAATTTTACTCACAGAATGAATCTAGTTTAACGTAGTTTTAAAAAGTTTTTAATAATTCTACAAAGTAAATATTTACAACCAATTTTGAGTGGTCTAAATAAACACAGTTCAAAAGATTCATTGAGAAATGTATGAAAAAGAGAAAGTTTTATTATTTACTTTATATATCTAAAAACTTACTACATTATTTGTAATTTTCATTGGAAAACTACTACTGTTATTAATTTAAAAATATTTACAAATGATAATAATATTAATTTTTTGCATTAGTTTTTTCAGTATGGAAAAGTTTATGCTGATTTTTTTAGTGAAAATAAGTTTATAAAAATTTAAATAAATTTATTATGATCAGATTTTATTATACTTTAAAAACGGAATTACCATAATTTCATTTCTTACGTATTATAGCGTAATTTAATCGTAATCTCTTCGAATTAATTACTTTGAGTAGTTTTTTGTGTAAATAGTTTTTATCTTTACGATATTTACTTTATAAATGTGATTTCAATATGACATTAGAAACGTTACTTCCTAGTTTACTCTTATTAATTTCAGATGCAAATATGTGTACATTTTATGTAATTATTAGTATATTTACTTTATAAATTAAATAAATTATATAAGTAGATAAACACTACAATATTTGATTTTTTATTGACATTAAAATTAATGATTTTAATTTATTAAAAAAATATATTGCTTCGTGTGTAAATATTTTCTTTTTATTATTTATTTATAATATATAATAAATTATAATAAGGATTTTCACAATATTTCAAAATGTTAATAAAAAAAAATAACTAAAACTAAATTTCTTACAATATTGAAAAATTTTATTATCGAAAAAAAAAATACAATTATTATTATTGTGTAAAATGTTACTTTGACGAAAATATTAACAGAATGAGTCAGAAAATTATTTTTTGAAAAATATTCTTAGTAGTTGTAAAATGCGAAGTACATTAAGAGAGAACAACATGTTTTTCAGTGAACCATAAAATAAAGGAGAGAAAAAATCTTTGTTTTTGAGTTTGTCCTACATATTCACCAAAACGCATATTACGTTCGCAATTAAAAAAAAACAACAATTTCTAATGATATTTATAGATTATAAGAACAAATAGTTGGAATCGCTGTGGAACTTAATGTTTCAATAAGTCCGTGAAAGAATGTGAAATACATATCAATAAATGTGTAATTACTTAAGGAGAATTAATGGGAATTAAAGTTCTGCAAATGGGAATGCAATAAGGCAATCATTTTCTTCTTCTCGTTGCTGTTGCCGATGATTTCCAGGACTTCGATTATGAGAGGATAAGTAGATAATTGGATAATTCTTACGTTTCTACCGTGGGATTATTAAAATTATTACTTTTACAATGTTACACTGTTTTGTGCCCATTTCTCAGAAAAAAAAAACAATTATTTTGCTTTTTTTCTTAATTTCTTTTTGCAGCATTTTATAAGTCGAGTATTTATTACATAAAATTTTATAATTAATTTTTCATCTAATTTTTATTTGTAAATAAGAAATTTAAGTTATTAAAACTTTTTAATATTTGTATTTATTAAATTTGACGAAAAAAAAATTGGATTAAGTTTAGGTAATATGTTTTATTCATAAATTAAAATATAAATCAGAGCTTAAATATCTAAGAAAACAAACAAAAAAAAATGTTGAGATTGCAGGTACGATAAAATTAGTTCATTCTTATTAACTCAGACTCTTCGATTGCGTGACAAATGGTTTTCCCGTTGGATTTTTTTTTTGTGTAATTTTTTCTCCTAGAAACGAGCTTCCCTTTTGTCCTCAGACTCTTCGCCGTTCTCCTCGCATTCGGCGCTCTGAACACCTTTCAGGATATCCTGAATCTCCTCGAGAGTTTTACCCTTCGTTTCCGGTAAGGTGATTAGGACGAAAACTAAACCGAGAATGGTGCAGATGGTGAAGCAGAAGAACGGAACGTACATTCCGAAATTATCTTTCATGATTTGGAAGAACTTGGAGACGACTGCAGCGATGACGCTGAAGTAAATGTCGGCTAAGCTTAAGGCGAAAGCTTTAACGTCCGTGGGGAAGAGTTCTCCTAACATCAAGACTGGGATTGTGCCCATGCCGATGCTGTATGCTATGATGAAGGTGAGGAGGGCGATGACGGGGATGTAGTTGAATTCGGAGACGTCGATGCATGTTTCTGAATCTATGTAGAGGAAAGCGCCTTCGACGGATAAAGCTATTATGATGCCGATTGTTGAGAAGATCATCAGGGGTCTTCTTCCGGCTTTGTCGAGGATTAACGAAGACATGCATGTTAGAATTAATTGGACGGAATAGTAGATGATGGTTGTTAGTTCCGAGGAGATGCTCGTCTTCGCATCATCGAAAATGGTCTTCGTGTAGAAGGTTATAGCTGTTATTCCGCTGAGCTGCTGCACCGTTCTTAACCCGATCATGATTATCACCGCTTTCCTGTTGCTCGCTACTGTGAACAGATCCATCATGCTTCCCGTTTCCGAAGCTTGATGCTTGACGGCGTCCGCCAACCTGTTGACTTCGAGATCGACATCGTCGATTCCCTTCAGGATTTTCAGATTCTTCTTGGCTTCATCGTACTTGCACTTCATGATTGAGTAGTAGGGACTTTCCGGCATGAAGGAGAAGGTGATTAAGAGCATTATGGGCATTATTGTCGAGATCAGGGCGGTTACGGAAACGCTCAGATAGAGTCCCAAACCGTTGATGAGCAGAACTCCTGTTATCAGAAAGATGGAGCAGCTCGAGCCCAAGAGTCCTCTTATATTCGGATCGGCGATCTCGCCCAGGTACATCGGAACAGCTGTAAATGTTAAACCATCCGCGATTCCAGCCAAGAAACGCGCGGTGTACATCAGTTCAACGCTCTTGCAGAAAGCGATTATTACCCAGGAGACGGTGTACGGAACCCCCGTCAACAATATTGTTTTCTTCCGTCCGATCTTATCGAGAAGTGATCCAGCCGATATGGCGCCAACGACCGCACCGATCAGCGGCATCACCGCCACCCAAGAACCCTCCTCATCCGTCAAAGTCAGCTGCGAGGATCCATCTAGAAGCTTCGGGATGGACGGAGAAGGCCATCCGTAATGCATCGCACTGGTCATAATGCTGAACGTCGCTGCAAACAAAGATACAAATAAATATTTCAAACCTTTCAAAATTTTACAAAAAAAAACTACCGAAAAACGTTGCTAAATACTGGTACTTGGGTTTGCTCTTCGGCACTTTGCTGTTGACGCTTGCGTGGATTTTCATTGTGGATGCTTTACGGATGCGGATCTCTTCTAAACCAGATGAATTTTGCAATTGTAGATGAAGGAACAGCGAAACTAGCTTATATTATAAAGCCAAAAGATAAGATACGTGACGCAAAATTGTGTGAGAAAAAGTGGGTGCGCGCTGCCCGCATCACACAATTATTTTAATTGTAATAATAATTTTGTCTCTTTTTCATGAAATGAAAAATGTTTATTTTTGATGTTGTTCATGCTCATCCGCAAATAGAGCCGAGAATAGGAAAATTTTGACTGGTTTAACAAGCCTCATAAGCGCATGAAAACTACACTTTCAAAGCCTAAATCAAATCGCAAATCCTAAATTCTCAACCGAAAACCTAATTGGAATTCATCGATGCTTTTAATAAGTTTAAATATTGTAATTTCTCTTCTTTTTTTGTATTGTTCTCCGGATTTTTCGTTACACAATTTCGAGTAAATATTTGGTTTTGTTTAAACGGCCTTTAATCTTCCTCCTCGCATTTTCGTTAGTAACAAATGTTATTTTATAAAATTGCGCACAAAATTTCTACTAAATCAATTCTATCTGACAGTTTAATTCTCAGCGAATTTTGTTTATCACCACAAACTTACATTCTGAAACAAGATCTACTTTGTATTCTACAATTTATATGCATTTTCACTATTGGTAAGTTATTACACTCCATTAATTAATTAACAATTAAAAATATACATTTTATAAAATTTATTTGACTTTAATATTATTTTTTTTAAACTGCAAAAATCGACACAAACTTTTTTAATATTTGTCAACAAATGTGTATTACATTTCTTAAGAAATAAAAAAAATACTTTTTCTAAAATATGTCCACTTTATCTGTAATATTTTTTTAAACTAAAAATATTTTAAATGTTTTGCAAATATTTGCTTATTAATTAAAATATTTTTTCGAATAAAAGTTGCAAAAATTTACAGTTTACTATTCGTTTATGCCAATCCCTTCGTTCTATTTATTAATTAACTTAGAAACATTTATTTAATTACAAGTCAATTTTATCCTTTAAAACTAAATTCTTTGCGAATAAATACAAATTAGGACAAATATAATCAAATTTCTGTATAAAGAAATAGAAAATAATTATTTTAAAAAAATATTTATTTTTTCAATTATATAATGATGATTTTCCGCTTTTTTTGATAATTACTACTCAATTCACTTAATTTTCAAAGCTGCAATAACTTTTAGAAAATCTTTTAACACATAAATTTACTAATAGCATTTTCTGTAAAAGAACCTCTGCGAAGCTAAAATATTAACAGACAGTTACTTTATTTCTTTTAGTGACGAATTTAAGCATGATCCTTATGAGCTACAATCCGGGGCCCCGTGCAATTAATGGACCCCTTTTATAAACAAAATAATAAAAATAAATTCAACTAACCCAAATTTTGGGCCCCCGAATATTATTAGGCCAGGACCCTAAAAGCTATTAGCCTAGGGCCCCTTGACATGAACATATCAGGTAGATTTAACGTGTTGTGTAATAACATATTGTTTCATAAATTTATATACTAAATATTGCCTGAAAAATGTAATGTATTATTATAATCTAATCAAAATGATTAAGAGTAAATGAAATTGTTATGAGGCAGTATTATAATAATAATAATTTAACATGTAACAATGTGTGATGTAATAATTGCAGCGGAGGTAAATCTTTTGTAAACAAATTCGCAGGGGGGATTGAACATTTGTACAATGGCTATGGCTTCTAAACAAAGTGCAAATATAAAAATCGCTGCAGTGTTTGATGTCGGATTACAATTTACACCTGATTCTGTGTACACCGTTAGGAGATGCGAATTTCGTGTTTACGAAATTCTCTCTTCTTTTTTTTTCATTCTTTCTGAGGAAATCTGCGCCCCTAATAAATCTTTATTGGATTAAATGCTTTCCACTTGTTATTCCCATCTAAACTTGTACGTAATTTAATTCCACCCAGTCGTATTAATAGAACACCTTATATTATGCACGTCACAATTATGGGCGAAACTACGTAAGTTTAATTGAATTAAGTGTTGAAATTTGTAATTATTTTCATTGAATTTTAAGTTTCAAATATAATAGTTAAATATTCTATAAATAATATTCTCCAAAAATTGTAAACAATATTTATTTTAATATTCTTACTACTTTTTGTTTAAATTTTAATGTTAATAATTGTTACAAAATAATTACTTTATAACAAATTGTCTTAATAATGTAATTATATTTTAGAACTAATATTTTTTAAATTTAAAATTCTCATAATTTTTCTATTGAAAATGTATTTTTTTTCTATTATTTTTAAAAATTAAAATATTTTATTTCTTCAATTTTCAAACAAATATTTAAAATTCCTCTTAATAAATTAACTTAATGATAAATTAAATCTTCCGCACGACCTTGTCACTCATATGTATTATAATCCTCGGTGTTTGCATAGTTGGTGCTACAGATAGCCAATCTCGCTCAACGTTCCATCGTTTTCTCTCCTTTCTGCAACACTCTTTTCTGTTTAATCGTATTGCATAATTTTATTAGCATCCTATGAAAAAAAACAAACATGTAAAAACCTCTAATAATTAGGTTAATTAACTGGTGCATTTTATATTCATAAATAATGTAATGTAAATATTGTTTAAAAACGAAAATTTATACAAAAAAAATAGATTTTTGAAAAGAATTTTCGATTTTTCTATAAAATATTTAATTCATAACGAAAGTAATTTAAGTATTATTAAATTTGATTATTAAAATTTATTTCACTTCTAATATTTTTTAAACTATTATATCATAATGCTGTCTCTATTCCGTTTTTGTATACAAAACTATCGACTGGGAGCGTAGCGCACTCCTGTAATCCTTGTGATTGGGAGGTCGGGTTTAGAGGATGGTTTGAGGTCGGGAGTCCTGGTGCAGGGTGTTCCAACGTTGACTAGGTGTCCACACTAAGCTCGGCGTCGATATGGGCACCCCGGAGGAGTCCGGAGTGGCCAGGTTGGCTAAGGAGAGGCGAACCGGGCCAGGGGAGAAATCCAGCAGCCAAAAGTCTCCGCGTTGTGCAGTAGTGGGATCGCGCCCGGGAGTTGGTGCTCTGCAACAGCCTGACCAATACAACCAGACCTAAGTCTTTTGTCACCTCCCAAACAACCCTAAACCTAAAAATTAGTATTATTTTCTTTTTGCATCTTTTGATTATTAGCGATTATGAAACATTTTTGTTACGTAATTCCTAAGAGGATATTATGATAGGCAACACAAGAAGCATGATAATTAGTAGAAGTTCATAGCTAATAATTTCGTCTAATGATTTATAAAACCTTATGGAAGATATTGAGATATTTTGTTCACCATTTTTTTAAAAATGTTATAGATTTTTTCGTTATTTAAGAAAAGTATAGAACTGTTGTAATATTTTATTAATACATAATAAAAAGCATCTAATTCCACAAGTACTGAAACATAAATCGTTCTGAAATATTAAATAATTATC